>CM038676.1:577485272-577879260 GCA_021605205.1 Aegilops longissima
TTTATCTTGTGAGAGAAAAGGATGAACGAGGGAAGGCCTCTAGAGATAGAGATGGACACTACTACTACCAATGTGCTGGCCCGTGCATTGCAATGGATCCAAACTAGTAGAATAATACTTGTTCACGTGATTGAAATATGAACGCTCTAGTTTTGATATACATGTGTCAGCAGACACGACAGCTTGTCCATGGAAGTTGAACCACGGCGACCATCACATTTCTTGTTTCTACCACTGGCACACCCACACACGATTCCCATGACATCGCTCCAACCCACGGCATGACGTCCCCCGACGTGGACATGGATCCTCTGACGTGGATATCACTGCCTTGCCCTGCCTTTCCTTCATTGACAGGTGGGACCCACGCTTATTTGTCCCACATGTCAGTGACAAAATGGTAGGATTGTTCGTGCCCCTCATCCCTCTCGGCCCCACCGCTCCTTTCCCTTTGTGTGCATGACATGCGGGCCAGCTAAACTGCGGCGACCATCAACTTTCTACCAGAGACACACCCGATTGGACGCGGTTTTCCTGCTCCGCTGCTGTGCTCCGATCCGTACTCCCGCACCATCGATTTTTCATCCAGCGGCTGTGACACATTTCGTCCTGGGCATCAATCCTCAGCTAGAGTACTTATGTACTACAGGTAGTACCCGCGGGTGTGGCCATCTACGCCTCGTAACACCACGACGCCCAGCTGTGGCACCCTCACCACGACCACGCCACCACCGGCCGGTTCATCTCGAACGAGTAAGTCGCGAACCACGCCACCACCATGAGAATGACGTGTGGGCCAGCCGCATTTAAGGTCTGCATGTCATTGACTCATAGGCCGGGCACTAAGCCACCGAAGTTCGGTCCCGTGGGCCCCGAGATTGAAATGTAACTCCTACGGCAGGCCTTGTGGTGCTCCCGCAGTACGAGCTCGTGCAAAAACTAGAAATTGTTTCTTAGTAGTACTACCAACTGGAGTAGTACTAGTAAGGTACACGTGCATTGCACGCATGAGATTCTGGTGGTTTGTGCATTATGCTTCTACATGTGGAGTTTTCTGGATTCTAACATGTAGCAAAATCTGGTGGAATGTAAGGTTAGGCAAGTTTGATTAACTTAGGTGAGTGTTTGGTTCAAGCCACACCTTAGGCAAGCCACACTAAGGCCCCACATGACATACACACAAAAAATGTGGCAAGATTCCCTTAGGCTTGCCAACTTGTGGCTCTCATTTTGAAGAACTAATAACTTTGCCTAATTTTAGTTGTGGCAAAGTTAGTCATGAATTACGTTCAACCATGGAGTCTTCTAGATTATACATGTGGAAGAATCTGGTGGATGATATCCAACGGCCAGTAGTGCTCGGATTTGCCATCTTTGTACCGTCGGATTGGCTTCTTCTAACGACCAACTTTAAAAGTTTTTCACACACTATATAGGGTGTATAGATATAGATGTGCCAGTCCGTTGCAATGGATCCAAAGTATATCTATTTAGTGGAGTGCACTCTAAACACATTATCTATTTATTTTTCTCTAACCTTCCGTAGCCATGCAACCAAGCCACATAAGCTTCACGGGTGCCCCCCACATCATATTATTCATACTACGTTGATTGAAAAAAAGATAAATCACCCAAAACAAGATCTTCCCCTTTTTTGTTCCTACGATGTTGTGTCGTGCACGTACCTACTAGTTGTATAGTGGTAGTACTAGTAATATAGTATTAGGAGTACAAACTTGGTACTAGTAGGAGTAGTACTAGTACGGAATGCTCCTACTCTATCAATGAGCCCCGTCTGACACCAAATTTCTTGGCTTCCGTGCAACAGCTAGATCTTCCACTCGTTTCTGTTTTCCAACCCGGCGGCGGGCGGGGTGTCGGTTTGCTCAACGGCGGTCCCACATGAAAGTGAAAATGCTAGGCAACACGCCTTCCCTAAGCTATGTGTCGTGCGGACAGGCCGTGTTGTACTCCGATTCCCAGGCGTGTGGGGGTGCGATTTAACGTGATGAGCCTTTTCCTTTACTAGCAATGTGCCGGTGCGTTGCGATGGATCCAATGTAGTAGAATAGTAGTATTTGTTCACAAACTTGAAAGAAATCACTATTGTTTTGATATACTCCTAATATATTACTCCCTCCGTACCTAAATATTTGTCTTTTTTGAGATTTCAAACGGACTATCACATATGGATTATATAGACATATTCTAGTGTTTCTAGCAAGATGCCCGCGCGTTGCACGAAGTTAATGGAAAAGGTAAGCACAACTTATAAATTGATGAAAGGAGTACTAGTTACAGTGATGCATATAATTAAGCAAAGGGATCGCACATGTCGGTATTGACTGGAACAAGAATACAACAGCACAATAAGAATTAAGGCCACGATGATGCGATCGCAGTGGTGGTTACAGAAGGCAAGAAGAAAGATGGATCCACGAACGTACGACCTCCTCCTCCTCAACTTAATGCGTCGGGCCACCGACCGGCGGCTAAGGAGCGGCGGCTTTTGTGGCGAGGTCGAGGTGCTTCTCATCACAGGCATCCAAGGCTTCCAGCCGGTTGAGGAAGGCCAACGTCGTAGCGTCCTCACTGGCCTTGTAGATACCTATGTACATGATTTGCTCATACATGTGGATGTGTAGGTCGACGAATTCTTGCAGGGCGAGGCGCCTCGCGGCGAGCGCGACCTCTAGGTGGACATTCTTCGTGGCGTCGGCGGGCAGTAGCTGGGCCACCAGTGCTTGAAAGAGGTTCCGGCCATGGAGGCCGATTAGGGTAGAAGGCAATGAGGAGCCCGGCGCGTGGGCTGGTGGAGTACAGCGATGTCGTTCGCGAGCTTCTTGAGGACGGTGAACTTGTTGCTGGTGGCAACGATCATCTGGTCCAACTGAGAGTCGTAGTTGGCGTCGACGGCGGCCATCCACCAGCCGGTCTCCAACACCGTCTGGAGACGATCCTCGGTGCCATGCCGCAGGCCGGCGTCGTGGACCATCTGGCGCAGCCGCTGGCCGCTCACGCGCATCGCTGCCATGGGTCTGGAGTGAGCTCTTTTGCGCTTAGTGTAGGTGCTTAGGCAAATGCTTAGGTGCGTACAATGTGGTAGATGCATTGGAATGGAGGGCGCTTTCTATGAGGGCAATGAGGGCAAACGTGTTGCATTCACATCGTGCCTCTTTTCCTGACCTCCTCCCACTACTTCCTCATGCATTAATCAAGGAGGATGCATTGGCTGCTCAACATATCAGAACCGCTACTCCTCCTCGCTCTGCATTAAAGCCAGATTGGGAACTGCAGCGCTACCATTGTCAAATCAATACTCCCTCCGTCTAGGTGAGTATTAAGTCATCTTACGAAAACCAAATAGTAAACAGATAAGCATGGTGCATTAACTCTCACGTTGCTTCTTATTTTTTGACATAAATAGAGGAATGACTTGTATGCTTTTAATGACTTGAGACTATCAAACATGACATGCAGTGGTTAGTTCGTTGCACAAGAACAAATACAACCCACGTCAGCACACACGCATCTGATAGCAACACATCCAATGGCTATAAAAGATGAATGAGACCAAATTATATCTCATCTAGATGAGTTCTAGCAAAATTGTATTAATAATACTTAGGCTGGTCATAGTGGGGAGTAACGTAGACTAGTAACATGTATATGTTACTAGTCTATGTTACTACTACCTCTATAGTGCATAGTATCATAGATTAGTATCGTAGGTGGTCTCATTTATTGCCATGCATGACACATAGTAGCATCGCATTTATTATGTTACGGTATCTACCTATGTTATTATAACCATCTTTCTCTTCTTTAATTGCCTGCCACATAAGCATGTTTGCGAGTCCCAAGTGCATGTTAATACTTATGTTACCCCCACTATGGCCAGCCTTAGTACTCCTGCGCCATGTATCATATATTAGTATCTAGTATTTATTGCCATGTATGACACATAGTTCACGAGCGCTCTCTATATGTACCACTTTTTTTTTAATTTCATGTTTTGCTCCATGGCGCAATCCATCGATACTACTACTGTACAAAAGTGGAGTATATACATTTTTTAAAAGGCTAGAGGGTGGGGCAGCCTAGCTCGGTCGGTTTCACGAGAGGCGATGGCCTTTGTGATTTGACGGCTCATTAATGCTGTCAAATCGAATAGTACTGCGCTGCCCGCTGCACGCCCGACGCCTCCATTAAACCCCTCCGTTAAACCCGCATGCAAACCGAGAATCCTACTCCGTCCACACGTCCATTCATGAGCGGGCCGGAATTAAATGCAACACCGGCCGAGCTCCTCCCATCCGCCGTCAACTTAAACGAGGCCAGACGCCGGCCAAGCTCCTACCGTCCGCCCTCTATTTACACGAGGCCAGACAGACAGCTACCAAGAATCGCACCCCTCCGCCGCTCCCCCATCTCCTCCTTCACCATTTTCTCCACTCTTCCGATGGCTTCCGATGAGCCGTTCTCCGGCATATTACCCGGCTGGGTGGCCCGCCGAGCCCTCCGGATAGGGGCGAGGCCACTCGGTGCTTCACCAACCTCGCTTGGCCCGACGGAGCCAGTTGCCGCCCCAAGCAGGCGCATGGTTCAGCAACTCGCCGCTCCAGTTCATCTCGATGAGGAGTGGCAAGTTGCTCCATGCCGGCACGGCGGCGAGCACGCCGGTACAGGCGCCATTGCTGCCGCGTTGTACCGCGCCACCAGTGTATGCGGTGGCCGCGCCTCTCGTGTCTGTGGGCGCGCCTCATGTGCCTGTGGCAGCACCATGCAGGCAGAGACAGAAGCCGGGTGCGTGGAGAGCGACGAGTCGGTGGCCAGCTTCTCCGTGTCCGCCGCCATCATCGAGGAGAAGTAGAACACGGGAGGCCGCCGCCACTTGGGACCCATGAAGGCCACCGCCGAGGCGACAACCGTGGATTCAGGTGGTTTCTTTGCTGCTTCGTCTCTTCCGAGGACCTTCGTCCACCCCGCAAGTGTCTGACGGACATGAGGAAGACAAAGGGATCCGCGGGCGACCATTTGGAACTAAAATAAGTCTAGATATATCCATTTCTAGGACAAGTCTTTCCGGACGGAGGGAGTATTAATTATACAAGAGAGCCGGATTGGCACCTCCTAGTTCATGTAAATGTAATGAAATCCATAATGTTTATATGAAGATCCGGCTTTTTATACGAAATCCTTCATGCTTATATGAAATCAGTCCGTGTTTGCATGAATTTCATTTGGTTGGTTAGAGTTGTAAAAATGTATGCCGCTGGCGTTTGATGTCGTCCTCCGCGGAAGGAAGCGGGAGGAAATTTGCCGGCTGCCGTTGGAAATGCTCTTTATGCTAGAAATAATAGAGTGACATCCAATCCATTTGAGTTAATTGCGTGTATGATTGTCCCTCTATAAAAAGTTAATTGCATGTACAGTGTACACGTGACTTGCAGGGCGGCTACAACTTCGTATAGAAAGTTAAAAAGAAACAATTCCATCCTTAATATTCTAAGTACTCAGTGGGTTCAATTGTCAGTACAGTAGCGAAAGAAGTACATATTAAATAAGTACAGTAATATATAATATAAAAATCTAAAGTTAAAAGACAGAATTCGAACTCATGTCATCGCTAGAGCATTCGCGCTAACCAGCCCAGCACATTTTTGTTGTAGACCATGCCGAGATATATCTCCATGTCTACTCTTATATATACTCCATTCGCTCCTAAATATTTGTCTTTTTCAGATTTCAAATGGACTACCACATACGGATGTGTATGTAGACATATTTTAGAGTGTAGATTCACTCATTTTGCTACGTATGTCTTTTCGTGAAGGGTCCGATTTGTCCTTGATTTATTTATGAGGTATCCAGATGGCACCGCACCACCAAGAAAAGAGGGTAACATCAAAATTATGGACTACTTTTTGAGTATGTTGGTAAGGTCCGTCATAGTCACTTGTTGAAATCTCTAAAGACAAATATCCCTCCGTTCGAATACTTGTCATCAAAATGGATAAAAGGAAATGTATATAGACGTATTTTAGTTTTAGATACATCTCTTTTTATCCATTTTGATGACAAGTATTTTCAGACGGAGGGAGTAGAAAACAGAGTTGGTGATGATGGTGTGCGTGCCATCCTGCAATATAGGCCGTTGGATTTATATCTAACAAATACTCCCTCTCCACGTTTGCAAATAAAGCCTTCCCTCGTTCAACCTTTTCTCTCACAAGATAAACTACTCATACAAATACATCTTGATGTTCCGTGCAACGCACGGGCAGCTAGCTAATTTCTTTTAAAATAATTGCTGCGATAATTGGGTTGAAGTGATATATTTTATGTCTGCCCCGAATGATTTCAGATTCACTAGTAGTAACAAAGAAAATGTTGCCTTGTTAATTAACAGAAATCAGGGTGAAAACTATCACATGGGGCCGGTAAAAACAAGGCACACTGGGTTCAGCGTCATCGTCACTACAGTTGTGCACGCGCGAGATGTCTACATATCGAGGGGGCTACCAAGAGAGGCACCAAGACACAATGTTTGAGAGAGAAACCAATTGACAGATTATGATCAGATCGAGTTGTCACCCTTCTGCTGTCATTGTTGGGGGGGGGGGAGAGAAAGACGTATCGAGAGTGTGCGCGGTAGGCACAGAGGCACAACTAGCGAGTGTGTGTGTGTGTGTGTTTGAAATAGGAGTAGCTAGATTATTATGAAGATCGATGTGCCACCCTACTCCTTCGGTGCCGGGTAGTGTGTGTGTATGTTTGAGAGAGAATCTAGTCGATAGATTAGTATCAAGATCGAGGTGTCACCCTACACCTTCAGTGCGGGGTAGTGTGTGTGTGTGTATGATTGAGAGAGAAGCTAGTCGATAGATTAGTATCAAGATCGAGGTGTCACCCTACTCGTTCGGTGCAGGGTAGTGTGTGTGTATGTTTGAGAGAGAAGCCAGTCGATAGATTAGTATCAAGATCGAGGTGTCACCCTACTCCTTCGGTGTTGGGAAGTGTGGGTGTGTGTGTGTGGGGGGGCAGTGACACTCACCTATCTCTACTCTTATAAAAAACATAGTTGGTGATGATGGTGTTCCTGCCATCCTGCAATATAGGCCATCCGATTTATATCCCGTGACAGTGAAGGAAAATATGGCAATTTTGCAAAAGATACCCACACCCCTCTCCGCATTTGCAAATAAGGCATTCCCTCGTTCATCCTTTTCTCCCACAAGATAAACTTCTCATACAAATGCATCTTGATGTTCCGTGCAACGCATGGGCATCTTGCTAGTAGGGAGAAGGAGTTTGTGTGACACATATCTAGCTATATTAAGGGATAGGTAGATAGCATATGTGTGAGAGACATTATTATACTTTGAGACATTAGTGGTTGTGGGTGGGCGGAATTGAAGGGGTGGGCATGTTAGACATAGAGAGCGTGTGTGTTTCTGTGTGAGAGACTTGTAGGACGGGGTAGAAAGACGAATTTAACCCTAGCGGAGGGAGAGAAATACAAGGCGCGTGTGTGATTCCGATGCCCACAGGAAATGAGATATGTATGCGTGTCGAGAGATTGCATAATTCATTCACGTATCACTATCTAGCGATCGTGGACGGCATCACTTGAACATAAGTCAATATCTACTTCAGATCGTGGCCAAAGGTACAATATCGATTCAACGCTATAAAGATTGGACACTCACATATCACATTTTTTCTATTTAAATAAACCTTTTCACTTGTGCATGCCAAAGTTACAAGTTGATGTTTCTTCAAACAACCAATGTAGCTATCATGTACATGCACCATTGTTACTCTTGCATTCAAATTCATTAGTCTTGGATGATTTAAGTTTCTATTTTGAAGTAATATATGTAATATTCATATATGAATTCAATGGGTACGCAATTTATGAAATGGAGGCTATGTAATCATATGAGGTAACACTTTTAAGTAGCTAACTACAATATCCATTTATTTTTGTGCGCCTCTACACTAACACGTCAATGCATTATGTTTAAAGTAAATAACCAATGGCACTAAATTATCTATTTACATGAGAAATACATAGGCTGAGCGTTTGATCCCTTTTTTGTGAACGCGCCACTACACCCGTACGATTGGTCGCGCCCGTGTGAACGTCCAAGTTATTGGTGCATCATCCCGAGTTATTGTCTTTTTTTCGGGTGGACATCGCACCAGTTATTAATCACGACGCGCGCCCGTGTACACAGCCTAGCATGACTTTCCCGCTAGCACGGTCCAAAATTAGTTGAAACTGGATACGAGCGATCCCGCGGGCGGCAAAATCTCCCGCCTCCTTCTAAACTTTCCGCCACCTTAGTCTTTAGCATGCGAAATCCCCCTTTTGTCCTTTGTGCACGGAGACCAACAGTTACAATACCGCCTCATCTACATGATAGGTCGGGCTGCTTTGGTAACTTCCGTTCCCCACTACACGGCACCCCATTTCTCTCCCTCCCGCAAAAATGACTAACTCCTCAGCCAGAGCATCTTACATCACGCCATCCGCATTTCATCGCCCTTTCTCCCTCCCTCTCAAACCCTAGACTGCTCATCCACCGACGCATTATAGCCCATTCATCGCCAGTGGCATCCACCTCGCTGGATCTGCTTCTGTGGCCGCATCTACCCCTCCCACCTCCCCTAGAAACAAGTAGACTACTCATCCACCACTGTACCACGGCCCATTTAGTGCCGGCCTTGTCCACGGCGCCGGATCTGCTTCGCCGTTACTCTCGTCAACCGCCGCGCATATGCAGCGGCTCATTCGTACTCCCCACCGGAGACGCTTCGTCCACACCCCCTGGAGCCGCCCCACCGACGCCCCCGTCGACGGCCTCTGATCCTCTTCGCCGACACCTTCCTCAACCCTACCGGAGCCGCTTCACCGACAACATCGTCAACCCTACCGGAGTAGCTTCGCCTATACCATTCTCAACCCTACCGGGCCGCATGGTTAACTCACAAGTCCACGGCCTCAAATCCGCTTCCTCGCACCCTCATCCAACCTACCGGAGCAGCTTCTGACGCCCCGTCCACGGCCGCAGATCCGCATCGTCGACACCATCCTTAACCCAACCACCGGAGCAGCTTCTGACGCCCCGTCCATGGCCGCAGATCCGCGTCGTCGACACCATCCTTAACCCAACCACCGGAGAAGCTTCACCTACGCCCTCGTCCGCGGCCACAGATCCACTTCGCCCACACCGTAGTCCACCCTACCGGAGCCTCTCCACAAACACCCTACTCGACGGTTCTAGATATCCTTACCGGACCCCGACAGCCAGCGCAGCGTCATCACCCTCGATGTTTCTAACCCGATTCCCACTGTTCGAGAGATGCCAAGCACCCGCCACGGCCTAGGTACTTGTCACCTTTAAACCCGCCCAACATCACCGCCCGATGTACTTCAAATATACTAACCGTTGTGTTACTGTTATGCAGTGGCAAAACTACAAGGACGATGTTTCTTCCGGATCTAACAGCTTGGCCAACCAAGATCCCGGATCGAGGCATTGCTATGATCTTGTAAGCTCTCTCTCTCTTGTATTGTTCTCAGGCTCGCCAAATAAGTGCTTTGCTAGGATTTTCACCAAGAATCCCTTTGTGCGCATAATGATTTCTACTATCTGGCTGCTAAATTACTAAATTAGATATGTAGATGTCATACATGATACTACTCAGATTACCTCCGTTCCTAAATATAAGTCTTTCTAGAGATTCCACTATAGGCTACATACGGAGCAAAATGAGTGAATCTACACTAAAATGCATCTATATACATCTGTATGTGGTCCATACCGAATCTCTACAAAGACATATATTTAGGAACAGGGCAGACATTACACAAAATCGTAGGTGGCATGTAGGAATTCCAGTGCACTACATTAGGCTCCCTTAGCGTGCCTGCTAGTCCAGCATACAGAGTCATGGTTAGTTTATGGTACGCACACAATCGTTAATTGGTGGTTTAAATATGCGCAAGGGATATGCAATGTAGTATCATGTAGAGATGTCTGAAATTAGCCGTGTCAACTTGTAGATAGGGTTACACAATGAAAAAAATAAACGATGTATGTGGCAATTTCATGGAACATCGCAAAAAAAGGAGAGGCAGCGGTGAGCCTATACATTGTGCTATGGTACATCACTCCTCCATTGCAATCATCGTGACATGTTATTTGTATGCCGTTCTATTAGCCAAGTTTCTTAGGGACAGTTATTACGAAGTTATCCTAAGAAAATAAGCACTGTGAATATAAGCTCCATGTAATAAGCCAACCAGTTCTTTTCATTATGTTTCTAGCTTATCTTTGGTATGATCAAGGAAAGTCTAGATTGCATTATATATTTTTCATTTTGCTGCCCATATGGAAATTAATTTGACTTGCAAACATCACAAATTGAACCCAAGGCAGTAATTAATATGATAGGAAAACAGACCATCACTATTTGCTCAAAATGCAAATACAAAGATACCATCTACTTGGCACAATCTACTTTGGTCAATGTTTTCCATAGAGATCCCATTCCCTAATTTAAACGAAGAACGCATGACCCACATTTAAATGAAAAACAATTATTTATTGAAATTCGATGGTCCAAGTGGCTGGTTATTATCATATAGCAGCACCACCTGAAAGCATCATGTACCAGCAACAGCAGCTCATAGCAACTCATCATACAGCAGCAGCAGTCTGCAATTCATCATATACCAGCAGCAGCTCATAGCAATTCATCATATAGCAGCAGCAGGAATAGCTCATAGCAATTCATCATATAGCAGCAGCAGGAGCAGCTCATAGCAATTCATCATATAGCAGGAGCAGGAGCAGCTTGTAGCAACTCATCATATAGCAGCAGCAGCTCATAGCAATTCATCATATAGCAGCAGCAGCAGCTCATAGCAACTCATCATACAGCAGCAGCAGCTCATAGCAATTCATCATATAGCAGCAGCAGGAGCAGCTCATAGCAATGCATCATATAGCAGCAGCAGAAGCAGCTCATAGCAATTCATCATATAGTGGATCGGAATGAAAATTTGGCAAAAAATCAGAGGAGATCCTCACCTTGTTGGATGATCTCATCCTTCAACAAAGACCTCAAGGCCATGGCCCGGGAGGAGGGGAGGGGAATAAGGTGCCTTCGTCAGAGTGTGGCATCACCAGAGTTGTGCAGCGCCACCGAGTAGTGCTGGAAGAACCACAAAGGAGAAGCTGTTGGAGACCATGAGAATGAGGGCGGCGCCAGAGGAGGAGCAGCAGGAGATTTGCCCTCACCCCACGGCCATGTAGCCTAGCTGGACATAGCATCGCCGAGGACCAGGCCAGATGGGACCAGTGGCGACGGCTCACTGGAGGAACCCTAGTGCTCAGAGGGTGGGATCGAGGTAGAGGGAAAGGGAGAGGAGATGCAAGCGGCAGGGCAATGAATGCTTGCGTGTTTGTTTTACTTGAGGGTCGTGTGACAAAGGCCAAGCAGTTGCATTTTGAGTGTAATATTAGGTAGACAACAGAGTCATTTCACTATTCCCCTTCCCTTCAATTTTTAGTGAGGTTCTACCCGAAACACCCCCCTCCAAAGCAAAATTAGTTAAGCCCAAGCCCATAACTCAAAAATGACTTCTTTACATCTTTTATGGCTTATTTTGACAATATGCCCTGAAAAGGCGGAATCGAACTGGCCCTTAACCTGCAATTCAATTGTGCGCGTAATGATAATCACTCCCGCTCGCTATCTCGTACATTTAGGCATCATCATACATGGCATAACCTAATACATGTGCATTCCATTGTAGAATCTGGAATATGCAATGTTTATGTTAGTTCATACGTTGCACATGATGTTTAAATGCCCCTAAAATCTGGTCAGTCAAGTGATGGTCTTTAAGCCTCCTTCTTTGCTTCTTTTCTTGATATGTAAGATTTGCTCACACATCTGTTCAATTGCTTTTTTGCATCAGCCAGCCATACTAGGAATCTTTGCTTTGATTACTTGCTATTCTTGACCTAACACTCTAACAGAGCTTGTCAATGATTGAAACACTAAGGGTTGATGTAGTGGGGCCTTGTCTAACTCATAGGTGACATAAAGGTTTGGCTGTACACTACAGTAGGCTCTCCAAGAGTACCTGGAGATCCAGTTCGAAGGTATGCCTAGTTTTTACATAGTCCAGACATAGCAAGTGCAAGAGATGCGGCATGTTTCATTATGTGGTGTTGTTTTGTTATAATCTCATCCTTTTGTGTTCACAGACTGGAAAGTATGCATATTTATCTTCCAAGGAGACGAGTAACTAGTTTGTGTCACCTTGCGAGGGGGTGCAATGAAGATAAGATTGAGGATTTCCAAGTACAAGATGTTAGGAAGGAGCCTTGCAAGAGAAGTAGGAGCTGCCCCGAGCCTCTTCAACCTGCTAAGGTAAGTCACCGATGCAACTCAATAGTTCAATTCCTTGTTTGTTTCAGGCATAGTTAATTTTCTTTTCAATTGCTTTATTTGTCCTCGCTAATGAGATGCCCAAATAATCATGCCCGATGTTCGGTACTTGTATCACTATTAGTTGACATAATTAAAGGCCTTACCATTTAATTACTCGCCAAGTGTGCTCAAGCTTTGAAATCTATTAACCAACTATTATTGCATGAGGCTCACAATCTAGTTTATACTACGCTAATGATTGCATAGTTTTGCCCGCTGTAGTATGTTTGTATGAAACCCTCTCGCTGTTCATTATGCTCCCTAAGACTTTAATTGAGGTACGTAATGACCAACTACTTGCTTACTTATACGCAACATGTTGTCTAAATTTGTAACTTGTCTGTGTTTTCGATTGGGCCCCAACATCATGCTCCTCTGGTGAGCTAAGAGGGATTTCTGTATGCAGGCTGCACAGACTATCTTTTTTATAATTATTAAAATATCACCTGCTTATGCTTCATGATGTGTAACTTTTTTTGTGTGAAAGTGACGTGTAACATTATTGTTAGTCCTGTTTTGCCATGTAGTACAAAATAGTGTCTTGTTCGCTTCACTATTGTAACTATAATTTTGCCCTAGTCATGTGTACTTACAGAAACATTTCGTGATGAAGTGACATCAACACAAAAATCATGAAAGCAAAGGCGGCATGGCCGCTACGAATGATTATGGATTGGAATTGGAATGTGTTGATGTTCTCGAGCATCAACTAGATGTGGCAAGACAACGTGTACATGATTGTCAATGTATAATCAACAAGTTGAGACTAGACATGTAGGTATTAGATGCAGGAGTCAAAAAAATGAAACAAGACATCGAGGTAACCATGAAGGAATTGGAGATTTTGCAGACTGAAATTTGTGCTATCTGAATCCGCCCAATCCTATTTTCTGAAGAGATTATAGTTTAAGTGGAGTTAAGTTGATGCGCGTCCATGATGTATGAGCTGTATTTGCCCAAAGGTATGTAATTTGCTGTTTGTGTATGCTTTATTATCACCGTGTCGAACCATAATGCCCAGTGGGTATATTCGCTGTAATTTCTTTATTGTATAGTGTAGGATTATTCTACCTTTCTATGCCTTGATCTCTTTGTTGTATAGTGTATGCTTTTTAGAGGTGATAGTATTGAGTAGGATAATTCTTTGAATATGCTATATCGCTCAAACGGGGCCAACTCGCCTCGACCATGGCCCTTCACGGGCCATCGGATCCATGGGCCTTCTTCGTCTCGTGAGGATCCATGGGCCTTCTACGCCTCAGGATCCTTGGGCCTTCTACGTCTCGTAGGATCCATGGGCCTTCTACGTCTCATAGGATCCATGGGCCTTCTACGTCTCGTAGGATCCATGGGCCACTGACTCATTTATGGGTCTTGTACGGGCCTTTAATGGGCCGTAGACGGGCCTATAATGGAAATCATACGTTTTATGGGCTGACCATAACGGGCCGTTAATAGGCCGTATTTGGTGATGCTATGAAATGGCCCAACAGACTAATGGACCACAAACGGGCCGACTGTAACAACGGGCTAAATTTGGCCCAAAAGCAGAAATTGACAGTAACGGGCCGTAAGTAACTGAATGCTGCAAATGAGCCCAAGAATAAATGGGCCCTTAGGAAGCCAAAAGTTAACTTGGGCTGGAAACGGCCCAACGGAATAACAGCCCGTTAATGGGTATAAAGTGTTACACTATTCATTATGGGCCAGTTTCACCGCGGGCCGTTAATGGGTGTAAAGTAATACACTGTTCATTACGGGCCATTTTCAGCACGGGCCGCTAATGGGCCAAGAGTTACAAAGGGCCTCATATGGGCCAAAAGATGTCAGGGGCCATACATGGGCCAGAAGTGAAAACGGGCTGGAATCATATTGGATGGCCCAGATGACGCTACTGGGCCTAATTCGCATAGGGTGTAATGGGCCTTGGGTTAGCGGGTTGTAAATGGGCTATATGCTAACAGGCTGTTAACAGGCTTTCCATGGGCCGTCCCGCCAGCTTATGACCAAGTCAAACGGGCCGGCCTTTTCACAAGAATGGGCCACTGTTGGGCCGTGCCACATGTCGACGTATCATAGGCGCCTTCTGTCCAGTGAGTGGATGACATCTGTCCCAATGATGAGCCGACACGTGTTTCCTCCAGCGAATGATGATTTTACACATGGAAAATCCCCATTGGTCGGGGCTGTTAACGGATTATCGGATCCAAAACCAGACCCAATAGCTTAACGGCGTTCCGTTACGGTGGATGCCACGTGTCGGTCACCCTTGACGAAAGCACTTCTGTGACACGTGATTTATCGTCATGGAAGTGGACACTTCCGTGATGATAATTTTGGTAATGTCATGGAATACTTCTACAACAGCACATGTATGACTATCTTGATTCTGTCATAAATTTGTCATGGATGTACATGCATGACAGAAAACGTGACCTACTGTGACAAACACGTATCATCACGGAAGTGTATTTTTTTTGTAGTCTCGAGGCGGGGGAGGGATTCCCATTGAGTTCGAGGAATAAAAAAGGATAGGCCTTGGTCTCTTTATAAAGAGGGTGAATACCAAGTGTCCTCCTCGTGACCGTTTGGGACTTGCCTATAATTGAGGAGTCATACCAACGGGCACGACTGGGTTACCCACACCCGTATTGATGAGAATCCCGTGATAAGGGGACACGATCTCTGCTTCGACAAGACGTGCCAAGGAAGCCGCCTCGCGATATGCGCCAAGGCTGTTTGAAAAACACGGTTTGATAATAACCGGGCCATGGCAAGATGTCATGGTATCAAATACGTCAGCAGGTCGGATTTGTGAATATTATTCTCTCTACGGTGGAATGTGGATCCTGTTTTGCAGAGCCGGACACTATCCTTGTGTTCAAGATCTTCTCAGGAGTATTCAGAGGAGGAACCCGCCTTGCAATGCCGAAGACAATCTGCGTGCCGGACTCATGGTCATTGAAGCCTGGTTCAGGGGCTACTGAGGGAGTCCTGGATTAGGGGGTATCCGGACAGCCGGACTATATCCTTTGGCCGGACTGTTGGACTATGAAGATACAAGATTGAAGACTTCATCTCGTGTCTGTATGGGACTCTCTTGGCGTGGAAGGCAAGCTTGGCGATACGGATATGTAGATCTCCTTCTGTTGTAACCGACTCTGTGTAACCCTAGCCCCTTCCTGTCTATATAAACCGGAGGGTTTAGTCCGAGGGACAACAACAATCATACCATAGGCTAGCTTCTAGGGTTTAGCCTCTACGATCTCGTGGTAGATCAACTCTTGTAATACTCATATTCATCAAGATCAATCAAGCAGGAAGTAGGGTTTTACCTCCATAGAGAGGGCCCGAACCTGGGTAAACATCGTGTCCCTTGCCTCCTGTTACCATTCGCCTTAGACGCACAGTTCGGGACCCCCTACCCGAGATCTGCCGGTTTTGACACCGACACCAGGCTTCAACGATGAGGTGTCCGGTGCACAGATTGTCTTCGGCATTGCAAGGCGGGTTCCTCCTCTGATTACTTCAAAGCACCTGACTTAGAGAGCTGTATCTAGCTTGTGATTTAATGTCGTGACCCTCGGCTTCTGTGCCTCCATTGCTTCTGCCTCCACGTGTCGAGCGAATACAAAAGGGCAGGGTATTTTTTGCACATAACATCCCGGCCATGCAAGAAAGGCATCTATTTAAAGAGATTGGATCTCAGATCCCATTCCACAACAAGCGGAAAATCCTTAGAGCTTGCCAGGAGAAACCATTCCAACATGGCTAGCGTTCCCAGTTCTTCCTCCCGCCCCCACGGCTCTGAAAAAGGCGACTGGGAGAGATGCTCAGTATCCCATGATCAACTGGTTAAGCTTCAAATGCAGGATTCTCGCTGGATCTAGTCCCCTGCTCGATAGGATCGACATCCTTCTCCAGCGAAGTCCTGGTGGAAAGTTTCCCCAATCCAACCAGGGGGAATGGGTGTGCTTCGTTTCCTACTTGTTAAGAGGCGTCGGGTTTCCAATCCACCCTTTCCTCCGAGGACTCTTGGAGTATTATGGCCTCCAACTGCACAACCTCATGCCGGCCCCAATCCTGCACATTGCGGGTTTTGTTGCTCTTTGCGAGCTATTCCTGGGCTGTGAAGCCCACTTTGATTTATGGAGAGAGTTGTTCTTCCTCATCCCTCGCACCCAAGAGAAATCGGTATTCGAGGTGGGCGGCGCTGTGGTATGGCGCATAGCCAGGACCGGATACCTATCTGGCACACCGAAGAAGGCATCCGAAGAGTGGCCCTCAGAGTGGTTCTATATTGAGGACGTCACTCTCCCCGACCCAATCCGAATGGGTCTTCCCGAATTTTCCAGTGTTCCATTGAAGAAACGCCATAGCTGGCGCCCTCGAAGCCTCGAGGAGGAAGATATCTTGGAAGTCCGTCAATTAATGGGCAAGATAAAGACACTTGCCCAGTCCGGATTATCAATAGTCGAGGTAATGGCGACTTCCATAGTGACGGGTGTCCAGCCGCTCCAATTCAGAGGGCTCCCTATGTGGCACTACAATGGGGAAGACGACGCCTCACGCTGCGGACGGAAGGGTCCGGACACCCCCGCCGCTTTGGCAAAAATATTGGCTGAACTGTACAAAGGGGAGAAAGAGGAGTTCACTCGTCTTAAACGCTGAGATGGATTTTCCATGTACAATCTTCCTAGCTGGGTGAGTTTTAATCCCACCACCTTACTCAATCCTTTCCCTGAGTTGCTTTTATTTGACATTAACCCATCCATTTGTAGCAGGAATGACGGAAGGTTACCGCGGAGATCCACAGCCCCGCTCCACAGCCGGAGGACCATAACCGGGATCTTGACCCCAGATTTGAAGAGGACCCGGACATATTTGTAGAGCTCGAGGATGGAGTATTCTACCAGGTGAGCTATGACGGCACATAAGTGGCCATCACTGGCGACTATCCCGGCCTCCTTCCTGCCTCATACGTAAGTAATCGGGAGACATTTCCTTTGAAAGGGTTTCCTCATTGCGCCTCACCCATCGCACTATTTCGTGCTCCAAAGGGGAGGCGCTCGACGCACCATGCTGCACCAGAGGCGTCTCCTAAGAGAGCGGCGCCCGCGCCGGGCAGTTCTTCGAAGAGGAAGGCGAATGAAAACACGGCAGAGCCTTCATCAAAGAGGTATGGATTTCTGAATATGCCCCTTTTTAGTCACATCAAATTGAGACATTGTCCGTTGTGTTCTATCAGGAAGAGCGTTCGCCGGACTATGTCCGGGGATCCTGCCAGTCGCGCCTCCACCAGTCAGGTTCTGGACCCCGCCTTACGGACAGGGGCTGATACAGGAGTGATGCCGGACTGTTCTCCTACAGAGGACTCAGATGATGTGTCCGTCACGAACTCCGAAGTGGAGAGCGCCATGAATCAGCGGTGCCGGAGGGCCGCTCTTCGCGACCCTGGCTTTACAAAAGAGGCATTTAATGCCTTCAGCTCGGCTGATGCATACATCCGAGCTTCTCGGTATGGGCTTGCCAGAGCAACAGACCAGCATTTGAAAGATATGCGGGTAAGTACGCATTGTACAGATCTGATAATCATATACCAGTAGCCCCCGAGACTTGAAGCAGTTGGTACAACTGATTTAAGGATCATTGTATAACCAGGCGCTCACGGAGAAGAACAGCCTGCTGTCTCAAGAGCTAGAACAGTGTCGGACCCAGCTAGCTACAGCTACCGCCGAACTGGAGAGGAGGCACCGCCTGGTAATGTTCCCCTCCATCGAGAAAAAATATAATCATGTACTAGCAATATTAATATTGTTGTATTTCCCATGGCAGGATCGTTAGATCAACTGAACGAGGCACTGAAAGTCGCGCAAGCGGGCGAACAAGAGGCCAAAAGGCAACTAGCCGCAGGCGAACGTGTGCTGACACGGGTCAGGGATGAAAAGAACAAGCTGCAGGATTCCAATATCCAGCTTGGCGAAGAACTAAAAGATGTGCGAGCCCAGCCGGCTGGCGCCATCAAGGAGAATAGGAGGCTACGTAGCGGCATATTCAGTATGCTTTTGAACTTACCTTTATGTAATTCAGCGAAGAAATGATCTAACAGATTTATGTCTGCAGGTATGCTGACTGGCCGTCCCGAAGAGGAAATGTCTGGCTCTCAAGGCGACCTGCTGCGAGAGTTGTCCCAGCTGCACGAGCGAGCTCGGCAAGCAATGCGGAGCGTTGCCAAAGCTTTGTGGCCATCTGCCTCTCCTCCAGGAAGTATGGAGGCGCTTGTCAAGCTATTCCAAGGAGCTCAGCGGCGCTTTCGATTATGGAAGATATCGGCCTGGCGAGAAGGTGCGCGAGAGGCCTAGGCCATGGTGAAAACACGATACACCAAGCTTGATCAGAATCATATGGCCCGGGTCGGACCTCGGGGGTCAGATGGAAAAGAAATTCCAGTTAGTCTGGTATATGACCAAGTGAAGGTAGCCGCCAAGTATTCCCAATAGGATTGTAAGCTAGATAGCATGTTGGAGGGCATAGAGGAAGAAGTGTTTGAGTCCAAGTGACTATGTACTTCAATTGACAAAATTGTCCCTACCTGGATTGTAAAACGATTGTCATGGCAGACCTTTTCGCTTCGACCTCTGGACCCAAAGGTGTGGAGTGCTTCCGAATACCCGCTCAGTAAATAGACCGGGGTACGCGTGGAAACCAGGTGTAGGGGTCATAATTGCTTGAACAGACAAGTTTTATCCGGCTAGCTATGTTATATTGCATGTTGATTGTAAGAAACATCTTCCAGGGAGAATAGTTCCGTTAAGGGTTCCTTTCCCTGGGCGGACATGCGTTAGTATGCATGTCCAGACTGTGATTGAAAAAATCGTAGTATACATAACGTCTGGGGTGTTCATAGTGTAACAAGTGTAAAACATCTTTAATCCGCCGACCGAATATTCCCTTAAGAACGCTAGCTTTCGGCTTCACCCAGTCTGAGGTACACGTCTGGATGACCTGGCTGTAACAATCACAGAGGTGCTCCCTTTATGCCCTAGCCGAACTAACAGGAATGTAGGGCATAAGCAGAGGAGCCAGGCAAGCCAGCTTGGCAAAAACTTAAGTCAAAACGATGCATATAATGGCGAAGAAAAGGTACATATGCGGAAGACGACACATATGTGCTGAGCTTGATGCTCAGAAAATAATAATAAGCTTCTGTAAAAGAAGCCCTCAGGTATTATGATTGTATACATTTAAGGATGTGCACATCATAGGTGTGCGTCTTGGCCGCACAAGAGCTATAGAGCTAGAGAAAAAAGCAAAGAGAGTAAAAATGTAAACAAAGGGAGAAGAAGAACAAACAAAGAGTACGGCTCTAGGCGTAGAATCTTCAGAGTCTTGCGGTATTCCACGGGTTCGGCTCTAGGCGATTGTCAGATGCATCACGCAGGTGGTAAGCTCCTCAAGTGAGAATCTCATCTATGATGAAGGGACCCTCCCACTTGGGCTTGAGTTTGTCCTTTTTCTTTTCTGGCAGGCGTAGAACGAGTTCACCAACATTATGTCTTGGCCCGCACTTCTCTGCTTTGGTATCTGCAAGCCTGTTGTTGATAGAATGCATAACGGGCTTTTGCAACATCATGCTCCTCCTCTAGGGCATCTAAACTGTCCTGCCGATCGAGCTCGGCCTCTCTCTCTTCGTACATGCGCACTCGAGGTGAGTCATGAATGATGGCGCAGGGCAAAACGGCCTCTGCGTCGTATACCATGAAGAATGGTGTGTATCCAGTAGTGCGATTGGGCGTGGTCCGCAGCCCCCAGAGTACGGAGTCGAGCTCCTCAACCCAGTGCTTGTCTGATTCTTTCAACGACCGCACTAGTCTGGGCTTAATGCCACTCATAATAAGGCCATTAGCTCGTTCGACTTGACCGTTTGTTTGTGGGTGATAGACGGAGGCGTAATCAAGCTTAATACCCAATTTAGCGCACCAGGATTTTACTTCATCGGCTGTGAAATTGGAGCCGTTATCCTTGATGATGCTATGTGGGACACCATAACAGTGCACAACACCGGATATAAAGTCTATCACCGGTCCGGATTCGGCCGTTTTTACTGGTTAGGCCTCTATCCATTTTGTGAATTTATCTACCATGACTAGTAGATATTTTTTCTTACGGCTTCCTCCTTTAAGGGATCCGACCATATCAAGCCCCCAGACCACAAAAGGCCAAGTAATAGGGATTGTTTGTAGAGCGGTAGGCGGCATATGGCTTTGATTGGCAAAGAGCTCGCATCCGACGCAACGTTGGACCAAGTCCTGTGCATCTGCTCGGGCCGTCGACCAAAACAAGCATGTACGGAAGGCCTTGCTTACAAGGGCCCGAGCTGCGGCGTGGTGACCACTGAGACCAGCATGGGTTTCAGCTAGGAGCTGCCGTCCCTCTTCTTCGAAGATACACCTTTGAAGAACTCCGGTACCACTTTTCTTGTAGAGCTCTCCGTCATGGACCTTGTAGGCTTTCGAGCGCCGAACAATGTAGCAAGCCTCATTTTGGTCCTCAGGGAGCTCTTGCCTATTAAGGTAGGCCAAGAATGGTTCGGTCCATGGGGCAATTACTGCCATTATTAGATGGGCCGATGGTGTTATTTCGTATTGAGCCACCGATGATATCGGTATTGTGTTCGGAATCTGGGGGTATAATCGGATCCGGACTAGTGTTGTCGCTCTCATCCTGCCACACCAGGGATGGCTTGAAGAGCCTTTCCAAAAGATGTTAGGTGGGACAGGGTCACGCTTGGCGCCCATGCGAGCAAGGACATCCGCCGCTTGATTGCTTTCTCGAGCCACATGATGAAACTCGAGTCCCTCGAACCGAGCTGATATTTTGAGTACAGCATTACGATAGGCCGCCATCTTCATTTATTTGAGATATGGCGAGAATTGGGTCCCCGCGCACCTCCAGGCGTTGTATGCCCATGGAGGTAGCCATCCGAAGACCATGCAATAAGGCCTCGTATTCGGCTGCATTTTTGGAGTCTGCATATAGTATTTGGGGTACGTACTGAACTGTGTCTCCAGTGGGGGACGCTAAAACGACGCCTGCCCCCAAACCACCGAATACCACGTCGAGCGTGATTTTCCAAACGCACCGCGCCTCCCGGATGGGAATAATCCCTCGGAAGGTTGTATTGCGTTGCTCAATGTGGCTCCTGTCTATTTCCATTTTGTTGAGTGTATCCTCGTAGATGAGGTTTAGTTCGCTGCCACCGTCCATGAGCACTTTAGTCAGCCGAAAGCCATCCACAATTGGATTGAGGACCAAGGCGGCTGGTGCCCGGACTGTCCTAAATTTTGGTTCGTCACTAGCATTGAAAGTTATGGCCGTGTCGTTCCAGGGGTTTATTGTTGCGACTTGGCAGACTTCGGCGAGGTCGCGGAGTGCCCTCTTGCGCCGATTGTTTCAAGTGAAAGTCTCGAAAACTGTCAGTACTCTGAGGTCGTCGTCTTCCGGGGGGTGTTGCTCTGGGGTGTTTTTGGTGAGGATATCCTCGCCACTCTTGGCCACCTGCCGGAGTATCCAACATGCTCTAAGGCTATGGGTTGGTACGATATCCGGTATCGTGTGTATTTTGCATGGCCTGTCGAGCCATCCCTCCAGAATTGTTCCGCGTCCCGTGATGGGCTTAGTTTTCTTTACTATGGGGTCGGGCACCCCGCGAGGGTGCATCCTTTTTGCCCGCCCAAGGGGTTGAGTGGGAACCGGTGGTTCCCAATGAGCTGTCTGAGTTTTCCAGGCGCTTTCCATTGCGCAGTACTTCTATACTATGGTTGCCAAGTCAGCGAAGTATAATACGTGACGGCAGTTGATGGTGTTGAGGATTCCTTCATCCGTGCAATTATTGCAGAATACTGAAGTCGCGTCCTCGTCGCGGCAATCTTTAATCTTGTCTTTGACAAGGAGGAATGTGGCCCAAAAGTGATGGACTATTTCCTGAGACTGATGCCGTACGTACATGAGGTCGTATATATCCGGAGGTCTGGAATTGTTTGGAGAATATTGCTTGTGGTGGGTGGGTGGCCTTAAATCTGAGCCCTGGCCCAATTTGGGATCCAGAGTTTTAAAAACTTCCGAGCTTAATAGTTCGGGCTCCGGGATGTCAACTGATTTTTCAGGCCCACCGTCCGATTCTAGGTTCGGAGGGCTAGGAGTGTCGTTCCGCAGACAAGTATCCGGTTATTCAAGCTCGGATATCCGAACATAGTTCGTCTTCAACATAAGGGAAGAGTCGTTGTTTTGCTCCTCTATGACCGCTATCTGATGGGTGATCGGCGGAGATTTAATTTCTCTCTGGTCGGGTTTAAGCCCAATCTGATCATAGTCTGTAGCGACCCCCATAACAGCGATGCGATCCAGGAGTTCGTTTAAAGATGACAACTCCGCCGGATCCATCCGTTTGGAGTATCCGGAGTCAACACAGAGGCGATTTTCGATGGCCTGAGAGGTCACCGTTGGCTTAACGGCCGAACGGGTGATCATGGTAAAGTCGCCTAACCGGAGGGTTTGGCTTGAGGCCAGGGCTCCTCCGGAGGTGATGCTATCCTTGATGACACGGCGAGCCATCGATCCTGTTTTTGACGTCAAAGTGGAACTCTCAATGAAAGCACCAATGTCGGTGTCAAAACCGGCGGATCTCGGGTAGGGGGTCCCGAACTGTGCGTCTAAGGTCGATGGTAACAGGAGACAGGGGACATGATGTTTACCCAGGTTCGGGCCGTCTTGATGGAGGTAATACCCTACTTCCTGCTTGATTGATCTTGCTAAATATGAGGATTACAAGAGTTGATCTACCACAAGATCGTAATGGCTAAACCCTAGAAGTCTAGCCTGTATGATTATGATTGCCTCTAAGGACTAAACCCTCCGGTTTATATAGACACCAGAGGGGACTAGGGTTGTACAAAGTCGTTTATAGACTAAGGAATCTTCATATCTTAATGCCCAGCTTGCCATCCACGCAAAGGAGAGTCCTATCCGGACACGGGAGAGAGTCTTCTGTCTTGTATCTTCACGGCCCATCAGTCCGGCCCACGTCACACAGGCCGGACGCCCGAGGACCCCTTAATCCAGGACTCCCTCAGGGGTGCCCCCTTCCCATGTATATAAAGGAGGGGGGAAGAGGAGGCCAACCCAAAGGGGGCGCTCCAAAGGGGGGAGTCATACTTGGACTCTTGGTCCAAGTAGGATTCGCCCCCCCCCCCCCTTCATATTCCAACTAGGAGAAGGAAGGGAAGGAGGAAGAGGGGAGAAGGAAGGAGGGGGTTGCCCTCCTAGTCCAATTCGGACCAGCCCATGGGGGGGCGCGCGGCCACCCCTTGAGGCCCTTCTCTCCTTTCCCGTATGGCTCATTAAGGCCCAAGATTTCCCGCGAATTTCAGAACTCTCCCAGACTCGAAAAATACCGAATCACTCGGAACCTTTCCGATGTTCGAATATAGCCTTCCAATATATCGATCTTTACCTCTTGACCATTTTGAGACTCCTCGTCATGTCCGTGATCTCACACTCGACTCGCATAAACTTTGGTCATCAAATCACATAACTCATAATACAAATCGGCATCGAACGTTAAGCGCATGGACCCCACGGTTCGAGAACTATGTAGACATGACCGAGACACATCTCCGGTCAATAACCAATAGCGGAACCTGGATGCTCATATTGGCTCCTACATATTCTACGAAGATCTTTATCAGTCAAACCGCATAACAGCATATGTTGTTCCCTTTGTCATCGGTATGTTACTTGCCCGAGATTCAACCGTCGGTATCATCATACCTAGTTCAATCTTGTTACCGGCAAGTCTCTTTACTCGTTCCGTAATGCATCATCCCGTAACTAACTCATTAGTCACATTGCTTGCAAGGCTTATAGTGATGATCATTACCGAGAGGGCCCAGAGATACCTCTCCGAAAACCGGAGTGACAAATCCTAATCTCGATCTACCAACAAACACCTTTGGAGACACCTGTAGCGCATCTTTATCAGGGCCGGCCTTGAGGAGCGGCAGGGGGGCGGCCACCCCGGGCCCCTGGAATCCAAGGGCCCCCCGTCAGCGCTGGATGCAGCTAGCCCATGACCAAGGCCCGATACGAAGCCTCGTGGTAACAGGCTAACAGCCCTGATTTTTTCTATGCAAAAACATTCTAGCTAACAGGCATGTTACGTCTACTACGCCGGGACATGCCAATCTTGTTTTCTTTCCATCATGAGTCACATATCTTGTTTTTTCTACGATCCCTAATTCCCTACTACCCTAGTAGATTCGCTCGAGCCTCGATCGTGAGTTGCGGCTCGCCGGCGCCAGTGGTTTCCGCTGGGCTATGCCTGCCGCTGATACGCCGACAATCTCCGCCCATTTTCCCTAGACGCTGAAGCACATGCATATCGTTGAGTGTGTTCCGCAGACACCAGACACATCGCAACATTGGCGCCCGAAGGTCCGATCAGCGTCGCCCGATCCGTGGCACTCGAGCGCCGATCAGCGTTAAATCGATGCTGATCTAACCGATTTGAGGTATACCACGAACCATTCCCTATACGCATACTTTTAATTAAGTACTTTAAGTTACATGATGCATACCTTAAATTGTCCAACCCTTCGATGCAGAAATAAATAAATCCTAGCCCTTTAGTTATCATGTCCTTGACAGAGTATGCTCCTGGTTCTCGTAGAAAAAAAAAGGAAAGGAACAATGTCTCGTTGTAGAATCACAGAAAGGAGCTATTAATTTCCTTTTTCAAAAGTAATATTGGATCATTGTCTCATTTGTGCTTCGACGAACCCAAATGATGATTGATGATTTGGGTCTTTGGGGATACTTCCTGCGTAGGAAGAGGAACCAACTAATAGGAGTTTTGAATCTTAACAAGAAGGAAATATTGATATCAACGTCGGCAGTAATAATATATGTGTTCTCTTTGTGGAAAAACTGTGTATACATCAGTGATAAATTTATTTACTAGTAACATCGTATCCATAGATTTTTTATTACTATTACGACTTTGTATTAGGGCCCGGAGTTCGGTTTCGCCGGGCCCTCAAATCTCGTGACCGCCCCGATCTTTATAATCACCCGATTACGCCAGGACGCTTGATAGCACACAAGGTGTTCCTCCCGTATTCGGGAGTTGCATAATCTCATAGTCAGAGGAACATGTATAAGTCATGAAGAAAGCAATAGCAATAAAACTCAACAATCATAATGCTAAGCTAACGGATGGGTCTTGTCCATCACATCATTCTCTAATGATGTGATCCCGTTCATCAAATGACAACACATGTCTATGGTCAGGAAACTTAACCATCTTTGATTAACGAGCTAGTCTAGTAGAGGCATACTAGGGACACTTTGTTTTGTCTATGTATTCACACATGTATTCACACATTTACCATGATATAAGGAAATAAAATAATGACTTTATTATTGCCTCTAGGGCATATTTCGTTCAGTCTCCTACTTGCACTAGAGTCAATAATCTAGTTCACATTGCCATGTTATTTAACACCAATAGTTCACATCGTCATGTGATTTAACACTCTATAGTTCACATCGCCATGTGATCAATACTCAAAGGGTTTACTAGAGTCAATAATATAGTTCACATCGCTATGTGATTAACACCCAAGAGTAATAAGGTGTGATCATGTTTTTCTTGTGAGAGAAATTTAGTCGACGGGTCTGCCACATTCAAAGCCGTATGTATTTTGCAAATTTTCTATGTCTACAATGCTCTGCACAGAGCTACTCTAGCTAATTGCTCCCACTTTCAATATGTATCTAGATTGACACTCAGAGTCATCCAGATTGGTGTCAAAGCTTGCATTGCGTAACTCTTTACGACGAACTCTTTATCACCTCCATAACCGAGAAATATTTCCTTAGTCCTCCAAGGATAATTTTGACCGTTGTCCAGTGATCTACTCCTTGATCACTATTGTACCCTCTTGCCAAACTCATGGTGAGGTACACAATAGGTCTAGTACACAACATAGCATACTTTATAGAACCTATGACTGAGGCATAGGGAATGACTTTTCATTCTCTTTCTATTTTCTGCCGTGGTCGGGTTTTGAGTCTTACTCAACTTCACACCTTTGCAGCACAGGCAAGAACTCTTTCTTTAACTGTTCCATTTTGAACTACTTCAAAATATTGTCAAGGTGTGTACTCATTGAAAATCTTATCAAGCATCTTGATCTATCTCTATAGATCTTGATACCCAATATGTAAGCAGCTTAACCAAGATCTTTCTTTGAAAAACTCCTTTCAAACACTCCTTTGTGCTTTCCAGAAAAACTCGACATTATTTCCGATCAACAATATGCCATTCACATATACTTATCAGAAATGTTGTAGTGCTCCCACTCACTTTCTTGTAAATACAGGCTTCTCCAAAAGTCAGTATAAAACCATATGCTTTGATCACATTATCAAAGCGTATATTCCAACTCCAAGATGCTTGCACCAGTCCATAAATGGATTGCTGGAGCTTGCACACTTTGTTAGCACCTTTTGGATCGACAAAACCTTCTTGTTGTATCATATACAACTTTTCTTTAAGATCTCCGTTAAGGAATGTAGTTTTGACATCCATTTGCCAGATTTCATAAAATGTGGGAATTGCTAACATGATTCGGACAAACTGAAAGTGCAACTATCCCTGGGTGGTTTTGGTAATTCCTAACAACATATAGTATTGAGCTAATGCTATTTCAAGATAAATATTTCAGAAAAGCTCAGTGATTGGCATGGCATGCATTAGGAATGTGGACCCCTCAAAATGCTAAGGACAAAAGATTGGCTCAAGCTCTAAATCTCAAGACTCTACATTTTACTTTTAGTGATCCAGGATCACATTGAGTCCATAGGAAAAGCCAATACTATTAAAAGGGGATGAGATGTTGCTTAATGGGTTTCTTGCTCAAAATGCTTAGTGATATGCTCCAAAAACCCTCAACCACTTTCTCATATCCACATATGTCCCAAACCAAAAGTCAAACTCGGCCCCACCAAAACATTCTATCTGGCGCCACCGAGTTTACTTGACATAGCCACTACCACAAACCCTAATCACTTCGGTCTCACCGATAGGGATCTAGGTCTCATCAAGATGGGATTGCAAACTCTCTATTTCCCTTCGTAACGTTTTGGTCCAACCGAGATGAGCGATCAGTCCCACCGAGTTTGCAATGCAAACTCTCGGTTTCCCCTTCGTAACGTTTCGGCCTCACCGAGATGAATGAATCGGTCCCACCGAGTTTGCCTGACCAACTCTCTGGTTAGCTTATTACCAATATCGGTCCCACCGAGTTTGTGTAATCGGTCTCACCTAGATTAAGTTATGCCCTAACCCTAATGAAATCGGTCCCACCGAGTTGACATGTTGGTCCCACCGAAAATCCTAACATTCACATTTTGAACTAAATCGGTCTGACCGAATTTCGTTATTCGGTCCCACCAAGTTTGGTGATTTGTTTGCAACGGTTAGATTTTGTGTGGAGGCTATATATACCCATCCACCCACTCTTCATTCGTCAGGAGAGCCATCAGAACATGCCTACACTTCCAGCATACATTTTCTGAGAGAGAACCACCTACTCATGTGTTGAGGTCAAGATATTCCATTCCAACCACATAAATCTTGATCTCTAGCCTTATCCAAGTTGCTTTCCACTCAAATCATCTTTCCACCAAATCCAAATCTGTGACAGAGAGTTGAGTGTTTGGGAGACTATCATTTGAAGCACAAGAGCAAGGAATTCATCATCAACACACCATCTATTACCTTTTGGAGAGTGGTGTCTCCTAGATTGGTTAGGTTTCACTTTGGAGCCTCCGTCAAGATTGTGGAGTTGAACCAAGGAGTTTGTACGGGCAAGGAGATTGCCTACTTCATGAAGATGTACCCTAGTGAGGCAAGTACTTTGTGGGCGATGGCCATAGTGGGATAGACAAGTTTTCTTCTTCGTGGACCCTTCGTGGGTGGAGCCCTCCGTGGACTCGCGCAACCGTTACCCTTCGTGGGTTGAAGTCTCCATCAACATGGACGTATGATAGCACCACCTATCGGAACCACGCCAAAAATCTCCGTGTCTACATTGCGTTTGATCCCTCCAAACTCCTCCCCTTTACCTTCATGTGCAATGTTTTACATTCCACTGCTGTACTCTTAGACTTGCATGTGTAGGTTGATTGCTTGACTTGTGCTAAGTTGCTAAAATCTGCCAAGACTTAAAATTGGTAAAAGGCTAGATTTTTATTTGGTTAAGTAGTCTAATCACCCCCCTCTAGATATACTTTCGATCCTACAAGTGGTATCAAAGCTACGGTCTCCATTTTCCTTGATTTCCATAGCTTTTGGTGATCATAGCCTTGGTTTCACAACCTAGGAGAGTATGGCGTCTAGTGAGGGAAATTACCACCATAGAGGTCGTTACTTTGGTGGTACTAATTTTGCTAGTTGGAAGCACAAGATGAAAATGCATATTCTTGGACAAAACCCCGTTGTTTGGGCTATTGTGTGTATTGGCTTGCAAGGTGAATTCTTTGTGGGAGAGAACCGAATCGTGAAGCTACTGCGGAAGAGTTGAAGGTGCTGCAATACAATGCTCAAACTTGTGATATTCTCTTCAACGGATTGTGCCCCGAAGAATTCAACAAAATCAGCCGTCTTGAGAATGCAAAGGAAATTTGGGATACTTTGATTGATATGCACGAAGGTACCGACTCCGTCAAGGAATCTAAATTGGATGTGCTTCAATGTCAACTTGACAAGTTCAAAATGAAGGATGGTGAACGTGTCGCTGAAATGTACTCTAGGCTTGCTGTCATCACAAATGAGAGTGCCGGCTTAGGAAGTGAACAGATGACCGATAGATTCATCATCAAGAAGATCCTAAGAGCCTTGGATGGAAAATATGATACAGTGTGCACATTGATCCAAATGATGCCAAATTACAAAGATCTCAAGCCAATGGAAGTCATTGGAAGAATTGTTGCTCATGAGATGTCACTTAAGGATAAGGAAGAGCTCCACAACAAGTCAAGTGGTGCGTACAAAGCCTCATGTGATGCTCCCACATCTTCAAGTGAGAAACAAACCTTCAATGAGGAATTGAGCCTAATGGTGAAGAATTTCAATAAGTTCTACAAGAGTAGAAGCAAGGAAAGAAGTTCCAAGTCAAGGTCCTACAATGACAAAAGATCTTCAAGTCGTGAACGAAATTGCTACAATTAAGGAAGACCCAAACACTACTCCAATGAGTGTATGGCTCCCTACAAAAGAACAGAAGATTCTCCCAAAAGAAGAAGTAGAAGATAAGAATCACCACCTAGAGAGAGGAGGAGTAGAGATGATCATTATGAACGAAGAACCTCTCGCAGAAGCAAAGATTCATAAAGGAAGGGAAAATCATCAAAGAGCTACACAAAACGAAGACATCAAGCTCATGTTGGTGAATGGGTATCCGGCTCCGACTCCGACCATCACTCCGAGAGAAGTTATCACTCCGACTCCTAATATACTCAAGACGAAGGTGTTGCCGGTCTAGCACGTGTGTCAACCAACTCCTACGACATATTTGAATCACAAAATGAAGGAATTGGAAGATACTTCATGGCTAAAGGACCAAAGGTATCACACCCCAAGTATGTTGATTTCAATAGTGATGAAGATGATTTGCTAGGAGATGATGATTTACTTGTTGACAACTCTAGTTATGAAAACTATGATGAACTTGCTATTAATCATGTTAATCAAGATAAAACGAATGACGATGATAAGAAGGAGATTGAGCGTCTAACCAAAGAACTAAACACTCTTAAGTTAGCTCATGAAACTACCTTGGAAGATCATCGAGAACTTTTAAAGACTCATGAAAAGTTACGCTTTGAAATCTCAATCTTGAGCAAGAGCATGGGTTCTTAAAAGCAATCAATGATGATCTTCGCAAGAAAAGTTCTTCTTACATTGCCAAGCGTTTACTCGTGTCTACTTACATGCCACAAGTTAAATCTAGCAACAAGAGTAAGAAAGATTCTTCTTCTAGTAGTAACAACAATCATGTTAAATCCAATATTGTTGCTTCTAGTAGTTCACCTGATTCCACTAATGAATCTCTTAGCCAAGTTACACTTGAGCAAGAAAATAGCCTATTGAAGGGAATTATAGAGAAAGGTGTCTACAAGAGTCTTGCCGGAAGTAAGCAATTTGAGGAAATTGTACGCAAGCAAGGAAGACACCGGAAGAATCAAGGTGTTGGTTTTGAATGAAAGTTCAATGCCAATGGAGTTGAGTGGGAAGAAGATCAAGACCCCAAGACGAAGCTTCTTCCTCAACAAGAGAAGTATGATCCTACTTATTTCCAAGGAACACAAGCTCAAGATGATCTTCCACCACAAGATCACAAGCAAAAATACAAGGACAAGCTTCAAGAGGAGATTGATGCATTTGAAGAAGCTCCCAAGGCCTTGGTCAAGTGGGTTCCCAAGACTACATCAAGTACGACTACATCAAGTATGACTACAACTCCAAGGATTACCATCAAGATGATGTGGATCTCGAAGAAGAGGAACTAGAGAGTTCTTGAGGGTGACTCCGCCAACATACTTCACTCATATCTTTTGGCAAGGACATGTGCAAATAACTTCTACATCGTGCACTAGTTCAAGGAGTCACAAACCCTCTTGTTGGTAAGACAAGGGACAAGGTAACCTAATGCTTTCATGGACATCATCTTGTGTGTACATCACTCTATGTCTATGGATATCCTTGTTTGTTCCTTGTGGGACTAACCCGTGTAGGTATTCAAAGTGCAACTCACTCAAATGGATTGCTCCAAATGATCTACATCAACATTGAGCATCCACATCTTCAACATCTACATGAAGTCATCATCGACAAAACCCAAGGTTAGTTCATCCCTCTTAGGGGGGGTATCACATCTAGGGGGAGCTTTACTCTAACCAATTGAGCTAAAGCAACTCTAATGGTGTGAACACAACAATGCTTTATGTAAAAGTGGTAACCCCACTTGTGCTTAAACGATGAGTATGACCTATGATCAAATGTTCTCATTTGACTCCTAAGTCAATATACTCATATATAGATGACCTAGTCATCGCCAATTGCTTGATAGATGCTAGAGTGCTTGTGCATGCTTTGTCACATATTTCATTTGCCATTTTATTTTGTGAGCATGCTGATTGCATATTTTACTCATTCGAGGACATTCATTTGTTGCTTTGATTGTTTGGATTTTTCTCTTTTGCAAAATGGATTGACAAGAATGCCTAAGTGTTGGTGTTCTGGCAACTGGGGTCCCCAGACTTGCTCGCTCATGCCCACACAGGTGGTTAAGCCAAAGAGGCCGCACGCCCATCTTCATCAACAAGGCATCCAAGACCCTCGCGAGGGTCCAAGCCTCGCGAGGCGGACGACGCAAGACCTCCTCTAGAGTAGCCTAGCTAGGCAGGCTCACGAGGAGCGGAGATATCAAGGCAGGCCAGACCTCACGAGGCTCTCGTGACGTGAGCCATGATGAACGGCATCGAACGGCGTCAGGCGGGCGCCAGCGCGCACAGCGTCCTTATTTCCTCTTTGTTGCTAAGGAGGCCAGCGCAGGCGAAGAGTACCGAGGCATCAGGCAAAGGTTGCTATATTGGTGCAACGAGACCAAGACCAGGAGTAAGGCAGGACGGAGGTCATCATGGAGCCCAAGACGGCGTCACCTCCAGAGCTTTTCGCAGGCGAAGACCACTTTTGTCAGGATAGCTTGTACTAGCTGCCCCCTTCAAATTTGCCCGCCGTTGTTGGCTCCCTTCCCACTCGATATTTGGGAACAGGACCAGGGCCTATATAAGTAGAGCTAGCCACCATAGTAGGGAAGGGAGAGCTCAACCCATCGCATCTGATCTCATCTTAGCTTGATCCAACCCGATCGAGAGCCTAGCCTCAAGAACACCTCAACCTCAGGAGGCCGTTCTTCCCTTGTACTGTTCATCATCAGCCCAAGAGGCAATCCACCACCACCAAGTGGAGTAGGGTATTACACCACAATGGTGGCCCGAACCAGTATAAATCTCGTGTCTTTCTGTGTTGTGAGTTCGTCGAGTTCGTCCGCGAGATCTTAGCGAACTAGAGCGTAGATCGGTAGGAGGGAAAGACTTCGCACGCACCCCAGTGTTCGAACCTTAAGGGTTTGCCGGAACCCCACATCCGACGTTTTGCGCGCCAGGTAGGGGTGCGCTGTAGCTTCCCTTCCATCAGTTCGTCGCTCCATCATCTCCATGGCGAACGCTCGCAGTGCTCGAGCTGAGCGTCGGGCTGCCCTCACCGCCCGCGTCGCTCAGACGGCTCCCGTCGGCGGGCCACCTCGCCATTCTCCATCTCCCGCCGCCAACGCTGCCACCGGCCCGGCGGGGAACGAGCAGCAAGCGTCCTCGCTACATCCTTTGGTGCGGCAGGACGGCCGCACCGCTACTCCACCACTGACCCCTGCCGGTTCTTTGTCTCACGCGCACCGCGCTCCCATGGAGGCACGGGCCGCGCTCCTCGCGGCGAACGAACTCATGCGTTACCGCCCCGTCGACGACCTCTATGAGGAGTGACTCGACCGCGTCGCCGAGCTCGTCCGCGCCGCAGGGGGCTCCCCGGTGCCGTCCCTCTCTCTACCTCCCCCTCAACCAGCCACGAGCGACGAGGCTCATGGCGTGCCTCCACCACCTCTGCCCCAAGACGGCGCCTTGGCACCAAGGCGCGCGGCCCCGCGGCGTGACCCGCTGAGCCCGGCGCCCGCGCACAAAGAGAGAAGCTGCCAAGAAATTCCGCAGCCGCGGGAAGCTGCGCCTGTGCTCCCCGCACCACCTCGTGAAGACCGCGTGCCGCCTACAGCGGCACGGCGCGGACCTCGTCAAGACCAAGCTCCACCTTTGAAGCGGGCCCCGACAACCATGGCCGGCTGCCGCGCCTTCACCCCCGAGCTGCGTAGCGTCGCCTGGCCAGGCAAGTTCAAGCCAGATCTGCCTCCTTGCTACGACGGCACCGCTGACCCCGCGAAGTTCCTGCAGCTCTATGAGCTGAGCATCGAAACGGCCAACGGCGACGAAAAAGTCATGGCGAACTGGTTTCCCATGGCCCTCAAGGATGGAGCCCGCTCCTAGCTCCTGAACCTGCAGCACGGCTCGATCTCCTCCTGGGACGAGATGCGCGACCGCTTCATCGCCAACTTCCAGGGTACTCGCGACCGCCCACCGGCAGCGGGTGATCTATGCCGCATGAAGCAACAACCAGGAGTGACCCTCCAGAAGTACATCCAGCGCTTCAACAACACCCGACTCAAGATCCCCAAGGTCACGGACGAAGCCATCATCTCCGCGTTCTCAGACGGCGTCTGTGACGTCAAGATGAAGGAAGAGCTCGCCATCCACGAGGAGCTTTGCACATCTCAAGAGCTTTTCAACCTGGCGACCAAGTGCGTAAGAGCTGAGGAGGGGCGCCTTTCTCTCCTCGAGTTGCCAGCCGCAGGAGCGGAGGAGAAGAAGGCCAAGGACAAGGACGTGAAGCGCAAGGAGGCAGTGGTTCTCGCAGCGGAGCCCGACACCAAGCAGGGCAGAGATCAGCCCGAGTCATCCAAGAACGGCCAACCGTTCTGCGCCTTCCACAACCTGAACACCCACAACACCAGCGACTGCCAAGAGCTCAGAGCCATACGGGAAGGACACTGCGGCCGACGCCCTGAGCGCAACGACCATGGATACGGCCATGGACGAGGATGAGGAGGCGGACGCTGGGATGACCGTGGCCCGCACCAGGAGTGGCGCGACCGGCCTCGTGAGTACCGCTGGCAGGACCAACCTCGCGAGGGCGCCTGGAGGGACCCGCCTCGTGAGGATCGCCCCCAGGGCAACACCGGTCTTCCCCCGCTGCCGCCACCAAGAAGGAACGACGATCACCACCAGACGAGGGGCTGGGGGCTTCCAGAGCCGCGTGCAATCGCTCAGCATTTTGGTGGCGCCAGCCCCTGACCTCTCAACAGATCTTCAAACAGTTCGCTCGCGAGGTGAATGCGGTGCTCCCCAATCTCGAGACCACGCGCCCGCTCAAGTGGTCCCAATGCACCATCACTTTCAACTCGGTGGATCAGCTCAAGTGTGCAACCAGTGCTGGCGCCCTCCCAATGCTGTGTTTGTTAGAAATATGCCCTAGAGGCAATAATAAAATGGTTATTATTATATTCCCTTATTCATGATAATTGTCTAATGTTCATGCTATAATTGTATTAACTGGAAACCGTAATACAAGTGTGAATACATAGACCACAACATGTCCCTAGTGAGCCTCTCGTTGACTAGCTCGTTGATCAATAGATGGTTATGGTTTCCTGACCATGGACATTGGATGTCATTGATAATGGGATAACATCATTAGGAGAATGATGTGATGGACAAGACCCAATCCTAAGCATAGCACAAAGATCGTGTAGTTCGTTTGCTAAAGTTTTTCTAATGTCAAGTATCATTTCCTTAGACCATGAGATTGTGCAACTCCCGGATACCGTAGGATTGCTTTGGGTGTACCAAACATCACAACATAAAAGGGTGGCTATAAAGGTGCACTACAGGTATCTCCGAAAGTGTCTGTTGGGTTGGCACAAATCGAGACTGGGATTTGTCACTCCGTATGACGGAGAGGTATCTCTGGGCCCACTCGGTATTGCATCATCATAATGAGCTCAATGTGACTAAGTAGTTAGTCATGGGATCATGCATTACGGAACGAGTAAAGTGACTTGCCGGTAACGACATTGAACGACGTATTGGGATACCGACGATCGAATCTCGGGCAAGTAACGTACGGATTGACAAAGGGAATTGCATACGGGATTGCTTGAATCCCCGACATCGTGGTTCATCCGATGAGATCATCGTGGAACATGTGGGAGCCAACATGGGTATCCAGATTCTGTTGTTGGTTATTGACCGGAGAGATGTCTCGGTCATGTCTGCATGATTCCCGTGCCCGTAGGGTCTACACACTTAAGGTTCGATGACGCTAGGGTTATAGGGAAGGTATGTACTTTGTTACCGAATGTTGTTCGAAGTCCCGGATGAGATCCCGGACGTCACGAGGAGTTCCGGAATGGTCCGGAGGTGAAGATTGATACATTGGACGAAGGGTTTTGGAGTCCGGAAGTGTTCTGGAGGTATCGGGTGATGACCAGTATGACTGAAAGGTATTTCAGGAACCCCGGCAAGTGTTGGGGGGCTTCATGGGCCAAGGGAATGGGGCAAACCAGCCCACTAAGGGTTGTGCGCGCCTCACCTATTCCCACGTGACCAGGGGTTTGGGCGCCCATCTAGGGTTCCCACCTCCGGCTTGGGGCCAAGTCACCCGAGGGGAGATCCCATCTGCCTGGCCGCCCCCCTAGGGGAAACCCTAGGCGATCTCAGAACGCCCGATGCGGCTATATCTCCCACGTGTCGAGGCACGACTTAGAGGCATAACCGCATTGAAAGCAATGTCGCAAGTGAGGTAATCTTCACACAACCCATGTAATAAATAAGGAAAGAGATACATAGTTGGCTTACAATGCCACTTCACACAAAGACATAAATAAACATCCATCATTCGAGTACACTCAAGGTCCGACTACGGAACCAAAATAAAAGAAGATACCCCAAATGCTACAGATCCCTAATCGTCCCAACTGGGCACCACTCTCGATCATCCGGAAAAGACACATAGTAACGACCACGTTCCTCGTCGAACTCCCACTTGAGCTCGGCTGAGTCACCTGCACTGGCATCGTCGGAACCTGCAACTGTTTGGAAGTATCTGTGAGTCACGGGGACCCAGCAATCTCACACCCGCGAGATCAAGACTATTTAAGCTTATAGGAAGGACAGAGTAGTAAAGTGGAGCTGCAGCAAGCGACTAGCATATATGGTGGCTACATCGCAAAAGAGAGCGAGAAGAGGAGCAAAGCGCGGTCAAGAAACTAATAGCGATCAAGAAGTGATCCTGCACTACTTACGTCAGACATAACTCCAACACCGTGTTCACTTCCCGAACTCCGCCGAGAAGAGACCATCACGGTTACACACGCGGTTGATGTGTATTTTAATTGAGGTCAACTTTGGGTTTTCTACAACCGGACATTAACAAATTCCCATCTGCCTCATAACCGCGGGCATGGCTTTCGAAAGATATTACCCTGCAGGGGTGTCCCAACTTAGCCCATTATAAGCTCTCACGGTCAACGAAGGATATTCTTCTACCGGGAAGACCCGATCAATCTCGAATCCCGGACTACAAGACATTTCGACAGCAATAAAACAAGACCAGCAAAGCCACCCGAATGTGCCGACAAATCCCGATAGGAGCTGCACATATCTCGTTCTCGTGGCACACCGGATGGGCAAGACGTCGGGTTGGCATAGACCCTGGATTGCCAGGGGCGCCGGACATCGCCAGTTGGGCCAGCACTCAAGGAGCACTGGTCCGGGGTGTAAATAAGATGACCCTCGGGCTCGCGAAAACCCGGGAAAAGGCTTAGGTGGCAAATGGTAAAACCAAAGTTGGGCCTTCTGGAGGAGTCTTATTCAAAGCGAACTGTCAAGGGGTCCCATAAATCACCCAACCGTAAGGAACGCTAAATCAAGGAACATAACACCGGTATGACGGAAACTAGGGTGGCAAGAGGAACAAAACACCTGCATAAGGCCGAGCCTTCCACCCTTTACCAAGTATATAGATGTATTAATTATAGCAGATATATATTGTGATATCCCCAACAGGTAAACATGTTCCAACAAGGAACAACATCTCCATGTTCCAACAAGGAACAAACTTCACTTCACCGCAACTAGCAACGCTATAAGAGGGCTGAGCAGCGGTAACATAGCCAATCAACGGTTTGCTAGGAAAGGATGGTTAGGGCTGACATGGCAATATGGGTGGCATGATATAGCAAGTGGTAGGCATCGCAGCATAGGCATAGCAAAAGAGCGAGCAACTAGCATAGCAAAGATAGAAGTGATTTCGAGGGTATGGTCCTCTTGCTCGCAATGTTCTCGAGTTGTCGAAAGCTTGATCCTCGTAAGCGTTCTCAACAGGTTTCTCGCTCACGCACTCGCCTCCGGCTCTACCCAAAGCAACAACACAAACAAAGGAACCACAATAAATCACGGTGCAATGCACAATCAACATGATGCAAAACATGACATGATATGCGAGATGTGATATGCAATGCGTAAAAGGCCCGAAGGTAAATGATGAACTAGCATCAACTTGGCAAACCAAGTATGCCACTGAAATATGAGATGATTTCGTTGAAATCGATATAAAGATCACGGAATCGGATGCACGGTTTGGAAATGACAAGCAAAACAAGAATGGCACAAATCTGCCATTAACAGCATTATGCCACTTAGCAAGCAACAATTAATTAAGCTACTGCACCCAAACGTACCAACAAAGCACATGGCAGTGATCTACACAAGATGCTCGACAAAAGATGAGCACTGAGCTACGGCTAGTTCACATCATAACAGGTTCAAACAAGCATGGCAAAAGTGCACAAAATATCAGGCTGGACATGGCAAAACCAGCATCAGGTTGCAATGTTCAGAGCAGCAAAACTACATGCTACAGGAACTTAAAATAGCAAAACATGGCATGGCATGAATCTAATCAAAGCATAGAATAAAAGTCCCTTACTGACCATAAGCCAAAAAGGATCATAAAATATAGTAACACCCATGTCAATATTGAAAGTTTCGTTAACAGATTCAGCAACATGACATGTCCAAAACTGATAACAAGTAGGCATGTTTACAAGCTCAATGCAGTCACTACAGAGCCTTAAATGATAAACTAAGCATACATACATCAAGAAGACATGACATAGAAGACATACATGGCAAGAACAATAACATAGCATATATGGATCAACCACAACAAGCTTGGCAAAATTGAATAACATGTATACAATCTGCCAGGAAACATTTGGTAGCAAAAGTAGAGCTCGATTGACTCAAGCTATGGCACTCCATAATTGCAAACAAAGGCATGATTAGATAGAGCAAGACATGCTTTACAAAACATCCTTACTGAAGTATCTCAAAATATGCATAGATCTCTCGGTATCATCAAGTTAACATGGCATCAAAATCAGCTAAAACAGAGCTGAAAACAGCAACATCAGGACACCTACTTTGCATGCTTGTGCTAGTCACCACATAGATCACAAAAATACATGGCATACACCCCTGGAAAGATGGCATGGCATTTTTCAAAACACATGTAGGACTCAAATTCATAGGGTGCACACAATAATCATGGCAAAAATAACAAAAGTGAAAGTTCTGTTAAGAAACAGAAACTAACATCACATAGCACTCTTCCAACAGCATTTCGGGCATCTAGATGAGCTCAAATGAAAATTATGCAATGGAATGAAATGATCTACTCTTCGAGACGAACATTTTGACATATTATACGCGCAAAATGGACCTACAGATGCAAAGATATACCACTTTGAAAATGCAACAAAATCAATAATACGCAAAAGACTTAGGAAAAAAAAGGAGGGGGAAAGAGGTCAACGGGCGCGCGCGCGGACCGAGGCCGGATCGGGCCGGCCGGATCGGGACGCGGCGGCGGCGGGGCGGTGGAGGAGCACGCCGAGGGAGGGAGGTGCGGCCGCCGGAGGTGGCGCCGGGGGGGGCGGGCGGCGCCGGAGGCGGCGGCCGGCGGATCGGGCGCGGAGGCCGGATCCGCGGAGGCGCGGGCGGCGGGAGTCCCGGAGGCTGGCGGCGACGGCGCTGCCGGTGGCGGCGGCGGCGACGGCGCTGCCGGTGGCGGCGGGCGGGGGCGGGCCGGTCGGGCGAGGCGGCGGCGGAGGCGGGCGCGGCCGGGCGGCGGGAGGCGCGCTGGCGGCGGAGTCGGCCCGGATCGGCCCGGGCGGGCGCCGGGCGTGGGCCTGGGCGGGCTGGGCGGTGTGGCGGCGCCCACGTGGCAGGCGCGGGCTGGCTGCGGGCGGCGGCGCGGGTTTCGTCCGGCGCGGACGGACACGTCCCGCGCGGAGAGAAGATTTTTTTTAGGGTTTCGGGGGGATGATCCGGGATTTTCGGGGGAGGTGTTTAAATAGGCATAGAGGGAGCTAGGAGAGTCCAAATGAGGTGTAGTTTTCGCCCACACGATCGTGATCGAACGACGGAGAGCATGGAAGTGACTTATATGGGTTATTGGGCTGTTTTGGAGGGGTGTTGGGCTGCAACTTAAAAGAGGCCTTTGCGAGAGTGTGGTTAACCGTTGGAGTACCAAACGAGCTCCAAATGACCCGAAACTTGACCGGTGGTCTACGGGTGGTATACCAAGGCCACTAGACAAACCTCGGTCCATTTCGAGAAGGTTTAATACCCGCACACGGAAAAACGTAAAAGGGACCGCCGGGGGAGATAGGAGTGCCGGATTGCAAAACGGACAACGGGAAAAATGCTCGGAATCATGAGACGAACACGTATGCAAATGCGATGCACATGATGACATGATATAAAATGCATGACATGATAAAATGCAAAAAGGAGAAAAACCCAACCACGGAGGGAATATCATCTATCAATGCCGAAAATGGCAAGAGTTGGAGTTACAAATGTGGAAAGTTACTTCCGGGGTGTTACAGCATCCCCCTCCCCCTTTCCCCTATATATAGTGGAGGTTTTGGGGCTGCCCAACAGACGAGTCTCTCTCTCCCAAGGCGCAGCCCTACCTCTTTCCCTCCTCGTCTCTCGTAGTGCTTGGCGAAGCCCTGCTGGAGTACCACGCTCCTCCACCACCACCACGCCGCCGTGCTACTGCTGGACGGAGTCTTCCCCAACCTCTCCCTCTCTCCTTGCTGGATCAAGGCATGGGAGACGTCACCGGGCTGCACGTGTGTTGAACGCGGAGGCGCTGTTGTTCGGCGCTTAGATCGGAATCGACCGCGTTCTGAATCACCACGAGTACGACTACCTCATCCGCGTTCTTGCAACGCTTCCGCTTAGCGATCTACAAGGGTATGTAGATGCACTCCCCTTCTCTCTCGTTGCTAGTCTCTCCATAGATTGATCTTGGTGATGTAGAAAATTTCGAATTTCTGCTGCGTTCCCCAATAGTTGCTCTGTTTATTTGAATAATACCTTCAATGGTCTTGAACCTAAAATGAATGGTTTGTTGAATCTCGATCGTAGTGATACACATGTTCATGCCAAAAGATATAAGATAGTGATGATAGTACCACATACTTGTGGCACTGCCATTTGAGTCATATTGGTATAAAATGCATGAAGAAGCTCCATGTTGATGGATCTTTGGACTCACTCATTTTTTAAAAGATTGAGACATGCGAACCATGTCTATTGGTGTGTACGCATGAAGAAACTCCATACAGATGGATCGTTTGGACTCACTTGATTTTGAATCACTTGAGACATGCAAATCATACCACATGGGCAAGATGACTGAAAGCCTCATTTTTCAGTAAGATGGAACAAGAAAGCAACTTGTTGGAAGTAATACATTTTGATGTGTGCTGTCCAATGAGTACTGAGGCATGCAGTGGATATCGTTGTGTTCTTACTTCACAGATGATTTGAGTAGATTCTGAGTGTATTGACTTGATGAAACACAAATCTGAATTATTGAAAGGTTCAAGTAATTTCAGAGTGAAGTTGAAGATCGTCGTGACAAGAGGATAAAAATGTCTATGATATGATCATAGAGATGAATATCTGAGTTACAGGTTTGGCACACAATTAAGACATTGTGGAAATTGTTTCACAATTAATACCGCCTGGAACACCATGGTGTGATGGTGTGTCCGAACATCATAACTGCACCCTATTGGATATATTGCATACCATGATGTCTCTTATCAAATTAGAACTATCGTTTATAGGTTAGGCATTAGAGACAACAGCATTCACTTTAAATAGGGTACCACACAATTCCGTTGAGACGACAGCATATGAACTATGGTTTGGAGAAACCTAAGTTGTCGTTTCTTAAAAGTTTGGGGCTGCGACACTTACGTGAAAATTTTTCAGGCTGATAAGCTCAAACCCAAAGCGGATAAATGCATCTTGATAGGACACCCAAAAACAGTTGGGTAAACCTCCTATCTCAGATCTGAAAGCAAAAGGGATTGTTTCTAGAATCAGGTCCTTTCTCGAGGAAAAGTTTCTCTCGAAAGAATTGAGTGGGAGGATGGCGGAGACTTGATGAGGTTATTGAACCGTCACTTCAACTAGTGTGTAGCAGGGCACAGGAAGTTGTTCCTGTGGCGCCTACACCAATTGAAGTAGAAGCTTATGATAGTGATCATGAAGCTTCGGATCAAGTCACTACCGAACCTCGTAGGGTGACAAGGATGCGTACTACTTCAGAGTGGTACAGTGATCATGTCTTGAAGGTCATGTTGCTAGACAACAATGAACCTACGAGCTATGGAGAAGCGATGGTGGGCCCGGATTCCGATGAATGGCTCGAGGCCATAAAATCCGAGAGAGGATCCATGTATGAAAACAAAGTGTAGACTTTGGCAGAACTACTCGATGGTCGTAAGGCTGTTGAGTACAGATGGATTTTAAAAGGAAGACGGACAATGGTGGTAAGTGTCACCATTAAGAAAGCTCGACTTGTCGTTAAGATGTTTTCCGACAAGTTCAAGGACTTGACTGCGATGAGACTTTCTCACTCGTAGCGATGCTAAAGAGTCTGTTGGAATTATATTAGCAGTTACTGCATGATTTATGAAATCTTGCAGATAGGATGTCAAAAACATTGTTTCCTCGATGATATTCTTGAGGAAAGGTTGTATGTGATACAACCAAAAGGTTTTGTCAATCCTAAAAGATGCTAACAAGTATGCAAAGCTCCAGCAATCCTTCTAAGGACTGGAGTAAGCATTTCGGAGTTGGAATATACGCGTTGATGAGATAATCAAAGATTTTGGGTTTATACAAAGTTTATGAGAAACTTGTATTTCCAAAGAAGTGAGTGGGAGCACTATAGAATTTCTGATGAGTATATGTTATTAACATATTGTTGATCAGAAATGATGTAGAATTTCTGGACAGCATATAGAGTCATTTGAAAAGTGTTTTTCAATGGAAAACCTGGATTCAGCTACTTGAACATTGAGCATCAAGATCTATAAGGATAGATCAAAAACGCTTAATAGTACTTTCAAATAAATACATACCGTGACAAGATTTTGAAGGAGTTCAAAATAGATCGGCAAAGAAGGAGTTCTTGGCTGTGTTATAAGGTGTGAATATTGAGTAAGACTCAAGACAAGACCACGGGAGAAGAGAGAGAAAGGACGAAGGTCGTCCCCTATGCTTCAGACGTAGGCTCTATAGTATGCTATGCTGTGTACCGCACCTGAAGTGTGCCTTGCCATGAGTCAGTCAAGGGGTACAAGAGTGATCCAGGAGTAGATCACAGGACAGCGGTCAAACTTATCCTTAGTAGCTAGTGGACTAAGGAATTTTCTCGATTATGGAGGTGGTAAAAGAGTTCGTCGTAAAGGGTTACGCCAATGCAAACTTTGACACTAATCTGGATGACTCTGAGTAGTAGACCGAATTCGTATAGTAGAGCAGTTATTTGGAATAGTTCCAAATAGCACGTGGTAGCTGCATCTAGGAGATGACATAGAGATTTGTAAAGCACACACGGATCTGAAAGATTCAGACCCGTTGACTAATAACCTCTCTCACAAGCGAGATATGATCAAACCCAATGGGTGTTGGATTCATTACAATCACATAGTGATGTGAACTAGATTATTGACTCTAGTGCAAGTGGGAGACTGTTGGAAATATGCCCTAGAGGCAATAATAAAATGGTTATTATTATATTCCCTTGTTCATGATAATTGTCTATTGTTCATGCTATAATTGTATTAACTGGAAACCGTAATACATGTGCGAATACATAGGCCACAACATGTCCCTAGTGAGCCTCTAGTTGACTAGCTCATTGATCAATAGATGGTTATGGTTTCCTGACCATGGACATTGGATGTCATTGATAACGGGATCACATCATTAGGAGAATTATGTGATGGACAAGAACCAATCCTAAGCATAGCACAAAGATCGTGTAGTTCGTTTGCTAAAGCTTTTCTAATGTCAAGTATCATTTCCTTAGACCATGAGATTGTGCAACTCCCGGATACCGTAGGATTGCTTTGGGTGTACCAAACGTCACAACGTAACTGGGTGGCTATAAAGGTGCACTACAGGTATCTCCGAAAGTGTCTGTTCGGTTGGCATGAATCGAGACTGGGATTTGTCACTCCGTATGACGGAGAGGTATCTCTAGGCCCACTCGGTATTGCATCATCATAATGAGCTCAATGTGACTAAGTAGTTAGTCACGGGATCATGCATTACGGAACGAGTAAAGTGACTTGCCGGTAACGAGATTGAATGAGGTATTGGGATACCGACGATCGAATCTCGGGCAAGTAACGTACCGATTGACAAAGGGAATTGCGTACGGGATTGCTTGAATCCCCGACATCGTGGTTCATCCGATGAGATCATCGTGGAACATGTGGGAGCCAACATGGGTATCCAGATCCCGCTGTTGGTTATTGACCGGAGAGATGTCTCGGTCATGTATGCATGATTCCCGAGCCCGTAGGGTCTACACACTTAAGGTTCGATGACACTAGGGTTATAGGGAAGGTATGTACGTGGTTACTGAATGTTGTCCGAAGTCCCGGATGAAATCCCGGATGTCACTAGGAGTTCCGGAATGGTCTGGAGGTGAAGATTGATATATTGGACGAAGGGTTTTGGAGTCCGGAAGTGTTCCGGAGGTACCGGGTGATGACAAGCATGACCGAAAGGTATTTCGGGAACCCCGGCAAGTGTTGGGGGGCTTCATGGGCCAAGGTAAGGGGGCAGACCAGCCCACTAAGGGGTTGTGCACCCCCCCCGCCCTCACCTATTCCCACTAGGGATGGCAATGGGTACCCATTACCCATGTACCCGGCGGGTAAAAACTCTATTAGGGTAAGGGTATGGGATAAAAAATTACCCAAGGGTATATTAATAGGAAAATATTAAACCCGTTGGGTATTGTGGGTACGGGCACGGGACAACATAACCCATACCCGTGTACCCATATACCCACGTAAAATCTGTTAAGTGGGCCTTCACCAATCATTAATCTAATCTAACTTGCCAGTAAATCATTCTATGTAGCCGATGAGATACATGACTTGCTCACACACGCACGTAGATGGAATGATTTTCGCTCAAAAAAACATAGCTGGAATGATAGAAGGAATCTCATATCTCTCTCTTTCTCTGCGTGATTAACGTGATTAGGCTTAGCCGCTTAGGTAAATAATAATTACATGATCGTGTTCCATATTTAGGACGGAGATTGATATCCTACCCATCTCCTCATCTCCTTGCCTCCTCAAGGATCGGTCGCAGCCGCTAACGCCCAGCTGCTCACCGCCTCGCTGTCGCCGGGCCACCGCTTGGACGCCATGGACCTTGGGGAAAAGGACCACAGCTTTCAGCGGACAGTGACGGGAGGAGATGCAGCTCACGCCACGCGCGGACTAAGTTGGACGGCGGCGGCCACCGCGGCGCAGCACCATTGTTCGATGGTGCCATCCATCTCCATCCGCTAGGAAAGGGCCAAGCCCCTGGCCAATGTAAAGGACATGTACCTCCTGTCTCGGCATCCAAGGTACAACACAGTCACAACATGTCAAGCCGGCCACCTTGCCTTACCCCGCTTGGTAAGTTTCATTTTTGTGTATGATTTCATGAATATGGGCATTAATCTTGTAGTTTTTGTTTTTTATATAGATGGTGAGATGCATTCATAGATGGTACGTAGATGTATAGATGATGTGATGGTATGATGTATATAGGAGATGTGATGAATATGATACGTAGTGATGTTACAATGTAAATATGAGGGTCGTGATTTCAGTGCTCACCATCCATACAAGCATTGATTTTTGCCTATACATGTTGTATATAGCTGTTGTGATGAGTAAGATTTTTTTTGTATATAGACAATACGTAGACATGTTATGATGTACGTATATATGAGCATTGTGTGCTGTCCTTTATGATTATTTCTTACTTAGGTTGATGTGTGCACACATGGGTATTTTTACCCGTGGATACCCATTTACCCTGCCGGGTGATGGGTATGGGAAAAAATTATACCCATTGACGGGTATGGGTACGGGTAATGGGTAAGCTCAAGGCGGATGGGTAAGGGTATGGGATATCTCCACCCGTACCCAAACCCTGCGGGTGCCATCCCTAATTCCCACGTGACCAGGGGGTTTGGGGCGCCCCATCTAGGGTTCCCACCTCCTGGCTTGGGGGCCAAGTCACCCAGAGGGGAGATCCCATCTGCCTGGCCGCCCTGTGGGAAACCCAATGGTGCCTCCCCTCCCCCTTGCCCCTATATATAGTGGAGGTTTTGGGGCTGCCCAACAGATGAGTCTCTCTCTCCCAAGGCGCAGCCCTACCTCTCTCCCTCCTCGTCTCTTGTAGTGCTTGGCGAAGCCCTGCTGGAGTACCGCGCTCCTCCACCACCACCATGCCATCGTGCTGCTGCTGGACGGAGTCTTCCACAACCTCTCCCTCTCTCCTTGCTGGATCAAGGCATGGGAGACGTCACAGGGCTGCACGTGTGTTGAACGCGGTGGTGCCGTTGTTCGGCGCTTAGATCGGAATCGACCGTGATCTGAATCGCCACGAGTACGACTACCTCATCCGCGTTCTTGCAACGCTTCCGCTTAGCGATCTACAAGGGTATGTAGATGCACTCCCCTTCTCTCTCGTTGCTAGTCTCTCCATAGATTGATCTTGGTGATGCGTAGAAAATTTTGAATTTCTGCTATGTTCCCCAACAGTGTTCCCCAGTCATCAGCAATGTGCAGGTCACCAAGACCCTCATCGACGGCGGCGCAGGGCTCAACGTCCTGTCCACCGACACGTTCGACAACTTCCAAGTGCCATATGAACAGCTCCAGCCCACCAAGCCTTTCTCGGGAGTGACTCACGGTTCCACCACACCGATAGGGCAAGTCCGCCTGCCTGTCACCTTCGGGGAGCGCAAGAACTACCGCACCGGGCTCATCGACTTTGACGTCGCGCACATTCGCCTGCCGTACAACGCCATCCTCGGGTATCCAGCCCTGGCCAAGTTCATGGTAGTCACCCATCACGGCTACAACGTTCTCAAGATGCCAAGAAGCGGACGAATCATCACGGTCCCATGTGAAGAGAGGGATGCGATGTGCTCCCTCGAGAACGCCTTTCAAGCCGCAGCGATCGACGACCCCAACAGCAGAAGTGAAGGCCCTACGGAGGCCATACCCAAGAAGAAGCAGCCGCGCCGTGCAGGACCTCAGGAGGATGGCATCGCGGCAGGAGTCTCATCAGGATCAGCGCCCGCTCCAGGGGCGCCTCCCTCCATCGCATAGGAAAGCGCGCCCGGCACCCTCCTCAGGCAGGGCTCGGGGGCTCTCTTCAGGAGGGCCTCAGACCTTGCCAACCTCACGAGGGAGGCGCTTGGGCACCACTTGTAGGCGTGCCCAAGGCACGTGACCCTCGGGAGAGCACAGGCAAGGAGTGCCCACCACTCAGAGTTCATCACCAAGGCCACTCAGAACTGCAAGATGCAAGGGCCATGCGGCGGCACACCGCCACGAGGCGCAGCCCGCATCCCTGGCGAGGATGCTGGGCTGCGTCTGCATCAATGTCCCGGGCTCAACAGGCCGCATCTCAGAGCGCTTCGGCCGCCAGCGTGGGGCGCTGCGAGGGCCCACCACACAGCTATGTTCAGATGCCCTTGGCTTGCCGAGCGAAGGCCAGCCTATCAACATGACTGCGGGCGTGTCTGGCGGCTCAGGAGGCCAGGTACCACGCCGTCCTGGAGGAGATGGAGACGGTCTTCAGGGAACCTCCCGAGCCCCCAGAGCCTCCCGAGGCTCAGGGTCCTGGTGGCTCATGAGGAGTGATTTCTTCGGCGCACGCCTTTAGCTGCACCAACTCTACTTCGTCTACAGAACCAGGTGACACCTTCCAAGCTTGTTTAGCTGGGAGCGCCCCTCGGGCTGCATTATTCCCAGGCCACATGGGTCCGTCCCTGTGGCATGTATCCCTTTTGCTTATGTCTTTAGCTTACCTTGTTGGGGCGCCCCTCAGGCTGCATAATCCCCAACCGCTCGGGCTGGACCCGGTGGCATGTATCTTCCTGCATTTATCTAAGTTGATCTACTCTCCATGTTTAACCTGCCAATGGCTACCACCTGCCTAATCATCGCCTCCCTCGGGGCCTTCACACAGGCACGGCGCTGGTGCATGGGTCCGCCCCTGCCACGCTGACAAATCTGGGCGGTCGAGCTCTGGCTCGCGGCACGCCCCGCGCACGTCACCTCACCAGGCCCTCAGTGCCTTCACCTCATCCAGAGCAACCAGCGGTAGGCTGACAGCTGTAACGGCAAACCGTGTTTCTTCTTGTGCCTGTTCACAGGGATCCCGTGGGAAGGATAGCAGGCGGCACCGCGAGTCTCCTTTTCTCTCTGTGATTTGCTTGCGTGTTAAAAGGGGGGATCCTGAGCATCACGGCTCAGGAGCTCTTACTGGCTCTCTAGCCCTCACCCCCTGGCCTTGACCACGGCATCGCGACCTGGCATACAAGCGGCGGCTGAGCTCGCTCGAGGGCCGGGACCTGAGGATGTAGAGAACTAAGGAGAGCATGAGGGGAGGGAAACTTGTATGGGTCGGCCTAGCTATGCCGCACGAGTAGGCGCGCAGCGCTAGCGCAACGTCAGGAGTCGCCTTGAAATCAACAAGATAAGTCCCGCACTTGGATCGGCTAAATGTTTGGGCCTAATGGTCACTCACGCCTTGCGCAACCCCGTTGCGGCCATGTCGACTCCCTTTCTCGCCTTACCATGGCTGCTTGAGCGCTAAGGGGGACCTCCTGAGCATCGCGCCTCAGGGGCTCTTACAGAACCTCGGGTCGCACACCTCCTGGCCTTGACCACGGCACGCGACCTGGCATACCAGCGACGGCTGTAGCCTGCCTGGGGACCGGGACCTGTCAGCGTAGAGCAACAAGCTATCGCGAGGAAAGAAAGGGGGGACCGAGCCTTAACGGGGCGTGCGTTCACCAAATTCTCATAACAGGGAAGATAGGCACAAAAGACATTATAGACCATTACATGGCCCCACGGGGTGATTCATGATTCTTCACAGGAAAAAAAATCTGATACTAAGGGGAATCCTACCTACACCCTTCCGTGGAGGACGCCATCATCAACAGTGGGCCATGGGGGGCCGGCGCCAACCCCGTCCAGATCAACGGGCACCACAGCTCTGCTCCGAGCACGGCGAGAGCTCGGGGGCACGTAGCTGTCGTCGCTCGTCTCCGGAGTCTCGTAAGGCTCGGGAGAGCTGCTGGATTCCCAAGGGCTGCTGCTGCTGGAGTAGCCGCGAGCGGAGCGCGCGTCAGTTTGGCCCTCCTCTACGGAGCAGCACTCCAGGCGGCGGCCCTTGGCGTCGAAGACCTTGAAGAAGAGCGTGGAAGCGCCATCGTACTCGAAGTGGATCGCGAGGGCGCCCCTCGCACGGCCGACCCATGCAGTCTCCTCCCAGCCGCGGGTCATGAAGATCTTGCCGGTGGGGACCGCTTCGATCTCCGCTCCGGTCGCGGGAGCGCTGTAGTCGGCGTGCTGCAACCAGAGCTCGAGAGGCCCCCTCGGCGGCATCACGTCGGAGAAGAACCGCGGGAAGCAGATCCAGGAGCTTGGAGGCATCAGCGCCCACAGCACCAACTTGCGCGAAGAATCTGTGGCGTGGACCCCAGGGGCGACGGCACGCGTTGCCGCGGCGCGGCGACCCCGGACACGGCGTGGGCGGTGCTGCTCGTCGCTCCGTCCTCCCGAGCCCTCAGCTCGGGCGTACAATAGTAGCGGGTACCCCGGAGGAGGCTGCTCGCACTAAGGCCTCGTCACCACCTGCATCGCCGCTTCATCACGACGATGGATCGACATCTTCTTCGGCGGAAGTAGCCCCGGGTCATCAGGGGAGCCTTTCCTTTCTCTTCAGTAGAAAACCTTTTGATGGGCGCCATTGTTGTCAGCAGTGGAGCAAGGAGGAAGAAGCAAGCAAGCAAGGAAGAGATGGGCGATGGGGGCTTCGCCCCCCTCCCCATTTATAGCAAGAGAAGGCCAACCGGCGTCTCCCACGATCGCATGAAATGATTGTTTTCCTTGCATGTCGCAGGGACTTGTCAAGTCGTGCAGTTGCCGAGGCAGCGTGTGGAAGCGGAGACGCCCACGTCCATTCATCCGCCACGCGTCGACCGAGGCCGCATGCTTTTGGGGCCCTCGGTGCTCCGAACTTGACCCTTGGCTTCGGCGCGAAGCCAAGCCCGAGCGCACCTTGGGCCCGGGGGCTGCTGTCGGTGTTCTGGGAACGGGGGTCCCCAGACTTGCTCGCTCTGCGCCCACAGCGTGGTTAAGCCAAAGAGCCATACGCCCGTCTTCATCAACAAGGCATCCAAGACCCTCGCGAGGGTCCAAGCCTCGCGAGGCGGACGACGCAAGACCTCCTCTAGAGTAGCCTAGCCAGGCAGGCTCACGAGGAGCAGAGATATCAAGGTGGGGCAAACCTCACGAGGCTCTCGTGACGTGAGCCATGACGAACGGCGCCAGGCGGGCGCCAGCGCGCGCAGCGTCCTTATTTCCTCTTTGATGCTAAGGAGGCCAGCGCAGGCAAAGAGTACCAAGGCATCAGGCAAAGGTTGCCATATTGGTGCAACGAGACCAAGACCAGGAGGACGGCAAGAAGGAGGTCATCATGGAGCCCAAGACGGCGTCACCACCAGAGCTTTTCGCAGGCGAAGACCACTTTTGTCAGGATAGCTTGTACTAGCTGTCCCCCTTCAAATTTGCCCGCCGTTGTTGGCTCCCTTCCCGCTCGATATTTGGGAAGAGGAACAGGGCCTATATAAGTAGAGCTAGCCACCATAGTAGGGAAGGGAGAGCTCAGCCCATCGCATCTGATCTCATCTTAGCTTGATCCAACCCAATCGAGAGCCTAGCCTCAAGAACACCTCGACCTCAGGAGGCCGTTCTTCCCTTGTACTGTTCATCATCAGCCCAAGAGGCAATCCACCACCACCGCACTGGAGTAGGGTATTACACCACAACGGTGGCCCAAACCAGTATAAATCTCGTGTCTTTCTGTGTTGCGAGTTCGTCGAGTTCGTCTGCGAGATCTTAGCGAGCTAGAGCGTAGATCGGTCGAAGGGAAAGACTTCGCGCGCACCCCAGTGTTCGAACCTTAAGGGTTTGCCGGAACCCCACATCCGACACTAAGAACACCCTCTAGCTATCTATGCTTTTCTCGTCTCAAACTCTATTGCTACATCACAAAGTTTGATCAGGTCAGATTGGAACCACTCTGTGTGAGGAGCACTTGGAGTCCCCGATTCGTCATGGACTTAAACTTCCAAAACCTCTTTGTGCATTTCGGTATGACCGAGTCATCCACTTCTGTCACACCGAGTTCACTAAGTTGATCTAGGTTTTCCATCTCGGTGCAACCGATTTGAACTTTTCGGTCACACCGAGTTGCAGTAACCGCTTGCGATTCTGCATCTTGGTGCCACCGAGTTGTTCCACTCGGTCACACCGACGGGTTCGGGATATATAAACCCATGGGTGCGATTTTGGAAATTTAATCAAACTCCTCAGCCCGCGCATGTCCTGCTCTGCCTCCTCGGGTCTCCGGATCGTCTCCTTGCCGCCAGCGACCTCTCGCCGCTGGTTTTCTTCGCCGTCAATGGAATTCTGCTCCGACGTTGTCGCCGTAGCAAAATCCCGCCAAACTAGGGTATGGGTTCCACTCTTTGTGCTATTTCCCTACTCCGATTCGTAGCACATTGCTTTGCCATGATCTTACCATGTATGAAAACAACCTATGCAGAGAAAACATCCTTTAGGTTAGATTTGATTTGAAAATTTAGGGTTAGGTCTCTGCCGAACTCGTCTCGGACCGACCGAGTTGTAGAAATCGGTCTCACCAATTTGGCTTAGGCCATTGCACATGCATTTTCGGTCCGACCGAAAACTACAAATCGGTGCGACCGAGTTCGACTCTCTGTGAAACCCTAGCAATCTCGGTGCCACCGAACTATGACTCGGTCTGACCGAGTTCACTAGTTTAGGTTCCAAAAGTTGCTTCGGTATCACCGAGTATAACAAATCGGTAGCTCCGAAATGCTTTCTGTGGAGAACTAAAACTAAGTTTTTGAATCATCTGTTTTGCAAAAACTCTGCACTTTGTGATGCTCATCCATTCTACCTTATTTATATCTATTCACAGGGTTTGCTGTCAGTGTGATTGCCAAGATGTCTGATCAAAGTGATAGCCAAAACAAATTTGAAGAGCAAGTGCAATTGAGTGAGGCCACTAGTCCCTGAAGCAGTTATGATGAGGGCAGCAGGAGCACACCAAGTAACTTGCCCAAAGCAGCCACCAGGTCAAGGAAGAAGAAAACCTCAAATTATGAGGATGAGGATTATGTGGCTACTGAAGAAGAAGTGAGCTCTAAGAAGAAGGTGCTAAAGAAAGAGTATGGCACGGCTGCTGCAACTAAGCCAGGGTTGCATAAGAAGGCACCAGCAAAGAGAGTCCCAATGTCAAAGCCAAGGAAAGTTCCAACAGGAGAAACCATGAAATTCACAATAGAATCAGATGATGGTGAGGTAGTTGGAGATGGCAAGAAGAAGAAGAGGGCAAGAACCACATCTGCAAAAGTTCTTGGAAAATCAACTATATGGTAAGAGATTCATAAGAATAGGAAGAGGAAGAGGATGCTGCACCAGCACCCAAGTCTCAGAAGCTTATGGGAGATGCCATCAAGTCAAGGGCTGCTCCATCAAAGCCCAAGACTGCTCCCAAAGCAACAGCTCAAACTCATAAACCCTCTAAGCCCAAGAGAAGCACTAGAAACATTCCTGCTGAAGAGAAGAACAAGGCCCCAGTGCCTGAGGTTGAAGAAGAAGATGATGAAGCCATGTGCTAAGAAAACTGAAGCCAAAGATTCCAGACCACAATGACACTCATCCAGTGGCTAAGGACATGCACATCAGGAAAGATGCAGGACTGAGATTGTGGAGACAGTCTGATCCATATGCTATAAGGAGGAGAACTGCAGTGGACTATAGGTTCCACACGAAATAACAAAAGGACTTCTATGAGACCATTCTGCTTGACAAGAAGCCAATTGTCTGTGATATGAAGTGGGTCGATTGGGAATTCATTGATGAGAATGAAGATCACTTTCCAGGTGTACATGAAAGCTTCAAAGCATGTGGAGTTGACAAGTTTGTAGGTCAGAAGCTGACAAAATGAAATGATGAGCTAATCATGCAGTTTTACTCCACTACTCATTTCTATCCAGATGGGAGGATAGTGTGGATGTCTCAAGGTACAAGGTACCAATCAACTGTTGAAGAATGGGCCAAGTTGATCAAAGCCCCAGAAGAGCATGAGGATTATTTGGATGTGTATGCCAAGAAGAAGAAAGACCATAACTCTATGGAAAATATGTACAAAGAGATCCCTGATAAAGCTTTGGAGACACACAAGCTTGGATCTCTGCACTATTTGTTGTCTGGTCTACCCACTATCAACACCATCTTAAGGCATACTATGTTACTCAAATCTGGAGATCACAAGATGATTAGAGGACATTCCATCAACTTGTTGCAAATCTTTGATGTCCCTCAAAAATTCAAGGTCATGAGTCTGATTTTTGAGACAATCAAGAGGACAGCTGCTGATCAGAAGAGATCCCTCTAAGCCCAAGAGAAGCACCAGAAACATTCCTGCTGAAGAGAAGAACAAGGCCCCAGTGCCTAAGGTTGAAGAAGAAGAAGAAGAAGATGAAGCCCATGTGCTAAGAAAACTGAAGCCAAAGATTACAGACCACAATGACACTCATCTAGTGGCTGAGGACATGCACATCAGGAAAGATGCAAGACTGAGATTGTGGAGATAGTCTGATCCATATGCTGTAAGGAGGAGAACTGCAGTGGACTATAGGTTCCAGACCAAATAACAACAAGACTTCTATGAGACCATTCTGCTTGACAAGAAGCCAATTGTCTGTGATATGAAGTGGGTCGATTGGGAATTCATTGATGAGAATGAAGATCACTTTCCAGGTGTACATGAAAGCTTCAAAGCATGTGGAGTTGACAAGTTTGTAGGTCAGAAGCTGACAAAATGGAATGATGAGCTAGTTGTGGTCTTTCTTCTTCTTGCCATACACATCCAAATCATCCTCATGCTCTTCTGGGGCTTTGATCAACTTGGCCCATTCTTCAACAGTTGATTGGTACCTTGTACCTTCAGACATCCACATGAAAAATTCTACATTATTAACGATCGACAATATTTCATTCACATATACTTATCAGAAATGCTGTAGTGCTCCCACTCACTTTCTTGTAAATACAGGCTTCTCCAAAAGTCTGTATAAACCATATGCTTTGATCACACTATCAAAGCGAATATTCCAACTCCGAGATGCTTGCACCAGTCCATAAATGGATTGCTGGAGCTTGCTCACTTTGTTAGCACCTTTTGGATCGACAAAACCTTCTTGTTGTATCATATACAACTTTTCTTTAAGATCTCCATTAAGGAATTTAGTTTTGACATCCATTTGCCAGATTTCATAAAATGTGGAAATTGCTAACATGATTCGGACAAACTAAAAGTGCAACTATCCCTGGGTGGTTTTGGTAATTCCTAACAACATATAGCTCATTGAGCTAATGCTATTTCAAGATAAATATTTCAGGAAAGCTCAATGATTGGCATGGCATGGATTAGGAATATGGACCCCTCAAAATGCTAAGGACAAAAAATTGGCTCAAGCTCTAAATCTCAAGACTCTACATTTTACTTTTAGTGATCCAGGATCACATTGAGTCCATAGGAAAAGCCAATACTATTAAAAGGGGATGAGGTGTTGCTTAATGGGTTGCTTGCTCAAAATGCTTAGTTATATGCTCCAAAAACCCTCAACCACTTTATCATATTCACAAATGTCCCAAACCAAAAGTCAAACATGGCCCCACTGAAACATTATATCCAGCGCCACCGAGTTTACATGGCATAGCCACTGCCACAAACCCTAGTCACTTCGGTCTCACCGATAGGGATCTCGGTCTCACCGAGATGGGATTGCAAACTCTCTATTTCCCTTCGTAACGTTTCGGTCCAACCGAGATGAGCGATCGGTCCCACCGAGTTCGCAATGCAAACTCTCTGTTCCCCTTTCTAACGTTTCGGTCTCACTGAGATGAGCGAATCGGTCCCTGATACGTCTCCAACGTATCTATAATTTTTTATTGTTCCATGCTATATTATATTCTCTTTTGGATGTTTAATGGGCTTTATTATACACTTTTATATTATTTTTGGGACTAACCTATTAACCGGAGGCCCAGCCCAGAATTGTTGTTTTTTGCCTGTTTCAGAGTCTTAGAGAAAAAGAATATCAAACAGAGTCCAAACGGAATGAAACCTTCGGGAACGTGATTTTCGGAACGAACGTGATCCAGAGGACTTGGACCCTACGTCAAGAAAGCAACCAGGAGGGCACGAGGTAGGGGGCGCGCCTACCCCCCTGGGCACGCCCTCCACCCTCGTGGGGCCCACGTTGCTCCACCGACATACTTCTTCCTCCTATATATACCTACGTACCCCCCAAACTACCAGATACGGAGCCAAAAACCTAATTCCACCGCCGCAACCTTCTGTACCCGTGAGATCCCAACTTGGGGCCTTTTCTGGCGCTCCGCCGGAGGGGGCATTGATCACGGAGGGCTTCTACATCAACACCATAGCCACTCCGATGATGTGTGAGTAGTTTACCTCAGACCTTCGGGTCCATAGTTATTAGCTAGATGGCTTCTTCTCTCTCTTTGGATCTCAATACAAAGTTCTCCATGATTCTTGTGGAGATCTATTCGATGTAATCCTCTTTTGCGGTGCGTTTGTTGAGACCGATGAATTGTGGGTTTATGATCAAGTTTATCTATGAACAATATTTGAATCTTCTCTGAATTCTTTTATGTATGATTGGTTATCTTTGCAAGTCTCTTTGAATTATCAGTTTGGTTTGGCCTACTAGATTGATCTTTCTTGCAACGGGAGAAGTACTTAGCTTTGGTTTCAATCTTGCGGTGTCCTTACCCAGTGACAGCAGGGGCAGCAAGGCACGTATTGTATCTTTTGCCATCGAGGATAACAAGATGGGTTTTACATCATATTGCCTCAGTTTATCCTCTACATCATGTCATCTTGCTTAAAGCGTTACTCTGTTCTTTTGAACTTAATACTCTAGATGCATGCTGGATAGCGGTCGGTGTGTGGAGTAATAGTAGTTGATGCAGGCAGGAGTCGGTCTACTTGTCACGGACGTGATGCCTATATACATGGTCATACCTAGATATTCTCATAACTATGCTCAATTCTATCAATTGCTCAACAATAATTTGTTCACCCACCGTAATACTTATGCTCTCGAGAGAAGCCACTAGTGAAACCTATGGCCCCCGGGTCTATTTTCCATCATATTAATCTTCCAACACTTAGTTATTTTTATTGACTTTTATTTTACTTTGCATCTTTATCATAAAAATACCAAAAAGATTATTTTATCATATATACCAGATCTCACTTTTGTAAGTGACCGTGAAGGGATTGACAACCCTTTTATTGCGTTGGTTGCGAGGCTTTTATTTGTTTGTGTAGGTGCGAGGGACTCGTGCGTGGCCTCCTACTGGATTGATACCTTGGTTCTCAAAAACTGAGGGAAATACTTACGCTACTTTGCTGCATCACCCTTTCCTCTTCAAGGGAAAACCAACGCAGTGCTCAAGAGGTAGCAAGAAGGATTTCTGGTGCCGTTGTCGGGGAGGCTTACGCAAAAGTCAAGTCAAGATTTGGACTCCCGACAGTGAGACATTTCTGGCGCCGTTGCCGGGGAGTCTACGCAAAAGTCAACATACCAAGTACCCATCACAAATTCTTATCTCCCGCATTACATTATTTGCCATTTGCCTCTCGTTTTCCTCTCCCCCACTTCACCTTTACCGTTTTATTCGCCCTCCTTCCATTCGATCTTGTGTTACCATGTGTCTTCTTTTTGCTTGCATCTTCGCTTGCTAAAAGTTTATGGATCCTCATCCCCTTGCTAATCTTTTTAAGAGATCCAATTACGATGAACCAATTTCTAGTGATTTGAGTGCACTAGATTATCTTTATGATATTTTGCTTGAAATCCGTGAATCAAAAAATTATGATGAAGAAATTTATGAAGAGATTCACGATAGCTCCTTGAATAAAAAGCATGATTGCAATGATTTTACTATAAATTATCTTGATGTCAATTATGCTAATAATATGCAAAACCCTAAGCTTGGGGATGCTAGTTTTGCTATGTCTACTACTTGTTGCAATGATCATGATTGGGGTGATTCTTCTTTTGATCTTGAAAATTTATTTAAGCCCCCTGATGAATATGAGATTGATAATAATTTTTTTAATAATATTAAAAGTGGGTTTGGAGAGGTCATGACTTTAGTTAATGTTAATCCCACTATTTTGGAAGAGTGTCAACTATGCATGCATGTGGATCGTGTTGAAAATATTTATTGTGATAGCTATTTTGTTGAATTTGCTTATGATCCCACATGTAATTATTACGAGAGAGTAAAATATGGTTGTAGAAATTTTCATGATAATAAATTACCTCTCGTTATGTTGAGATTGCTATTGTTTCTTTCCACTTCCTTGCATATGTTAGATTTTGGTTGCTATGATAATTTGTTTGCCTATAAGATGCCTATGCATAGGAAGTATGTTAGACTTAGATGTGTTTGTCACGTGTTTCATGATGCTCTCTTTGTGCTTCAATTCTTGTCTTTCATGTGAGCATCGTTGAAATCTTATGCCTAGCTAAGGGATTTAAACGATAGCGCTTGTTGGGAGGCAACCCAATTATATTTTTAGTTTTTTTTGCTTTTTGCTTCTGTTTAGGAATAAATCTTTGATCTAGCCTCTGGTTAGATTTTTTTTATGTTTAAATTAGTGTTTGTGCCTAGTTAAACCTATAGGATCTTCTTGAATGATAGTTATTTGATCTTGCTGAAAATTTCAGAAACTTTCTGTTCCGAAAATAATTGGTAAAAATCACCAGAACGTGATAAAATATTGATTCCAATTCCTGCTGATCAATAAACAAATTGTCTAGATCGTCCTATTTTTGCTGAATTTTTAGAGTTCCATAAGTTTGCGTTAGTTACAGATTACTACAGACTGTTCTGTTTTTGACAGATTCTGTTTTTCGTGTGTTGTTTGCTTATTTTGATGAATCTATGGCTAGTAAAATAGTTTATAAACCATAGAGAAGTTGGAATACAGAAGGTTTAACACCAATATAAATAAATAATGAGTTCATTACAGTACCTTGAAGTGGTGTTTTGTTTTCTTTCGCTAACGGAGCTCACGAGATTTTCTGCTAAGTTTTGTGTTGTGAAGTTTTCAAGTTTTGGGTGAAAGATTTGATGGATTATGGAACAAGGAGTGGAAAGAGCCTAATCTTGGGGATGACCATGGCACCCCAAGATAATCTAAGGACACCAAAAAGCCAAAGCTTGGGGATGCCCCGGAAGGCATCCCCTCTTTCGTCTACTTCCATCGGTAACTTTACTTGGAGCTATATTTTTATTCACCACATGATATGCGTTTTGCTTGGAGCGTCTTGTATGATTTGAGTCTTTGCTTTTTAGTTTACCACAACCATCATTGCTGTACACACCTTTTGAAAGAGTCACACATAAATTGGAATTTATTAGAATACTCTATGTGCTTCACTTATATTTTTTGAGCTATACAGTTTTGCTCTAGTGGTTCACTTATATCTTTTAGAGCACGCCGGTGGATTTGTTTTATAGAAACTATTGATCTCTCATGCTTCACTTATATTATTTTGAGAGTCTTAAAACAGCATGGCAATTTGCTTTAATTATAATATCATGAGAAATTTGATGCTTGATAATTGTTTTGAGATATAAAGGTGGTAATATCATAGTTGTGCTAGTTGAGTAATTGTGAAATTGAGAAATACTTGTGTTGGAGTTTGTGATTCCCGTAGCATGCATGTATGGTGAACCGTTATGTAACGAAGTCGGAGCATGAGGTATTTGTTGATTGTCATCCTTTGTGTGGCGGTCGGGATCGCGTGATGGTTAACTCCTACCAACCCTTCCCCTGGGAGCATGCGTAGTAGTACTTTGCTTCGAGGGCTAATAAATTTTTGTAACAAAATATATGAGTTCTTTATGACTAATGTGAGTCCATGGATTATACTCACACTTACCTTTCCACAATTTTCTAGCCTCTTCGGTACCGTGCATTGCCCTTTCTCACCTTGAGAGTTGGTGCAAACTTCGCCGGTGCATCCAAACCCCGTGATATGATACGCTCTATCACACATAAACCTCCTTATATGTTCCTCAAAACAGCCACCATACCTACCTATTATGGCATTTCCATAGCCATTCCGAGATATATTGCCATGCAACTTTCCACCGTTTCATTTATCATGACACGCTCCATCATTGTCATATTGCTTTGCATGATCATGTAGTTGACATTGTATTTGTGGCAAAGCCACCGTTCATAATTCTTTCATACTTGTCGCTCTTGATTCATTGCATATCCCTGTACACCACCGGAGGCATCCACATAGAGTCATATTTTGTTCTAAAGTATTGAGTTGTAATTCATGAGTTGTAAGTAAATGAAAGTGTGATGATCATCATTATTAGAGCATTGTCCCAAGTGAGGAAAGGATGATGGAGACTACGATTCCCCCACAAGTCGGGATGAGACTCCGGACTAAAAAAAGAGGCCATAAAAAAAGGAGAAAAGGCCCAAACAAAAAAATGAGAGAAAAAGAGAGAAGGGACAATGTTACTATCCTTTTACCACACTTGTGCTTCAAAGTAGCATCATGATCTTCATGATAGAGAGTCTCTCATTTTCTCACTTTCATATACTAGTGGGAAATTTCATTATAGAACTTGGCTTGTATATTCCAATAATGGGCTTTCTCGAATGCCCGAGGTCTTCGTGAGCAAGCAAGTTGGATGCACACCCACTTAGTTTCTTTTGTTTGAGCTTTCATACACTTATAGCTCTGAGTGCATCCGTTGCATGGCAATCCATACTCCTTGCATTGACATCAATTGATGGGCATCTCCATAGCCCGTTGATTAGCCTCGTTGATGTGATACTTTCTCTTTTTTTGTCTTCCCACATAACCCCTATCATTATACCTTATTCCATCATGGTGCTATATCCATGGCTTGCGCTCATGTATTGCGTAAAAGTTGAAAAGGATGAAACGCGTTAAAATGTATGAACCAATTGCTTGGCTAAAACCGGGGTTGTACATGATATGAATATATTGTGTGGGGAAGATGGAGCATAGCCAGACTATATGATTTCGTAGGGATAACTTGATTTGGCTATGTTATTTTGATAAGACATAATTTCTTGGTTAGCATGCTTGAAGTATTATTGTTTTTATGTCAACATTAAACTCTTATCTTGAATCATATCAAATCTGAACATTCGTGCAACAATAAGAAGAATTACATTGAAATTATGCTAAGTAGCATTCCACATCAAAAATTCTGTTTTCTATCATTTACCTACTCGAGGACGAGCAGGAATTAAGCTTGGGGATGCTTGATACGTCTCCAACGTATCTATAATTTTTTATTGTTCCATGCTATATTATATTCTGTTTTGGATGTTTAATGGGCTTTATTATACACTTTTATATTATTTTTGGGACTAACCTATTAACCGGAGGCCCGGCCCAGAATTGCTGTTTTTTGCCTATTTCAGAGTTTCGCAGAAAAAGAATATCAAACGGAGCCCAAACGGAATGAAACCTTCGGTAACGTGATTTTCGGAACGAACGTGATAAAGAGGACTTGGACCCTACATCAAGAAAGCAACCAGGAGGGCACGAGGTAGGGGGGCGTGCCTACCCCCTGGGCGCGCCTTCCACCCTCGTGGGGCCCACGTTGCTCCACCGACGTACTTCTTCCTCCTATATATACCTACGTACGCCCAAACTACCAGATACGGAGCCAAAAACCTAATTCAACCGCCGCAACCTTCTGTACCTGTGAGATCCCATCTTGGGGCCTTTTCCGATGCTCCGCCGGAGGGGGCATTGATCACGGAGGGCTTCTACATCAACACCGTAGCCTCTCCGATGATTTGTGAGTAGTTTACCTCAGACCTTCGGGTCCATAGTTATTAGCTAGATGGCTTCTTCTCTCTCTTTGGATCTCAATACAAAGTTCTCCACGATTCTCGTGGAGATCTATTCGATGTAATATTCTTTTGCGGTGTGTTTGTTGAGACCGATGAATTTTGGGTTTATGATCAAGTTTATCTATGAACAATATTTGAATCTTCTCTGAATTCTTTTATGTATGATTGGTTATCTTTGCAAGTCTCTTTGAATTATCAGTTTGGTTTGGCCTACTAGATTGATCTTTTTTGCAACGGGAGAAGTGCTTAACTTTGGGTTCAATCTTGCGGTGTCCTTACCCAGTGACAGCAGGGGCAGCAAGGCACGTATTGTATCTGTCGGTGTACTAGAGTAGGGATACCCTAGTACCCCGAACTCGTGCACGGACAGTCGCAGCACCCCGCGGCAGGGCTAGCCTGGTGACCGCCAAGTTCCTCAGCGGCTCCTTTGGAGCCATTCAAGAACAAAATAATCAAGGCCCCGGCAAGAGGAGCTTATCGGGAAGGCCACTCAAGGCACGAAGGGAACAAGACCCCGGCAAGAGGAGCTTGCCGGGAAGGCTTGGCGGGCGATAAGCTCCCTAGCGCGACAAGGACCTTGCCGCGGCAAGGCGCTTGCCGCGGCAGGTAACCTCTCTTCATCTCCGCTCCAGCTCATCCGCCAACGTGTCGCCATGGGGCTTTCCCAGGCACGCGTGTCAATGAGCTGTGCAGCCAGCGGGGAGCGGCGATAAGAGGCGCTGACAAGCTACCATCGTGGCAAACGGAGGCGCACTTGACGGTCCCTGTTACACTGTTCAGGCGACTAAGACGGGCATTTATGACTCTTGTCCCTTGCCGTCAGAGTTAGGTATAGATCATCAGATATCGTATAAAGCGGTGTACCAACCTATGTTTTTACTATTTTACCCTTTTCTACTTGCCACCTGTGGTGACCCCTTGTGCCTATAAAAGGAGGCCCAAGTGCAACGTAGAAAGGGTTCGGCTCCGGCTTAGTTCATTCGACTCATACGAGACCACGCTCACTCAGGCTAGGTTTTGTAGCTTCCATTGCTCCCTAGTAAGAACACAATAGAATCAACTAAGCAGCAGTAGGAGTATTATCTCTCCGGAGAGCTCCGAAGCTGGGTAAATCTGCTCGTGTGCATTGCTTCGATCCGCTCTTTGCGCAATCTCCGCTCCCCTCCGAACCACAAGGGACCCGGTCCCATAGGTGTTCGTGGGCCACGATCAGCTTCCCGACATCTTTGGCGCGCCAGGTAGGGGGCGTCGAGGCTGTGTGAACCTGATCCAGCGGTCACACGAGCAACTTCATCATCATCTTCATCAACATGGCACCGAAGAAGAAGTCTTCGGCAGCAGCAGAGCCGTCCGCGTCGAATCCACCACCACCGGAGCTGACGAGGGGTGGGGAAGACACTGGCGGAGGAACGGGCGTCGTCGAGAGAGCCCACGACGCCGCCAGGTCCAAGGACAAGGCGGCGCAAGCTTCAGCGTCCGAATCCACACCGCGTCCTTCTCAGGAGGCGCGGGACCGACAGCGTCATGATGCCCGCAGCACCATACGCTCGTTGGATCAAGGCCAAGCTGGAGGATCCCAAGGCCCTCGAGACCCGCATGCACGCCAGCATGCCGGTACGAGTGGAGTACGGTCGCTTGGGCGGGATGCTGCTCCTCCTAACTTGATTAGGAGTCCGAGCACATCCCGTTCCTCGCTCCGTATGCCTTTGCCACCTACTACTCCAGCGGAAGCCTTGGCGAGAGCTCAGCTACTTCTAGACTACCCTCCAACGGCCGACAAGGTCGACGAATGGAGGGCCACAATCCAGAGTCTCATCGGCTTTGCCAACGGCGACGTTCCGCGGCAACCAACTGCGTCCTTGCCGCGGCGAGGTGACAAAGCACGAGCCGGTGGCGACGAGACCTGCGGGGGTGACACCACCATGCACTCCCCTTCCCGAAGGCTAAGATCACCAGCCCCTCGGATCCACATCGACAGCGAATCCACCACGTCGTCGGATCCACGAGCTCGCCGTGATCAGCGCCAAGTTCTTAAAGAACGACAAGAAGAGGACGCTCGAACCCGCATCGAGCGCCGAAGAGAAGCACGGCGCCAATCCGACCAGCGCGCTGGGCCCACTGTCGATATGCATGCGCCAGGGGAACCAGGCGACTTGCCGTACGCGGTAGGTTGCCCTGCGTTCACCCGTGAGCTGCGGCAAGTCCAGTGGCCCGACAAGAAAAACTTCAAGCCAGATGTGCCAGAAAAGTATGATGGCAGGACACACCCATCGGAGTTCCTCAGCATCTACACCATCGCGGTGCAAGCTGCGGGGGGACGAGATGATAAGATCCTTGCCAACTACTTCCCTCTGGTGCTCAAGCCAAACGTCAGATCTTGGCTCATGCACTTGCCGGACAGTTCCATATCTTCTTGGGCAGATCTGTGCCATCAGTTTGTTGGCGCCTTCACAGGCGGCCACAAGCCTCATGGCCAGGAGAGTGACCTTCACCTGCTTGCCCAGAAGGAGGGAGAGTCCCTGCGCAAGTTCATCCAGAGATTCAGTCGTGTGCACTACAACATCCCAGACGTCCACCCTGCCGCGGTGATCAGCGCGTTTCATCAAAACGTGCGGAACCATAGGATGAGGGAGGAGATGGCGATGTGCAAGGTAAAAGACGTCAGTGAGCTCTACGCCCTGGCCGACAAGTGTGCACGCGCTGAGGAGGGAAGAAGACTCCCAGGAGAGAATGTGGGAGCAGAATCTGACAGTGAAGAGACCGCCCCAGCAAGGAAGGGCCGGCGGCGGAACAACAGAAGGAAGAAGAACAAGGAGGTACTAGTTGTCGAGCAGTCCGGCAATGGAGGTGGCGCCGGCAAGGCTAAGGCCAGTGGCTCCGACAAGGAGGTTGCCGCTGACACCGACCGCCAAGCTGTGGTGGCCGCTGACAAGCAGGACAGCTCCAACAAGCAGTACTGCAAGATTCACCGCACCAAGGGCCACGACCTCCAGAGCTGCAAGAAAGTCGAGCAGCTTGTTGAACTGCAGAAGGCAGAATACGAGCGGCGAGACAAGGAGAAGGCCCAGGAAGGTGCAGGGGCAGCTAACAAGAAGAGACCCGGCCGGGGAGGGCGCCGCGGCAAGGCAAAGCAGCGGCAAGGAGACAGGCCTCCCCGCGGCCGCGACAAGGACGAAGACGATGATGATGACGAAGATATGGAGGAAGATGAAGCTGATGAACAGGAGTTTCAGAAGGCAACAGAGGTTCTCTGCGTTGACGGTGGTGCCTCTCTGCATACCTCGCACCGCCAACTCAAACAGTGGATGCGAGAGGTTAATGCAGCAGAACCATCCGTGGAGTCGCGCAAACCTCTGAAGTGGTCTAGCACGCCCATCATCTTTGACATTGAGGACCACCCTGATCGCATAACTGCGGTCGGGTGCTTGCCGATGTTGGTCTCACCAACAATCCGCAACCTCAAAGTCACCAAGATGTTGGTTGACGGCGGGGCCGGCCTGAACCTGATCTCCTCTGCAGTGCTTCAGAAACTTCAAATCCCTGACAGCGAGCTCGAAGAGACTGGTACTTTCCAAGGAATCAACCTAGGAAGGAGCAAGCCGAAAGGGAAGATCACATTGCCGGTAACATTTGGCAGTGAGCTAAACTTCAGAACTGAGAGGGTCACATTCGACGTTGCCGATTTCCCATTGCCCTACAATGGCATACTTGGCCGCCCAGACTTGCCAAGTTCATGGCAGCCTCTCATTACGCCTACAATTTACTCAAGATGCCCGCCCGATAAGCGTCATTTCTATCCATGGCGACAAGAAGGATGCGCTTATCTGCGCCGACAAGATTTACCGGGATGCAGCAGCCGCGACGGATAGCAAACCACTTGTCGCTGAAGCTCCGGGGAAGAAGAAGACCACCAAGTCCGCAAGAGTTCGATGCCCACTCGGCAAGCGCACCTCTTGAGTGCTGCGCTACCGCCGAGGACGCACCATCGAGCTCCACCGGCAAGTGCAAGAAGATGATGGCAGCTCCGCCGAAGACCAAGAAGGTGCCCGCCAAGGAGGACGGCACTGGTGGTACCTTCACCATCAGTGCCACGCTTGACCCTAAATAGGAAGGCGAGATCGTTGCTTTCCTGCGGGCGAATGTCGATGTGTTTGCGTGGCAACCATCTGACATCCCCGGTGTTACCAGGAGAGTAATTGAGCACCACCTAGCTGTCTGTCCTCACGCGCGGCCCGTCAAGCAAAAAGTTAGGAAACATGCAGTGGAGCGCCAAGAATTCATAGCAGAAGAAATCAAGAAGTTGGAAGCAGCAGGCCTTGTCAGAGGAGTGCTCCATCCCACGTGGTTGGCCAACCCGGTAGTTGTACGCAAGGCCAATGGGAAATGGAGACTTTGTATTGACTTCACGGATGTTAATAAAGCTTGTCCCAAAGACCCATTTCCCTTGCCACGTATCGACCAGATTGTTGACTCCACGGCTGGATGTGATTTGCTTTCATTTCTTGATGCATATTCAGGATATCATCAAATTTTCATGGCACGGAGGATGAAGAGAAAACGCATTCATTACACCATGTGGCACATATCGTTTCATACGGATGCCTTTCGGTTTGAAGAATGCTGGTTCAACATTTGCGAGAGTAGTCCATGATGCCTTTGAGCCACAAATACACAAAAATGTAGAAGCCTACATGGATGACATAGTGGTCAAGAGCAAGGACAGAGCAACTCTGGTTCAAGACTTAAATGAGACCTTTGCAAATCTGCGCAAGATCAACCTCAAGCTCAACCCCGAGAAGTGCGTGTTTGGAGTGCCTTCCGGCAAGCTTCTCGGGTTCTTTGTGTCTCAGCGGGGAATTGAAGCCAATCCCGACAAGATCAAGGCCATTGAGCAGATTGAAGCACCAAAGCGCGTCAAGGATGTAAGAAAGCTTGCCGGTTGCGTGGCTGCTCTCAGCAGGTTTATCTCTAAGTCTGCTGAGCGCGCCCTGCCATTTTTCAAGATTTTGAAAAAGGCAGGTCCAATGAAATGGACTCCCGAAGCGGAGGCTGCGCTGCAGGACTTGAAGAGGTACCTGTCCTCCACTCCAATACTTGTCGCACCTAGGCCACAAGAGAAGTTGCTGTTGTATATAGCGGCAACCAATCAGGTGGTTAGTGTTGCGTTAGTAGCGGAGAGGGAGGCGGATGATGAGCCGGCAACCGAGGCAGGTGCATCCAGCGACAAGCAGGGGGCTTCGCCGTCAAGCTCTGGTCCCGACAAGGACGAATCGCAGGATTGCGACAAGACACGAGAAAAGGATGGTGCAGCGCCGGTCTACTTTGTTAGTTCCCTTCGCAGGGGGCTAGGTCAAGGTACTACGGTGTGCGAAGTTTCTTTTTCGCCTCCTCATGGCCTCGAAAGCTGCGCCATTACTTCCAAGCACATGAGATAACAGTTGTCACTCGCTTTCCGCTGAAGAGGATATTGCAAAATCCAGAAGCAACAGGCAGGATTGTCGAGTGGGCACTGGAACTGTCAAGCTTTGGCCTCAAGTTTGAAAGCACTTCAACTATCCAAAGCAGAGCATTGGCAGAATTTATAGCAGAGTGGACGCCAACGCAAGATGAAGAAATTCCAGAGACGAGCATCCCCATCAAGGAGGCAAATAAAGAGTGGCTGATGTACTTTGATGGTGCCTTCTCGCTGCAAGGCGCCGGTGCCGGCGTGCTGCTTATCGCACCCACCGGAGAGCACCTCAAGTACATAGTCCAGATGCACTTTCCCAAGGAGCAAGCAACAAACAATACTGCAGAGTATGAGGTTTTGCTTGCCGGTCTCAGAATCGCGGTGGACCTTGGGATCAAGAAACTTATCGTCAGGGGTGACTCGCAGCTTGTCGTCCGCCAAGTAAACAAAGACTATCAGAGTCCATTGATGGAAGCCTACGTTAATGAAGTGAGAAAGCTAGAAGAACACTTTGAAGGCCTGCAAATGGAACATGTTCCAAGAGCTCAGAATGATATTGCTGATGGCCTTTCAAAGTGTGCTGCACTCAAGTTACCTGTGGAACCAGGAATTTTCGTGCTCAAGCTGACTCAACCAACTGTAACACCATCGACTGGGCAGAACAGGAAGAGGAAGTTGGTTTCTGGTGACTACTTTCCGGCAGAGCTCCCTGAGGCCGCCGCCAAGAAGGTCCCCAAAATCAACGCAAAAATCGCTGAGGAGCAGTCTGCTCCGACAAGCCTCAAGGTTTGTTTTGTTGAAGCAGACGCTCCCGACAAGTTTTGCTCCGGCAAGCTTGCCGGGGGTCATCAAGCTCCGGCCGAGCCACTGGTCCTTGCCGTAGAAGCTGATGATCCCGCAGCGGCAGATGAGCCTTTGGTCCTTGTTGTCGAGCCACAAGCTCCAGCATGGGCACAGCAGATCGTCCATTTCCTTCAGACAGGAGAACTTCCCGAAGAGCAAGAAGAAGCGGAAAAAGTAGCCCGGCAGTCAAGTATGTACCAGTTTGTTGACAACATTCTGTACAGAAGAAGATCAACGGTGTGAAATTGAAGTGCATTTGCCGGGAAGATGGATGAAGCTGTTGGCGAGAGATACATGGAGGCATATGTGGTCACCACATTGGCAAGAAGGGCACTTGCCGCAAAGCTTTCCGGCAAGGTTTTTCGCCGAAGCCCTCCAGATGCAACCGCACAAGTAACCAAGTGTGAAGCGTGCGGCCCATTCAAAACAGATACACCAACCAGCTCAAGCTCTCCAGACGATCCCTTTATCCCGCCCTTTTCGTCCGGGGCTCGACATCTCGGCCCCTTCCCCGAAGCTGTCGGGGCTTTGAGTACTTGTACGTCGCGATCGACAAGTTCACAAAGTGGCCGGAAGTGGAGGCAGTGAGGAAGGTGACAGACAACAAGCGATCAAGTTCTTGAGTCAATTGTTTGCCGCTTTGGGATTCCTAACAGGATCATCACCGACAACGGCACACAATTCCACGAGCCGCACCTTCATGCAAGACGCCCAAGATCTTGGCGCCAAGATCTGCTTTGCTTCATTGCTCATCCAAGAAGCAACGGTCAAGAGAGAGCAAACGCTGAAGTGCTGCGAGGACTCAAGACCAGAACTTTCGACTGGCTGCACAAGTGCGGAAGAAACTGGATCGAGGAGCTGCCGGTGGTTCTTTGGTCGATCAGAACGACGCCAAATCGAGCCACCGCCGACACCTTTTGCTCTAGTCTATGGAGCAGAGGCAGTTCTCCCCACGGAACTTCGTATACGGATCGCCTCGAGTGCTCGCTATGATGAGCTTGAGCAAGAGCAGCTGCAACAAGATGACGCGCTGCTCCTCGAGGAGGATCATCTTCGAGCTGTCAGACGAGCTGCTCGCTACAAGCAAGCTTTGCGCCGCTACCATAGCCGCAGTTAATGCCGAAGCTTCGAGGAAGGCGACCTTGTTCTTCGCTGCGTTCAATCTGCCAAGAATTCCAACAAGTTGACGCCGAAGTGGGAAGGCCCTTATCGGGTAAAACGAGTCACTAGGCCCGGCGCTGTCCGCCTTGAGACCGAAGATGGCATTCCGGTGAGCAACTCCTGGAATATAGAGCATCTTCGTAAGTTTTACCTATAAAGCGCGATTGCGGAATCGCTCCGCAACCACCCTTTTGTACAAGTCTTGCCGCTGTTGCATGTAATCCTTTGTACAAAGCCGGGCACAGACCCCGTGCATCAGTAAAGCCTATGTGTTGCGCACAACTTATCAATACATGCTTTCATAATCTTATATGCATGTGTTATCTAACATTTTGTGCAGCATCCACACCCGGTAAGCGATAACGAGCCACTAGGCTCCATAACTTTATTTTCTCTTCTTTCTTCTCAAAAGAAAGCAAGTTTCATCCACCCACAAGTTAACCGGGGGGGAGGAGAGAATAATGGTGTGGGCCGCCAAGTGTCGCTCGAGGAAGTATCGCCTTGCCGGGAAGCAAACAACAGAAAAGCTAAGTCGCTAAGTTTGAGCAATCAGTTTTTAAATTTTCAAGTTATCTTCCTCGAACGATAGTACTTTGTATGGAAAACCCGTGCGCGGAGGAACCAACTCGCGGCTAGCTTGCGCCCTTACGTTGTTTCGAGTCCGCTCAACAACCTAAGCGAGCTGCAACTAGTTGCGACAAGGTTGCTTGTCGGAGGCAGCATCGCCAAAGAAGCTGCCGACGTTCCGACTCAGCGCCATGCAAAGGTGTTTGCACCGACAAGTCCCCTAAAAGCGTAGGGCATAAAACATACAAGGGAAGAAATCAAGTAGAGGAAATAACATTGCGATCGATTGCCTAAGATAGTGTATGTTACAAAAATAATTTGTCGCAGATCTAATGAATTGTTCTAAACATGGTCTGCAGCGACAAAGGAAAGATAGAACTTGGCGGCCTAGTCCACGCGGTCACCATCAACCCTCTTCACTTTGCTCACCCTGTCCACGATGGGTGCGACAAGGGCTTTGAGCGCTTCAACGTCAGCGCTTGGCGGCAGTGACTTGAGGACATTGGTGAAGTTGACACCTGGATTGCGAAAGGCCACCTTCATCAGCACCTTCTGGAGGGCCCCGGCGCAGACTTGGCGCGACTCCTCAGCTAGCTGCTTTGGGATCTCCTCTCGGAGCCGCTGGAGTCCCGTCAACACGCCCTTGAAGAATAGGCTGAGCTTGACGCTGGGTTGGAGGTTCTCGTCGGTGGAGTACCCAAGATCCACCATCCCCACTCCATCACTCATTATGGATGCGGCGGTGTCCACAAGACCTTCATCCAAATGCATTATGCTGTCTCGAGATCATTCAGGCAGTCGCGGCATTCGCCAACAGCTCCTCATTGGCTTTAATCTTCTCCAGCAGGCCCGTTTCCCGCTCCTTGGCGCCGTTCAGCGTCTCTGTCAGGGTGGTCAGTTTCAGCTCCAGATCCGCCTTGGAGTCCTTGGCGGCATCGAGCTCTTTGATCTTTTCAGAGAAACGACCTTGCAACTCGCCGAGGGTGTAGGCGTCCTTCTCGCTTTCGGCTTCAACCCGGCGACCTCCTCGGCGCTCTTCTGGAGGGTGGACTCCAGCTGAGCCACCCTTGTCTCCAATTCCTTCTTGGCGGCCTCGGCGGCCGCAGCAGCATCCTTTGCCTCCTGGAGTGCCCCGCCAAGTGATTGCTCGCGTGCGACAAGATCTTCCTTGAAGCTATCGAGGTTGATCTTCCGCTGCGCCAGCTCACCTTCTTGCATGGAGAGCTTCTCGCCGGCAAGCCTCTGCTGCTCCTCGACCTCGGCCTTCTCCAAGATGAAGGCCGTGCGCGCCTCGACAAGCTGCTCCCGCTCCGCTATATCCCGGAGAGTTTCTTTGTTGGCGCACCGGAGCTCTTCCGCGCGTTTCTCCAAGTCAGCTCCCGCCCTCGCGACAAGCGCCTCCCTGGACTCCAGCTTGGCTTGTCGAGCGCGGTAGAGCGACAACAACCTCTTTAGCAGCTGCTCTTCCTCAGGCTCGCCGCTGCTGCTGCTTGGAACATCAACCAGCGATAGCCCGGCGGAGGCGAGCAGTTCCGCGTCAAAGGTCTCCCCTTCGGCAGGTGCCCTGGAGCTTGACGCCCACGGAAGCTTGATGAAGACACCTTCGCCGGCCTTCAGATAGGCGCCAGGCTGGGACTCTTCAGAGTCTGGTGCGGCATCGGTGGCGGGGGGATCGGCGGTCGGTGCAGCGCTGGCGCTCCTGCAGCCTCGGGGGCGTCGGGCGATCACGGACCCTCCCAGCCTCTGCGCCGGCAGCCTTGGCGGCCTCTTCGCCGGCGGACCCGTCGGCGCCGGCCTCCTCCTCCATGTTGGCGGCGTCGTCATTGTTGCCGCGACCGTCCTCCTCGCCGGCAACCTCAGTCTCCATCGGCTCTCCAGCAGATGGATCTGATAATCAGAAAAAGAAAAGAACAAGTCAAGCAAATGTTCAAGAGAAGAACAGAAGAGAAAAGACCCAAGGAAATTTTCAGTCAAGAAGATTACCCGCAATGGGATCTGAGTCAGCGGTCTCCACCACCGGAGGGTCGTCGGCACCCGCCCTTGTTGGGGAAACTCCCTTGTCGAGAGGCCTCCCTTGCTGGAGAGCGCTCCTTGGCGGAGAGTTCTCCTTGGTGGCGAGTTGAAGCAAGCGAACTTGGGAGTGACCTCGGTTCTTCCGATGAGGCTGCTCGCTCCTACATAATTCAACAAATCAGATATCGTTGATGAAAGAGCACCCAAGCACACCTAACCGTAAGAAATGAATCAAATACTTACTGGGGGGTTGTCTGGGGCTGCTCTGTTGAAGAGTTGCCGGATCCGCAAGGGAGTCTTGACGTGCCTCTCCCGCCGCCATTGTGGGAATCATCGAGACGACAACCACCGGGTCTTGGCCCTCTTCGATGCCCTCCGAGCCAGCGTCTCAAGAAGGAAAGAGCTCGAAGGAAGCAAGTCGATACAAGACAAGCGATAAATTGAAGAATTACAAGTAACAGCGACAAGAACTTACTCTTCCTCTTCTTCTCTGAGTGAGAGCGAGAAGTCAAATTCCGCTCGTAACAGCGAGCTGGAGGAGTAGGCTCCCTCGGGCGCTTGGCGGGGCCGTGGTTCCGAAGGCCCGCCCCGTTCTTGTGGCGGCGGGAGGCGCCCGCGCCATCAGAGTTGTTGCAGCTGGAGCGCTGTCTGGCGGCGAGGCGGCTGTTGGGCCGTCTGCCGCCCGCCACTTCTCCGATCTTGCGAGGCGTCTCCTTGGCGGGACTGCGGGCTCCTCCTGCGGCAAGCTACTTGACGGCGGAGGGGAGGCGCCCGGCAGGCTCATCCGGTCGGCGTCGGGCTCGCCTGCTCCTCCTCACCGGCGAAGCTCTTCTCGATCGGCAAGGCTTGCCGCCTCGGCTGTTTCCGCCTCGACGGTAAACCCAACACACCGGCGGCAGCAGCTTCGCCGCCTCCTCCAAACTTGTGGCGCGCGCGCCATCTCCCGCTCGGTGGTGTCACGGGTGAGCTTCGCTTTCGTCGGCACGGATCGGCACTTCGCCAAGTCGTCGAAGAACTGTTGCACGACGTCGTCGGCCTGGCTCTGCCAGTTGGAACGATTCCGTGGGAATCGCAACGGCATCATCGTGCGGATGCGGTCAAGCGACGAGTTGTTGCACAAGGGCACGACTCCCCTCGGTAACATGAACCACTCGGGGTGATCTGCATCTGGCTTGAACAGCTCCCGCAGCATGCCGTCCAGCTCCAAGACAGTGAAGTTCCAGTTCAAACCCGGGCGCAGCCTCATGATGTCCGCCGCGTTTTGGAATTCCCTGCTGGCCTTCCCTCTCCCCGCAAGGCGCAATGCGTGGCGAAGGAAGTCCGCGCCAACTGCTCCTACGGTAAGCCCTGCTTGCCGGAGGCGCAAGATCCTAGTCACGGCAATCTTCAACTTGGCATCTTCCGGCGCCAAGTTGCTCCAATCGTTGCCGCGCACTATGGGAGTTTGGCGCAGGGCAGTAAAAGGCTGTGGCTCCTCCTCTAAGATCCAACACCAGTCAGCTCTCCACTCCTCCCACTTGCTGCGCAACTCTCCGTCAAGATACGCTTCCTTCTTGCCGATCCTAGAGGTCCATGCAATTCCTCCGGCAAGCGGCTCTCCTCTCTCTACGCGGGGTGTGAAGTAATGGCGGAAGAGTGCGACATTTGGGTGGACCCCGACAAAGTTCTCGCAGAGGTGTGCGAAAACGGCCATGGTGAGGACGGCGTTGGGGGTGAAGTCAAGGAGGCGGAGGCCATATGTGTTCATGACATCGCAAAAGAATTCAGAAAAGGGCGGGCAGAGCCCGCAGTGGAAGAAAAGTGTGAAGAAAGGGTACCCGATGGAAACTTTCTCGGATGTGGCGGCGGAGATGACCCTCGTGCACAGGTGCGCCCGTGTCTCCGTCGACCAGAAAAGGTAATATAGCTCCCGCAGCTCCTTCCTGTCAAGCAGGGGATCAAAGAGGGCCCGCTCCTTCCGCAGCGCCGCGAGCCGCTGCGCCTCGGCTGATTTCACCCCTTTGCCCTTGTCGGCTTTCGGAGCCATGGCGGAGGCGTTGGAGGAGGTCGACGGCATTGATGGTGCCGGTGGCAATGGGGAAGGGGCGGAGCGTCGCTCTCTTTGGGCTCGAGAAGAAGGGGGGGAGCGGCGGTGGTTTCGATGTGACAAGAATGGGCAAGTGGGCGTCCTGCCTGTTCCCCTGCTTTAAGGGGGGAGAGGGGGCAGGCGTTCGTTTTCCCATTAAAGAAAGCCCCCACGATCTCTCCCACGACGCCACGCCCGATTCGTGTTGTTCGTGGGGACGTGGTGCGCCCAAGGCGAGTAATCGCGTTAATCCAGGGCCAAGCGCGTCTGCAGATGCTTTGTTTTGGGCCTCGCCCAACAGAGCTTGGCGCCGTGTGTGGCCCAGCCGGGGCTCTGTCGGTGTACTAGAGTAGGGATACCCTAGTACCCGAACTCGCAGACTGACAGACGATCGCAGCACCCAGCGGCGAGGCTAGCACTGGTGATCGCCAAGTTCTCGGCGGCTCCTTTGGAGCCATTCAGAACAAAATAATCAAGGCCCGGCAAGAGGAGCTTGTCGGGAAGGCCACTCAAGGCACGAAGGAACAAGACCCGGCAAGAGGAGCTTGCCGGAAGGCTTGGCGGCGATAAGCTCCCCTAGCGCGACAAGGACCTTGCCGCGGCAAAGGCGCTTGCCGCGGCAGTAACCTCTCTTCATCTCCGCTCCACCATCCGCCAACGTGTCGCCATGGGGCTTTCCCCGCACGCGCGTGTCAATGAGCTGTGCAGCCAGCGGGAGCGGCGATAAGCGGCGCCGACAAGCTACCATCGTGGCAAACGGAGGCGCACTTGACGGTCCCTGTTACCGTTTCAGCGACCGAGACGGTCATTTATGACTCTTGTCCCTTGCCGTCGAGTTAGGTATAGATCATCAGATATCTTGTATAAAGCGGTGTACCAACCTATGTTTTACTATTTTACCCTTTTCTACTTGCCACTGTGGTGACCCCTTGTGCCTATAAAAGGAGGCCCAAGTGCAACGTGAAAGGGTTCGGCCCGCTTAGTTCATTCGACTCATACGAGACCACGCCACTCAAAGTTAGGTTTTGTAGCTTCCATTGCTCCCTAGCAAGAACACAATAGAATCAACCAAGCAGCGGTAGGAGTATTATCTCTCCGGAGAGCTCGAAGTTGGGTAAATCTGCTCGTGTGCATCGCTTCGATCCGCTCTTTGCGCAATCTCCGCTCCCCTCCGAACCACAAGGGACCCGGTCCCATAGGTGTTCGTGGGCCACGATCAGCTTCCCCGACAGTATCTTTTGCCATCGAGGATAACAAGATGGGTTTTACATCATATTGCCTCAGTTTATCCCTCTACATCATGTCATCTTGCTTAAAGCGTTACTCTGTTCTTTTGAACTTAATACTCTAGATGCATCTTTGGATAGCGGTCGTGTGTGGAGTAATAGTAGTAGATGCAGCAGGAGTCGGTCTACTTGTCACGGACGTGATGCCTATATACATGGTCATACCTAGATATTCTCATAACTATGCTCAATTCTATCAATTGCTCAACAATAATTTGTTCACCCACCGTAATACTTATGCTCTCGAGAGAAGCCACTAGTGAAACCTATGGCCCCCGGGTCTATTTTCCATCATATTAATCTTCCAACACTTAGTTATTTTTATTGACTTTTATTTTACTTTGCATCTTTATCATAAAAATACCAAAAAGATTATTTTATCATATATACCAGATCTCACTTTTGTAAGTGACCGTGAAGGGATTGATAACGCTTTTATTGTGTTGGTTGTGAGGCTTTTATTTGTTTGTGTAGGTGCGAGGGACTCGTGCGTGGCCTCCTACTGGATTGATACCTTGGTTCTCAAAAACTGAGGGAAATACTTACGCTACTTTGCTGCATCACCCTTTCCTCTTCAAGGGAAAACCAACGCAGTGCTCAAGAGGTAGCAGTCCCACCGAGTTTGCCTGACCAACTCTCTGGTTAGCTTATTACCAAAATCAGTCCCACCAAGTTTGTGTAATCGGTCTCACCGAGATTACCTTATGCCCTAAGCCTAATGAAATCGGTCCCACCGAGTTGACATGTCGGTCCCACCGAAAATCCTAACGTTCACATTTTGAACTAAATCGATCTGACCGAGTTTCGTTATTCGGTCCCACCGAGTTTGATGATTTGTGTGTAATGGTTAGATTTTGTGTAGAGGCTATATATACCCCTCCACCCACTCTTCATTCGTGAGGAGAGCCATCAGAACATGCCTACACTTCCAGCAAATATTTTCTAAGAGAGAACCACCTACTCATGTGTTGATGTCAAGATATTCCATTCCAACCACATAAATCTTGATCTCTAGCCTTCTCCCAGTTGATTTCCACTCAAATCATCTTTCCACCAAATCCAAACACTACAAAAAAAAATACACTTCCGTGATGATACGTGTTTGTCACAGTAGGTCGCGTTTTTTGTCATGCATGTACATCCATGACAAATTTATGATGAATCAAGATAGTCATACATGTCTTTGTCGAGAAGTGTTCCATGACATTACCAAAATTATCATCACGGAAGTGTCCACTTCCATGACGATAAATCGCGCGTCACAAAAGTGCTTTCGTCAAGGGTGACCGACACGTGGCATCCACCGTAACGGAACGCCGTTAAGCTATCGGGTCGGGTTTTGGATCCGATAACCCGTTAACAGCCCCGACCAATGGGGATTTTCCACGTGTAAAATCATCATTGGCTGGAGGAAACACGTGTCGGCTCACCGTTGGGACAGATGTCATCCACTCATTGGACAAAAGGCGCCTATGATATGTCGACACGTGGCACGGCCCAACAGAGGCCCATTCCTGTGAAAAGGCCGGCCCATTTAACTTGGTCAAAAGGTGGCGGGCCGGCCCATGTAAAGCCTGATAATGGCCTGTTCGCATATAGCCCATTTATAGCCCGCTAACCCAGGGCCCGTTACGCCCTATCCGAATTAGGCCCAGTAGCGTCATCTGGGCCACCCAATATGATTCCAGCCCATTTTCACTTCTGGCCCATGTATGGCCCATGACGTCTTCGCCCATATGAGGCCCTATGTAACTCTTGGCCTATTAACGCCCGTGGAAAGCGGCCCGTAATGAACAAATGTATTACTTTACACCCATTAACGGCCTGGTGGCGCCCGTAATGAATCATGTATCACTTTATACCCATTAAGGGCCCGTTATTCCGCTGGGGCTTTTCCAGCCCATGTTATCTTCGGCCTTCTCGAGCCCATTTATTCTTGGGCTCATTTCAAAGATTCGTTTACTTACGGCCCACATCGCTATTTTTCGCTTATGGGCCAAATTCAGCCCGTGGTTATAGTCGGCCCGCTTGTGGTCCGTTAACACGTTGGGCGTTTTCATAGCGTCATGAAATCGGCCTATTAACGATGGCCCGTTATGGTCGGCCCATGAACGGACGATTCCAACTCTAGCCCATTTACGGCCATAATGCGGCTCGTTATTGGCCCATGTTTGTGCCAATCGATCATCTTGCCGTATAAGGCCCATTGATGATACGGCCCGTAGAAGGCCCATTGTTTCTGCGGCCCGTAGAAGGCCCATTGTTTCTACGCCCGTGGAAGGCCCACTGTTTATACGGCCCGTAGAAGGCCCACTATTTCTACGGCCCGTAGGTGCAAGTGTCACTACAGTAAATATTAGCCCATGGTTATTGTGGCCTAGTTTTAAAAATAGGTTATTGCAGCCACTAGCAAACCGCAGAAAAAGAACTGCACTGACTACAAGCAAACAAATAAACAAGACAACAAGGAAATAAATAAGCAAGCAACTTACACTAGGCTATCACGGCTATTACACATATTACATCCACTGGGCATCAAAGTTCGCCACCAGTGCAAATATAGGGAACACAACAGCATATAAACGCCGCAGCAAAACAAGTCCGAACTGAAACCACTTGAAGAGCTCAAGAAACAATATCCTAGGTACCCATAATGTCGGCAAGATGCTTAGAAAGCTTATTAACTTTCTCTTGTTTGGCGCTTAAGTCCTCCAATACTTCTTTGTTGCACCGTAAAGTATGCATCTGAATTCTCGCAGGACTTCCTCGGTCCTTCGACTTCTCGTCGCATAACATCGATCGATGTCTTTCAACTTGAAGTTGAGACTCAAGAAGCCGAACTGATTGAGCAACGAGTTCAAGAGCTGGTGCCAAGAATGGTAGCCGAGAACTTCGAACACTACATCAAGACAGACTTTGGGGTTGTCTCGGTGTCCTCAATATAGTTTTTATCAGCTTTCTTGGAGACCAACAGGATGTCTCACTATCTTGAACCTTATCTGCATTACTTCCTTTACCATTGCATAACAGGGTACTCTTCTCCAATATTTTATCCGCGTTCTAAAAGGGAAACAAACAAACACATCTCAAGTTTAAAATGTAGTATATGAAACTCATTTTGGTAAACCAGTTCAGTAGTAAGGTGGACAGGATAACAGCATGAAACAAACATATATCTATGTAGTATGGTCCTTTGTATGGTCTATATCATTCTAGTTTATGTTGCCAAATCAAGATAGATACAGATTCGAATCATATCTATTTAAGACAAAGCAGCATAGACAGAATATAAGTGTGGGAAACTACACAGCAATAACAACACTTGTAATGTGCATGGCATGAGAACATAACTGTTTATTCAATTGAAACTGAAATCAACATAGAGCAAGTTACAACAGCAAACAGCCAAACACGTTGAAGAAACAGGTTTAAAACATACCTTTTGCGCCATTGGAGTTTCAATTGCATCCTTCAAATTTGAAATTGGTTGGTATTAGTAAATCTGATGATGCAAGAGCAAAGTAGTATGAACCATAGCTACGGAACCTGACACGAGAACAATTCTTCTTCTGCTTTAAGCGTTGACTTCGGGTTCGGAGTGGTGGTCCTCGTGATTTGGGCACTGCAGTTGCCTTACTAACTGCTCGTGTTTGGGTGCTCTGTGGTGGAGACGGTGTTGTGTCAACGGGAACTGGGTGTCTATCTGCTGGGGTTGGGGTTAGAAGGGGTGTAGCTGGTTCTCTGTCCAACTGGGTAGGGGTACAATCTGCATGAGTGTGGGTTATGTGTGGTGGGGCTGATTCTTGGGCAAGTACAACCGTGGTTCTATCTGCATCGATAGGTAGCACGATCTTTTCTGAAGACCGTGTTTTTACTCCCACAGACATCGCCATCACTCCCTCCAATTGAAATGGCTGATAAACAAGAAAAGTAATTGAATGTACAGACATTGTAAGATAGACAGGTGCAATGGATAGTAGGGAAGAAAACAGGGCATGAAATAATTCACATTTATGTTGTCTAAGCAAACAGAATAGCAGGACATAATTTCACATATATGATGGCTAATTAAACAGGATAGCATGACACAATTTCACATGTATGATGGCTAACTAAACAGGATAGAATGACATACTTCAAAATATGATGACTATGTAAACAGGATGACATGATATAACTATACGATGTGTCTATTAAAGTGGTTGGCATGCCATAAATCACAAACATGTCGTAGATGGAAACATGATGGCATGATATAATTCACAGATAGAATGACATAATTTAAATATGATGACTATGTTAACAGGATGAGATGATATAACTATATTATGTCTTTAGAAAATGGGTTGGCATGCCATAATTCAGATACATGATGTCTATGTAAACATCATGGCATGACATAATTCAAATATATGGTTTATATACTAAGGAAGTGAGCAGAGGGCAATTGCATATATGATGTGTCAACTAAGGAGATGGCATTCAATATTGTGTATATGATGTAAAAATAAGCATTGCAATACAACATATGCATTATATGAGTAATATAACCCTGCCAAGTTTGAGCATACACCTCGTGGGGATAATAGGACTGGTCATCCGCCTCTGAATCCTCCTCTCAAGAGCTATCAGAACCAGCAAGATATCTGCTTCAAGAGGTAGCATTATCTGCTCTGAAGACCTTGTTTTCACTCAGATTTCTCCATCACCAATTCAAATGGCTGATGCACAGGAAGAAGCAGTTGAATATACAAACATTGTCGACAAAAGCAATGAGAAATACAAAAAAGGACGGCATGATATAATTCACATATATGACGCTTGCCTAAACAGCATGGCATTGCATAATTCACATACATAATGCCTTGCAACAAGATAACATTGCATAATTCACATATATAATGTCTTGCAACAAGATGGCATTGCATAATTCACATATATGGTAATTAGACACTAAACAGGTGGCATTCACACAAAGCATGTCTAAACTAAGCAAATGACATAGCAATGCAAGATACCATACGCACGATATGAGTAACATAACCTGCCAAGTTAGGGCATGCACCTCGTGGGGAAATATGGTGGTCATCTGTCTCTCGAATCCTCCTCCGAGGAGCTATCGGTAACCAGCAAGACATGCGCTTCGTCGAGATAGCATTGTGCGCTCAAGACCTTGTTTCCACTCCAGATTTTTCCATGACCGTGCGAATGGCTGATGCACAGGAAGAGTAATTGAATGTACTAAAATTGTTGACAAATTTAACACATAATAAAAAATGATGGCATGATATAATTCACATATAAGATGGTGGCTAACCAGGGTGGCATTGCAAAATTCACATATATGATGCTGGCTAGACAAGATGGCATTGCATGATTCACATATACGATAAAGAAACAAAACAGATGGCATTGACACAAAGCATGTCTAAACTAAGCGGATGACATCTTTAATGTATACGAGAAGCAATGCAAGGCACCATATGCATGATATTACCAACATCGGCATGCCAAGTTAGGCGAAGACCTCATGGGGTAAATAGGAGTGGTCTTCTCCTTACGAATCCCCTCGAACAGTTATCTTCCTCTTGATTACGATCCGAAATGGGTGGAGGGGGCTGCCTTTGCACCCACCATGGAGCGACGTCGCATGAAATTTTATTGCCACGCAAGGCTCGTCTCTTTTGCTCTACATGATCAGTTCCATTGTGTACAATAAGCGGCATGCATAGGAATAAAACATAGTGAGATTATGTAAGGAGTGCATGCACAAATCCAGAGTGATGGTAGCAAACTGTGGATAGACCCAAAACCAATGATAGCAGGCAGATAATAGCTTTAGTTAAAAAATACAGATAATGGCTCCTTTAATGTTTGTTTGCACCCAACATGAAACTCATAGTAGACACCGGAGATTAACCAGATAGTACTGATTGCTGCCCCAATATGTACCCCACAACCATTTAAAAACTCAAGTTTCAGCATTAGTTTGGACCTGACTCAGAGTCTAATAGGTGAACACGACGATAATGTAGCATGTCATCATATTAAGCGACGCATAACGAAGCCGAACACGGAAGAGTGCGACCTCTCTTGCGGACCCGTGTAGTCCTCAAGGTCATCTGCTCAGTTGATGATGGTAATGCAGTTGTCGTGGCTGCCGGCGGCGGGGAAGAAGATCTGAGGCGGCGAAAGACAGTCTCGAGAGCGGATCCCTGCTGTGGTGAACCCTTCCGTCGTTGGAGCAGCTGAGCTGGTGGACACAACGCCGCAGGAGCAGGACAAACCACACAAGGTTTTCTTTGACACATATCTGTAATGAAGTAATTGAGTAAGGGCTTGTTTGAATTTGAGGATTCTAACAATGCAGGATAGGAAATAGACAGGAATAGGATAGGAATGCATGTGCAAAACAGAGAATTTAAAAACACAGGAATTCTGCCAATCTGGGTGTTTGATTCACAACAATTGGAAGATCACAGGATGCAAAAAATCATGGTGAGATTAAGTCAAACCACAAGAAAATGTACGGTTATAATGCTATTATGCTACTATCTCTTAGTCCTGTGCTTGATGAATAGGAATATGAAAAGGAGAAGTGGAAATTAGAATTCCTATGGTTTTTCTTTCAAGGAGACACTAAAGGAACAAATCCTACAGTTTTCCTTTGCTCCATTCCTTTGCACCAAATTCATGAAAAGTAGTACCATAGGAAGCTTTCCAATTCCTATGTTTTTCATTCACTTTTCCTTTCAAGCATGGCGATTCTAGTAGGCAGGCTTGAGCAAGGAAAATCCTACACTAAAAAATGTTTTGTGCTACTTCTATTACTTTGGACCCTAGGCCTTTGCCATACTAGCTCAACTCCCGTGCCCATCGACAAATGCACAGCTCAAACGCTACAGAGATAAATAATGATGGCGTTCAAGAGAGTCCATCACGGATAGCTAAGTTGCACGGTACCTCACCGCTTGTCATATAGTAGGATAAAATAATCGTATTTCCCGTTACTACGAGTGCTCGATGGACATATATATAACATGTAGAGTAAAAAGAGATGCAACAAGTGTACAACCTCTTTGGCGAAGCCATGTCGATCTCAGCGTGATTGGGTTGGCGGTGAGGATGCTCCGCTGACTTTTGCTGTCGGAGGAGGGAAGAAGATCTTAGGCGTCCGGAGATGGAGCCGAGGTCTTGCTCGCTGTGATGGAGGGTTTAAATCGTTGGAGCAGCTCCGTGAGTTGTACGACGCCGAGGTGAAGCGGGACAAGAGAGACAACGAACAACGTTAACCTGAGTGGAATTCTAATAGCATCTCCAATACATGACGTAAAATACATAACCACAAAGTGCTAGATGTAAAATACATCAGCCGCTCATCTCTGAACTTAACTGTTGAAACTGAACTTAAGCGTCAAACTGAACCTAAGCTGTCGAAACTGAATTTTCTTTGTCGAAACTGAATGCACTAGCAAGGTGAGGCTACGTCGGTCGACTGACTTTTTCATCTCTGGTCAGTCGATTTTGCAGCCGTTGGATATGAAATCAAGGGCCTGCGGTTCATCTTCAACCTCCACCCCCCTGAGCCGCCAGCCACCACCGGCCAAACAGCAGCCCCCCGCCGCCCATGCGGCCGTGGCGCCCGCCGCTCGCCCACTCCCCACCGCCGGTCCGCCGCCGCCCTGCCATCCCTCTAGCCCCCCCGTGCCGAGCTTTTTCTCCGGTGATCCCCACGCCACCGCCCCGCCAACGCCCGCCCACCGGCGACCACCGCCCCCATCCTGAACCCTAAGATAGATAGTGGGGTACCTCTCCGTGAGCCCCCCTCCCTCCTGCGGCTGGTTCTTCCTTCACCCGCGAGCCCACCCTTGAAATCGATCGACCCAAAAGTCGATTCGGTCGATCAAGTGTAGCCAAATCGAGCAGCATCGCAAGCAAGAGCAAGAGCGAGAGCAGCAGCGAGCAAGAGCAATAGCAAGAGCAGACCAGGCAGGGGACCGAGAGCAAGAGCGAGAAAGCAGCGTGAGCGAGAGCTAAAGCAGCAGCAACTCCTATCGATGTGGGCGTCGCCGCCGAGGGAGCGACGTGGAGGAAGTGGGCGGCGACGCCGCCGTGGATGGAGCAGCGCCGTGTCGGCTCGGGACCGAAGCGCCGGCAGCACCGTGAGATCGAATCAAGAAGAAAATTCGGCGATTAGTGTACAACCTCTTTGGTGGCGCCGATTAGGCGCAGCTTCATCCGAGGAAGCGGTGATGATGATGCTCTTCCGGTGGTGCAGGTGAAGACGGCGGTGTGGGAATGGAGGTGGCGCGAAAGACGAGGGGAACGTCGGGGCAGCTCCTTGGAGGTGGAGGACGGGGTGGCTGAACCGGCGGGACGATGAGATCGACGACGGATCCTCATCCGGTACGGTGGATGAGGGACGTCGAGGTGTTGCTGTGGACAACATCGTCGGGGAAGAAGCTCTGGCTGGGTGGCGGACGGAACAGGGTGTGGGGTTTCATCGCGGGTTTTCGCGGCCTCGGTGTACGAATGGGTGGGCGGATGGGATGGCAGTGGGGAACCATGGCTTAGAGACGCGCTTGTCCGAAATGTGGGGTAAGTTACGAAAGTACCCCCACCGATTTGAGGCGGTTCTTTCGGTTCAGGGGTACCACGGGCATTTCGCGTGTCGGGATTTCACAGAGGTGGGAGTTTTCACGCGTTGTAATTTCGGAATAGCAAGGCGCGGGTTGAGATGGAGGGAGTTGTCGGAGCACAACGAGACAAAGATATATCTTAAATATTTCGGGCTAACAAGGCGCGGGTTGAAGAGGCGGAGTTTCACAAAGACGATGACAGAGACGCTAGCTTCAATTTTCGGCATAACAAAGCGCGGCTTGAAATTTGGAAGAACAAGCTTAACGTGTACCCAAAAAAAGACAATTTGCACCTCAACACGCACAACACACACACAAACACCATTTAGACTAGAGTAAGGTACACGTGCATTGCACGCATGAGATTTGGCAACCAAATTATGAATAAATACCACATTATAGCATGCAAGCTTTGAGTCATATATGCATGATGTAGATGTTCGTTTAATTCTTATAGTTCATTTCATTCAAAATCATCTAGTTTTTATAAGAAAGCTAATCTATTTTAAGATTCATGGAATTGTGCGTTGTAAGACATAAAGTAAAAAAACAAATAATGGCAAATCATGTAGAAAAACATTTGGGCAATTATGATATGGAAGATTCTAGAACAAATAAGAAGTGCTTGTGTTTTGATGTTTGCGCATTATGCTTAAGTTCAACCATCGAGTCTTCTAGATTATACATGTGGCGAAATCTGGTGGAATCTAGATGATATCCAACGGCCAATAGTGCTCAAATTTTCCATCTTTGGACCTTCGGATTCGCCTCATCCAAAGACCATCTTTCAAAGTTAAAGTTACCCGCTCACAATATATAAAAAAATATAATATAATATATATATATAGGGGTATAGATATAGATATGTGATGCGAAAGCCGCCCATCATCTCCAATTACATGCACGGATGCGACATTGGCAAATGATGTCTGCCATCGGTATCTCAAATTCAAATCAGTTTGACCTTGTTCAATGTGTATACATTACAACATGCTCGTTTCCAAAGCACACCACGCAGATCTCCGTTATATTCATGCATGCATGGGTTTCAAACATCAGGATCTCGTATTCAAATATTTGAATTCAACTTTACATTGATTATGACCTCACCTATTCTTTTACACCCACACAGTAGTCTTCTCTTTATAATTGTACCACTAACTTTCTCTCGTGCATGCATGCACACACACTACCAGTCGGCATTATCTATCGCACGCATGCAATCTTTTTCTTCAGGTCGGTCTCCCATGAAGGCACACACCCACACACATCCCCCTCTCCCTCATATCGGGCATTCTTTATCTCTCACGCGTGCATGCGCAACGATCGATGTTCCTCTATGTATGTGTGTATATAGCTAGGTCTTTCATAGTTTTCCACACAAACCAATCAATCGATATATCCAGTGAGGTCTCACCCTCTTTCCCGTGTCCACATCGATCAATCTATACCTCTCCCACGTCCACATCGATCAATCTATACCTATATATATAGGATTAACATAAATAGCTAATACACCCACACTAATTATATATCCAACGTCCCCCTCTCATCATCCATGCCTTCCGCTTCATCTCTCGGATCGTGCACAATGGCGAAAGGCGAGGCAAAGAAGGGCCCTGCCCCCTAACATCACTATATATCGAGGCTAATATGAATGTGATCATTAGACAATTGCTGCTAAAAAGGTTTAATTTCATGAATTGACCCTCCTCGTAAAGGATTAGCAATGCTTGGCCCCTAGCTCATTTATTTTTCATGGCTCCGCCCCTGCAAGGCAACAACGCACGTGTTCCCTCTCTCTAAATATCGATCTCGCACTTGTGCATTCCTTCATAGTCTCCCTCCACTCGGCCCCTCGCACCATCTTCTAGCCCCCACGGATTTTGCCACATGTACAATCTAGCAGACTCCATGGTTGAACTTAAGCATAATGCACAAACCTCAAAACAACAGTGGTTCTCTTTTGTTCTAGAATCTTCCGTATCATAACTGCCCAAACTTTTTTCTAGTTGAATTGCCATTATTTGTTTTTACTTTATGCTTTACAACGCACAATTCCATGAATCATAAAATAGATTAAGGGCTTCTTTGATTCAAAGGATTCTCAAAGGAATTTTGGAGGATTCTAATCATTAGGAATTTTTCCTATCTTGGTTGTTTGATTCGTAGGATTGTAAACCATAGGAATTTTTCCATATGATTCATTTGCACTAGATTTCATAGGAAACATCCCATCCACTCAAACCTCTTTGAAAGAATTCTGCGTTTTTCTATGCACAATCAAACACTCGTACAATCCTGTAGGATTCAAGACGACATTCCACTATAATCCCATGTTTTTCCTATTCACGCGTTCTTAGCTTTTTATAAAAACTAATTTGATTTTGAATGAGATGAACTATAAGAATTAAGCGAAGGGCTACATCACGCATATATGACTAAGAGCTTACATGCTATAGTGTGGTATTTATTCATAATTTGGTTGCAAAATCTGATGCGTGCAATGCACGTGTAAATTACTAGTACTTCAAGTATGTGCAAAACACGTAAATTAGAATACCAATGGCACGCTACATAGTGTCTCTCTTATAGTTCATGAAGCCACGTGGCACATGTGGAGGCGTCGTCGCGACCTCCTTGCGTGGATTGATCACAGTGACGTGCTGCTGGTTCCGAAGAATGTACTCGTCCTCCACGAGCCATCTTGGCGGTACATGCACGGCGAAGATGTGCATGCACGCCACGCACGCACTCATTCCCTACGCACACTGCGGGTACACGGGCGGGCGCAATTTTGTACCAAGATCCACCCCATGTGATAATTTGACGCGTGTAAAGTCGTTCACTTCATTGATGGTCAATTAATACAGCGCATGCAAATTGAGTGGACGTGAGGCGGAAGAAAGACATTATTACTCCATCATTGCGCATGCGAGTAGTTAAATCGTGGGTTGCTAGTAGTACTTCCATTGGTCTCCTTAGTATTTTGTGCCAATTTTGTGATAACATAATATTTACGCATTTGAGCAGTGTAGTCTACTTGAAATTTATGTTCCACTAAACTCATCGGGAGCCGTTTGAGACCTCAAACCAAAACCATCAATTAATCTTTACCTTGTTCCCATCACATTGAAAGCCTGCTCACACCTACTAGTACTACGTACCAAACCTGAGCGTGTTCCCACTATGCAGGTATTAGTACTACTAGTGCTAGTACTTAGGTTATAAAAGGGAACTACCTAACGAAAATTACTCTACCTTTCCTCCTCATAAGTGCTTCTTCTTCATTCGTCGTTGCCATGGCGGTGAGCAGAGCTCTAGGTCGAGAACTACTCGTAACAAGGAGCGGCAACCAAGGCTGTGGAAAAAGAGGGCTCGCCGCCACGCAGAGACCTCGAAAGATCTCTCACGGGCATGCGATGGCTCCCTGGAGGCGCCCTAGCCCATGAGGCGAACATGCCAAGCCGGGCGGAGCTGGAGTCGTTATCCTCGGCGGCATGCCCGATCAGCTCAATAAGCACCTCAATAAGCGAAGGAGTTCATCCAAGGCTTGACGGAGTTCTGAAGGAGAGCCTCGACGACATGCCCGCTGAGCTCAATCAGCGGGGAGTTGACCGCCCGGCTTGGTGATCTTTGCTGAAGAAGAGCATTGCCTCGGAGAAGAAGGCGACCGCGAAATCCTGCGACTTCAGGAGGACAAGGCGAAGCTCGCCACGAGATCGACCTGTTGAAGGAGAAGAACGCCGGCTGGAAGAAGCTGCATGAGAATAGTAGTTCCTCGATGAAGATCTGCAGGCCCTCGTCATGGAATAGAAGGAGGAGTTGGCGAAGCTCCGCGATCGAGCACCGGCTGCTGTCAAGGTGCGTAATGCGGCCGTGGAGCAGATGATGAAGGCTCGCGTCGAGAAATCCGCGTCATGGACAGAATGAAGAAGATGGCGGAGGAGGCGCGCAAGGAGATGGAGGTCGTGGAGGCGATGAAGAAGCGATTCACGACTCGCGGTGAATTAGATCATTTGGGGTGATAATCTTCCTTCTTCTTTTGCTGATGTGTTTCATCTTTTGCTTGGTGTTTACGCCGACGTGTCACGTTCTCTGCGAGGCATGAATAGAACAATGGTTTTTTTTGAGGAATGAATAGAACAATGCTAACAATGAGATGACTAGCAAATTAGATCATTTTTATCACCATATGGCCTTTGGGCTGCCGTGTTTCGTGCTCCTCCGTCGCAGTACTACTCCAGTGGAAAACTTGAGTATACCGCACGGTTCTTTGCTCCTCCTCGATCAGGTCGTCGGTGCATTTATATGAGCAGTCAAATCACAAGGCCCCGCCTTCCAGCAGTAATGAGCCGTCAAATCACAAAGGCCCTCGCCTCTCGTGAAACCGACCAAGCTAGACTGCCCCGCCCTCTAGCCTTTTAAAAAATGTATACTTTTGTACAGCAGTAGTATCGATGGATTGCGCCATGGAGCAAAACTTGAAATTAAAAAAGGTCATACATATAGAGAGCTAAATCGCCAAATTATGCATATAGTACTATTAAAAGGCTAGTCACAATAATGGTGTCCAGACAACCCACCCCTCAAATAAAACTAAGCACCACAGAATTCTTTGACAAAACTAAGCACCCTGAAATTCTTTGACAACTAAACTGCTGGCTATATGATGTTGGCCATATATATTGTACGTATATAATGTGAATAAGCAGTGGTAGTACTATACCAACTAAAAGATGAAATGTAAGAAATACTAGTATGTACTTCATGAAGAGTTAAAGTAACAAGAAGAAACATAACATAGTTCTGCTGGGGCTCAGCACAACACACCCCTCAAATTAAATTAAGCACACCTGAAATTAAACTTTGCAACTATTCCGGTAGACACTGCATTAGAACCACCATGAGCAACGACACGCCACCTTACTCGGAGTCCTCGCCCACGTCCTCGACTTCATCCTTGTCCCTCTTCCTCTTGGCCGATACTTCTTTGCTTGAACCGCCAACTTGGTTGTTGCTCTTCATCCAACCCTTGTAGATATTGAAACAAAGGTAGCCATCCATTGCAGCGTAGTGGATGTGGTCTATATCTAGTACATTCCGCTGCCATGCATGACGATGAAAGCGTGTAATGAGGTTTCTCCAGTTTACTGTACGAAGGATGAACCATGGCTCCTACCAGGGTCAGCATTGAAGGCTGACGAGAGGACACCAGCCGATTCTCTTGGAGGTCGAAGGTGTTGCCTACAACAAGGCCTATCCGACGCAGGACTTCTTTATCGTTACCAAAGTCTCTGATATGAATTTGACTAGGTTGCTCTCGCGGAAGTCCTTAAAATCCTGGCACTCAACGTCGGCATGGCATATGTGGTAGACCAAGCATAAGTCATGCACGCAAACCTGGATCACAGCGGGCTTCTTCCTCTCTTCATCCTTTAGACCCTTCTCTCGCCCCACGACTGTGGTGTACTCAAAATCTAGCCCGGCGACCCACTCAACATGTGAGTCTTCGAACATGCGTCTGAAGCGAGAAAGGCATCCTTTCACCGTCGCGGAAGAACGGGTGTAGATGACGTCGAACTCATCGCCGGTGATGGTTCTAACCTTGTACTCACCGCCGATCGGGGAGATTTGGGACGCCATGGATTTGGGAGGAGGGTTAGTATTAGTGGAACTGCCGTAATGTGAATGGGCGGGGCGACTAGGAGCGAACCGCCGTAGTATTAAAGGGCGTGCGGGACAGTAGGAGCAAACTGCCCGCGTCAGGCGACGGCAGGGTAGTGGCTTTCCATTCTCCCATGATACGGGCTTCGAGAGCCCTTGGATCGGAGATCGAGCAGTTGCATGGCGTGATTCTAGACCAATGGGTGAATATCCTATCCTGGAGGGTTATTCTGCATATTTTCAGCAACTTAGCATGCGACCGTTTGATCTCAGATACAAGGGCTGCCAGCAGCCTGTATCATGGCCGCGCCTACCACGACCGTCGCGTCGCTCGCGCGGTTGCGCCCTTGGAGATTTAACACGGTGCCTACAACGAGGCCTATCTGACGCAGGACTTCTTTGTCGTTCTTAAAGTCTACAGTAACGAATTTGAATGTTTTGTACTCGAGGAAGTTCTTAAAATCCTGGCACTCAACGTCGGCATGGCATATGTGGTAGACCAAGCAAACGTTATGTACGCAAACCTGGATCACGGCGGGCTTCTTCCTCTCTTCGTCCTTTAGATCCTTCTCTTGTCCCACGACTGTGGTGTACTCAACATCTAGCCCAGTGACCCACTCATCATGTGAGTTTTCGAACATGCGTCTGAAGCGAAAGGCATTCTTTCACCGTCGCGGAAATGCGGGTGTAGATGACGTCGAACTCATTGCGGTGATGGTTCTAACCTTGTACTCACCGCCGATCGGGGAGATTTGGGGCGCCATGGATTTGGGAGGAGGTTAGGATTAGTGGAACTGCCGTAATGTGAATGGGCCGGGACAGCTAGGAAGCGAACCGCCGTAGTATTAAAGGACGTGCGGGGAAAGAGTAGGAGCGAACTTCCAAGGTGCGAGCGGCAGGGTAGTGGCTTTCCATTCTCCCATGATACGGGCTTCGAGAGCCCTTGGATCGGAGATCGAGCGGTTGCATGGCGTGATTCTAGACCTATGGGTGAATATCCTATCACGGAGGTTATTCTTAAAATTTTCAGCAACTTAGCATGCGATCGTTTGATCTCAGATCCAAGGGCTGCCAGCAGCCGTATCATGGTCGCGCCTACCACTACCATCGCGTCACTCGGCGTGGTCGGCATATGGAGATTTAACACGGTGCGTTAGGCTATCGATGTTGGCATGTCATACATAGTCATCACTTAGTCACTCATACTACAACAAGGTTGGCTATAAGGTTGGCTATAAGTGTTTTTACTCCTCTCTATCTCTTTCTTCATACTCCTCCGTCCCATAATATAAGAACGTTTTGACACTAGCTAGTGTAGTCTCAAAAACGTTCTTATATAATAGGACACATAAATACTAGTATTTATTGCATTTGCCAAGGGTGACCTCTTCCAATGAAATGGTGTTGCTAAGTTTGCTTCATTTAATTAGCTATAGACTCAAAGTTGTCTTTTCACATAGGTACACGCGCTTAGCACCGTTTCTTCCTTGGGTCACCAAACTAGTCTCTCTCTTCTTGATTAACTTGCCACATCAGACTTTATGCTTATGTGGCAAGCTTAAGCACCTGTAGGAGCAAGTAAGTACAATAGTGCGCTTTGCCGCTTTACATGGCATTTTTGCATATGTGGAGGAAAGAGAGGCAAGGAAAAAGTGGAGAAGTGGGCTCTCATGCAAGAGCCAGCCTCTACTACTACATGGTGGAGCATTGGGAGAGGCACCTGTATGGAGGTGGTCAGGAATTGGGAGACTCACGCCGGTCATAGCGCATGATTAAAATGATAATGGCAAGTCAAATCACGGGCCCCACCTGTCCAGTGATAACTTCATTGTCAAATCACACAGCCCTACGTTTGCAACAGCCTACTCCCTCATCTTCTCGCGTCTCTGTCGAACCGACTAGGCGGAACTGTCTCGCCGCCTACCGGGCAGGAAAAGCCCCGCCCTCGACTTTTAAATAGTATACTGATATACTAATTTTGTATCCATGGATTGCGCCCGCGCCATGGAGCAAAGCGTCTAGAAAACGGCGGTACACATGTACGGAGTATACAGCACGCACGTCGCATTCGCGTCACACCCCAGACGGTCGGTCGGTCTAGCACGCTGCTCTCCGAATGGAACGCGCGTCATATTGCGTTCGCACACACATGTGGGACGACAATTGAGAACCGACCATAGGCACACTCCCCGGCCCCGCAAGTCGGGTGACTTAATAGAAGAGGGAGACGAGCGATAGTACTAGAGAAGTGTTGTACTACGTTGGTGCCTGGATGATCCCTACAAGACACGGAAGATCAGTTCGTCCATGCATGTGACCAGACTCCAGCAGACACGCCTGGATTGGCTATCGTCTACATATCGTGCAGGCTGTGTTGTACATGGCTGTAGTTGTGGTGAGAAATCTAAAAAAGGTTTCTTGTCATCTCGCAAAATTATGTGTCATGTGCTTCGGATCACTGCGAGGGTTAAACAGCGACAACTAAGTTGGGCTAGTCATTGGGGGCACATGCACGAACAGTGACTACTCGGCTGCCATCTAGGTCAAGCCGGCTATGTTAATTAGGACATCTATCGACGGACCCCTTTTCTGCGAGTTTATCTTTAATTTGAGCTTTGTTCCTCGTCTAGTTTGTCCGTCGGGATTCATGTTGTCTCCTTTGGGAAGTGAGGTTATGATTTCTTGTCATGTGGCATTTTTTCGTGTTATATGTTATAATCCGGCGCTTTAGATCAAAATGACGACAACTGCGCCTCCGGGCCACGTGCATGAAGACTTCTCGACAGTCATTGACGAGGTCAAGCCGGCTCCGGTAGACAAAACAAAACTAAGTACAACTCCACTATATAGGCAGGAGCCTCCGCGCTTGCTTGCTAGTGTTGCTCTCTTCACATCGTCTCGGCCTCTCCAGATCTAAACACGACAGCGGTGGCCACACTCTCTCTCTCTCTCTCTCTCTCTGCTCACTGCTGGTCACAGATCCAGCCAGATCCTCTCCACCGGGGAAGGTGAGAAGGTGCAACGTTCACGCGGTCGTCCTCGGCGATGGCTCTTACCCACTGTTGGGCGCGTCCTGATCAGCCTGCCTTGCCGTTCTCTCCCAAGCACCGGCTGGTGAGGGAGGCCTCCGACCTCTTCTTCCTCGCTGCCGTAGTGTGGGCAGATCCGGCCTCCGCCGCCCACCTAGCGACATCCGGCGACCATCGGTATAACTTCCTTGAAATCGGCCTTGCTCTACTTCCCGAGCTCGGCGTCGCTGCATTTGTAACTTTTACTATTTCTCGGGCCCCTCGTAGATAGGATCGATCGGCTGTTCAAAACCACCTAATTTTTACGTTTAAGAGGTAAAACTAGTTCATGCACTCAAATCTAGTACTACTTGGTTCAAACAAGGAAGAAAGGGGTGGGGGTGGGGAGGATTTGTTACGAATCTAGGACTTGGTCGAAAAGAGGAATAATGGGGCGAAAAGTAGCAGAGGTGGCTATCCAACTGGTCTCTAGGTCTAATAGGAAATAAAGGGAAACGCAGTACAAACTCAATATAAACCCGATCTATTGGTTGAAAAAGGAAAGAAAGTGGGGACTGGGGGACAAGTCAAGAGAGTAAGTCCAGCACTAGATTTGCTAGCCTCACACAGTATAAGGTGGCTATACCGAACAAAAATGGGACCAATCCAGATATCCTGTTCCGATGTTTGTTGCCCCGAGCCACTCTTATGTAATGCCTTTGGTAAAATGTAGCGATCGCCTTTGTTAAAAGTAAGGACACGTTAAACCAATGTTGTTTTCAATGTAATGCCTCGATAATATGAATCAATGGCACTTCTTTACATGTCCCGCTAAAATTTCCCATTAAGATAAGTTGGTTCTTTTGTTAGAAATGCAAGCTGTCTGGTCCGCCTACTCTCCCTGCCCAAAGTAATGTCGTATTTAACGGTTGTCATAGTTAATCCTAATGCCCACACTAATATCTAGCAATGCCACTTGCTTTAGAAATTGCTCTGTCCTTGTAGGATTGCCATTCAGATAAGGAACATGCTTCTTTTCATTTGATGCATGTTTCATCCCTTGTTACTTGTTAGTCACCCTCCTTTCCACCTTTTTGTGCAAGCAGAGATATACATTTCACGCTCGATCTTAGTTGAACTGCACAAATGATATCCAAATTATAGTTGAGCATTCCGGGAGCTTCACAACCAACCTTGATGTTGCTCAATTTTATTGCAACTAATGAAGAAGAAGCTCTGTGGGTTTCGTTTTCGATGGAAATGGAACGGGCTGGAGCCCTTTTCTTAAAAAATTTGAAGAAGAAGCTGCTAGCTCACGGGACATTGCTTCATTTTAGGTGAACTGCACCAAAAGGTCCCATGAATTGAATCATCCATGTTGGTGATTGAAAGAGCCAGCTTGACATCGATCTAAGCACCCCGGCCTCCATCCTTGCGGTATTTACAGTTAAAATAAAGCGAGTGTCATCTCTATCATTTCATTTCCAATGTAGATAAAGAAAGTGCTTCTCTTTGTTAAAGTATGTTTCATCAACTAGTCCCATTGTTAATGTTTAGCGTTTACGCAAACTGGGGTGCTTAATTTTAGTTGATATGTACACAAATAGAGATTTGAATGTCTCAAGGTGCCTCCTTGTACTACTGTTGTACTGCGATGTTCATCTTTGGTAGAAGGTGTATCTGGGAGACTTGGGGCGATGTCGATATGAGGCGTGCCGTATGAGCGTCGCGAGGCCCATCTCGCCCTCGCAGACATGGCATACTATGATACTATCGCAATATTTTCTTCTATTTATTTTGTGTGTTTCATCAACTAGTGCCACTATAATGTAATCACGCTTTTTCATTATCGTGCAAACAGGGTTATTCAGCTGCATTTTGGTGGAACTGCACAAATGTACGTATGGAACGGCATATATGCAGAGTGCGAGGTGTGCCAAGTAAAATTACCGACACCAACCATGCTGCATGCACGCATTGGCATCCACCACAACCAGTGGGATGTGTGGCGCTCTGTGTGGACGGATCATTCTCGGCAGCAAATCCTCTAACCAAATACTAGTAGCTTATATTGGCAGTTTTCTAGGGAGTACTCTTTTACGAAAGAAGCACCAATCTATTTTTCTTTATTTGTACCTTGTGTCACAACTTTGACCCAAAGGTCGAGCTATTTTAGGGTGATTGGCATAGTACTCGGAGACTGATTGTAAGCATGATTTTCATTAGCTGTCACACTGATTGTAAGCATGAGCAGGTGGAAGATTAGGTTAGTGTGAAGCTTACCTTAAACCCTACGCCGCCGTTGAAGCGAGGCGCGGCGTCGAGGAACCGTGGAGAAGCGTCGGGAAGCGGCGTCGCGCCATCCGGCCTCCTCTTGTGGTGGGAGAACGAATACTCCTGTGGCTCCGGTTAGCGCTGCACCCTCACGAACGGCACACCATACTCGATCGATTCGTTATCCTCTGGGTGCTCGACCTTCGACCTGTACGCCCACCACCTCCGCCTGACTGTCGCCTCGGGCGAATCTGTCTGCTCCATCGCCCATAGGAGGTACTCGATGAACTCGGAGGACTGCGGCATGACTGCCACCGAGGAGTACATGTACATCGTCGTCGTCTCGCTCTTTCGCATACATTGCCACATGGCCTGCACCGTCCTCGAAATCTCCCACTCATTGTCAAACCAACTAAGGATCTCCTTCAACCTGGCTAACTTTGCACAGTGGCGCCCGGCGCGATCTGCGCCTGATTCGCTCTGCATCCTCTCCATAGATGTCGTTACAGGTGGTCCGGTGCTAGCTTTGGAAGATGGGAGGAGAGGCGGTGGTCTTGCAATAGAGAAGAGGGAGAGGAGAGGAGGTGGTTTTGGAATGGAGATGATGGAGAGGAGAGGAGGTGGTTTTGCAATGGAGAAGAGGGAGGGGCGTCGGCAGCGATTTAGGATTAGGCGAGAGGGCGCGGTGTTTGTGGTGGATCAAAATCAAAATCAATTTACCCTTCAATTAAGAAAGCGACCCCACATTAACTAGTCTCCCTTTTATTACGGGTCATAATTGACCATGATTTTCGCACATAAAATATATGTTATCGTTGCAAAAATAATATAATTTGAAAGTACATTCAGATACAAACCAAAGCGATACAATTTGCTTGTCACATCTGATGCGTGGTCAAACTTTGACCCAAAATCATAAAACAACAAAAAATACTTCCAAGACCAGCGCCGCTCTTTTGCTCTTCTCTGTTCAATCTAAATCCACCGCCGCTCCTCTCTGTTCCAATCTAAATCCAGCGCCGCTCCTCTCCTCTTCCATTTCAAAACCACCGCCCCTCCTCTCTGTTCCGGTCCAAAAACAGCGTCGCTCCTCTCCCGTTCTAATCCAAAACCAGCGCGCTCCTCTCCTCTTCCATTCAAAAACCACATTGGCGAGTGAAGGTCTTTGTGGAGAAGTAGATCGATGGAGAGTACAACCGATACATGAGGATCGCAGGCGGCGACCCGTGAAGCTAGCTAGGATGTTGGAGATACAATCTTGGTTTGACAACAAGGACCAACTAGCGATGTGGCGACATCCATGGCCAAATATCTGCAACAGAGCGAAAAGCGGCGATACTCACGGAGGAGTCGGCGGAGTACATAGAGCTGCTCCTCGGGCCATGGAGCAAACAGATTCACCGAATCGATCGTGAGGAAGCGGCGGTGGGAGTATCGATCCCGATGGAGCATCCACGAGAGATTGAAGGATCGAGCATCTACAGGTGCCGTTTGTGAGGTGTCTGCGAGCGAGCCGATGGAGTCTTCGTCGACCGAACCCAACTACAAGAGGAGAAAAGCAGTTGGCCCGATGACGCTTCCCCGCCATCGTCTCCCTCGCCGTTCACATCGTCTCACGTGGCGGCTGTCTGCCGCCGAGGAATAGGATGGGACTGCCCCCCAGCCCAATAGTCAGGCAGGTTGTGAATTGTCAGGAGGAGCTTAGGGTTGTCAGTGTTTGCAGGTTGTGAATTGTGTTTTGTGTTGTGTATTTTGAGAGTACTTTCAGATATGAATGTCTTTTGAATTTCAGATTTGCAGTATTGAGCATATGAAGAATTTTATGAATTCTAGAGATCTATTTTTAGCACTTAAAAAAATGTAGTTTCATAGGAGTATAAAAGTGCGAGCGAGAAGAAGCGCAAGTTTCAGTTTCAGATAATAAGCGCAAGTTCAGTTTCGAGATAAGCGCAACTTTCAGAGGCAAGCATTTATATTAACACGGCCTTTTCAAACAGGGTTAACATCATGTTGGAAGTTTTATTCAGTGGTCGAAAATGGAACTACCAGCGGTTAACATCATGCTGATCAACATTCATGCATAGCACATCTTCATATGATGCACAGTCAAAATGCCCACACAATGTTGAGTGTGCGAAACACGAGAAAAGCGAGGGGCGGAGTTTTGGCAAGTGTTGGGCGTGGTTTTGGGCTGCCCGTCTAGGCTTTCATTTTTAACATGAGCAGCCCACGACCTCGGATGGGAGGGCCTGTTTGTATTTTCTTAGGGCCGTCATGTATCGACCGCCTATGGACCTCCCATCCGAGGTTTTATTTTGGCAGCCCAATTTATGTATTTTTTGAAGAAAAGCGGAGCGGTCTGTTCTATTTTTCTATATAAGAATAGGAACACCAGGTACAACTTATGTTTCCTTTTAACTATATTATATATATTTAAATTATTTTATATGTTATTATATATTATTTTATTGTCATCATATATTTAACAGATACTTACATATGTAAGAAAACAATATCCCACATCTTATTAACTTACAAAAATAATTTCTTAACAAATAAAATCCTGGATTGTTTTGGCACGAAAATCCTAGTGATTGTGTACAAAAGCTTGGTAAGATTTAAGGACGAATGTAATAATATCACTTATTATTTAAATATATTTACAACAAAATGCTCAGCCCTTTTTTGATAACATTGCTGGCCCAACCCAACATTATAATTAGAATCAGCCCAGCAAAATCGTGTATGTAGATAAAGTGCAAATGGCCTGTAATTTTTTAGGAAATAAAATAAATGGGCCGCATGAAAGCTACATTAATTGTTCACCCAGCCCAGCTAATGGCTGTAGTTCAAAAAAAAGATCAAATTGACTGTAAATTCTGAAAAAATGGGTTGAATACGTGCCACATTTTTGGAGGCTAAAATGTGGGCCAATAGGTCGAAGCCAACGCAAGTCGTTGTAAATTTAGTCAACAAATGATTCTGACATGTTAGTCGTTGGATTTACATCCAACGGCCGGCATCCATCTTCAATCTCTCGTCTTCTTCCTCCAGCGCCGCCGGGACCACCTCCCGCCTCCTGCTTCTAGCAGCTCTGCTTAGCACGCTTCGCTATGAAGCACTACTCCACCGTTGGCCAGGCCATCCTCCAACCCTCCACACCTCCTGTTCTTCTCCACCGACTGCCGAATCACACCGCACTAGAACAGTTAACCCTCGTACACCTCTCCGTCTGTGACTCTACTCCGCGTCTTCCCATCTCCGGCTCGTTGCTGTCAAGGGGCCTCGCCGTCGTCCACCACCTTGGATGCACTTTCGGCGGCGTGGTCAACATGATCAGCGAACGACACCATCGGAAATGGGTTGTGCGTGGAGAGGTGACAGCTGGGTCCACGGCCGCACACAAGGAAATGCCACCTTATTACGCGCAAAATAATGATTCCTCCACGACATCCGGGACCCACCGGAAGGGCCTCGTATTCATGAAAAAATGTGCCCCCAACGACTTGTCGAACCCACCAGCTATCTTCGCACGCAAGGAAGTGCCTCCTTATTACGCACAAAAAATGAATACTCCCCGCCTTGGTGGAACCCAACATCTTGGGAGGCTGACTTGTGGGCCTACCAAGTTGGCGGGACGGAGGGCTTTGCCAACTTAGTCAATATGAACGATTCTAGCTCCTGTTACCGTACGATGTTCATCCAACGGTTGTAGTGCTTCTTCAACCTCTGGTCTTCTTGCTCCAGCCGCCAAAACCAGCGTCGGTCGTGCCGCGTGCTCCTGCCTCCCGTGGCTGGCTGTGATGCCGCGGAGGCCTCACCGCCCCCTACTACTCCCACCGCAGGCCAGGCCATCCCTCTACTCACCCACACCCCCTGTTAATCTACGGCGACAGCAGCCTCACACCGCAGCCGAACCAGTGAACCCTCGTACTCCTCTTCGCGTGGGCATCCACTGCTGCGTCTTCCCCGGCTCCGAGCCGTCCCCTTCCTAGGCCTCGCCGTCATCCACCGTTGTGGTGCTCTCGGCGCGGCGTGGTCAACGTGGTCAAGGAACGACTTCCATCGGACGTGGACTGTACGTGGAGAGGCTGACAGCTGGGTCCATAGCCGCAGCAAGGAAGTGCCTCCTTATTACGCGGAAAATAATGATTCCTCCACCTGACAGCGGGGACCCACCAGACGGGCCACCGTATTTGCGAAAAAAGTTTATACGACTGCTGGGACCCACCAGCTACATCTTCGCACGCAAGGAAGTGCGTCCGAGCAAAAATGATTAAGCCCACATTGCTGGGACCCACCAGCTACATCTTGAAAGCAAGGAAGTGCGTCCGGGCAAAAAACGATTCGCCCCGACATTGCTGGGACCCACCAGCTACATCTTCGCACGCAAAGGAAGTGCGTCCGGGCAAAAAAGATTCGCCCCTCATTGCTGGGACCCCGGCTACATTTTGCATGCAAGGAACTGCTGTTGTCGGGACCCACTGATCGAAGCGTCGTGGCGTTGTCATTCTGGTCGCGAAATTATGCGTACATATATCTTTGGTCGATGTAGGCGCTACACGCGCCGTAGTAGTAAAGCGTACATGTCGTAGTAGAGGCACGCACGTAGCATGTACACGTATGTACAGCGGCCAGGGTGCAAGAAAGAAAATATGGCCACATATGTGTACATATGGGCGGGGTCTCAAACGCCTAGTCGCGCATACGTATGGTGAGGGCTCGTGTTCATGGGGAGGCAACGGAATGCGTCGTGTTCATGGGGAGGCAACGGAATGCGTTGTGTTCATGGGCAGGCAACGGAATGCGTCGTGTTCATGGGGAGGCAACGGAATGCGTCGTGTTCATGGGAGGCAGCGGAATGCGTCGTGTTCATCGGGAGGCCCGCAGGCAGCGTGGGAGCCAACGGCTTGGGCGGAACAGGTGATGGAAGCGAGGCTGGCGCATCGCGAAGCGGAGAAGCGGACCTCCTACGGTCGAAGCAGGGTCTGTTGATCGGGAGGGTGTGGCGTGCCGCAAAGCAGACGAAAGCGGACATCCTACGGTCGAAAGCAGGGGTCTGTTGATCGGGAGGGTGTGGCGTGCCGAAAAGCGGATTAAAGCGAACCTCCTACGGTCGAAACAGGGGTCTGTTCATCGGGGAGGTGTGGCGTACCGCAAAACAGGACTCCACGGGATATTGTTCATCTCCACCGTCGACCTCCTCCAGCCTCCACGGGCTACCGTCGACCTCCTCTAGCCTCCACGGGCTCCTGTTCTTCCAGCCTCCACAGCGCGCTACTCCACCGGCTACTGTTCAACCACCCCTCCACGGGCACCTCTCCAGCGTCTACTGTTCATCCAGCCCTCCACACCACGGGGTCCTGTTCAACCACCCCTCCACGGCCACACCCCTCCACCGTCTACTGTTCATCCAGCCCTCCACACCACGGGTTCTTGTTCATCCGGAGGCAGCGCCACCGCTCCTTATTCATCAACCCCCCATAGCGCTCACTTTGTTCATCCAGGCGGCATCGATCGGCTTGATTAGCAGCGATGGCGAAGAATCGCTCCATCGAGTTCGATTAACAGCCATCGATCGATCCCTCGGGTTCGATGTAGCGTAACTGCGGTCTGTCTTCGGGTTGATTAGAGCCCAGCGGCTCGCTCGGCTTGATTAGAGCCAACGCCGCACACTGCAGCAGCGTACATACGAGAAAGCAGCGCATCGCTCCGCCCCGACCTCCCACCGTAACCGGCAACTCCCCGACATTTTCCTCCCCCTCGCTTCTACCACGGTTTTTTCCGTCATGGACGGCCCAAAGAATGTCATGCAGCTGCGTCTCCGGCCTGCCCAGGACGAAAAGCCCATTTTCTGTCATGATTTTTTATCATAGGAGTTGGAGCCCACCACATCTATGATGATACCGGGTTTTGTCACAATTATCGTCATAGAAGTGTCATATTTATGACACAAAAAAAATTCGTTCGGCCCAAAATGTCACGGATGTGTCTTTTTTTTGTAGTGAAATCTGTGAGAGAGAGTTGGGGAGACTATCATTTGAAGCACAAGAGCAAGGAGTTCATCATCAACACACCATCTATTACCTTTTGGAGAGTGGTGTCTCCTAGATTGGTTAGGTGTCACTTGGGAGCCTCCGTCAAGATTGTGGAGTTGAACCAAGGAGTTTGTACGGGCAAGGAGATCGCCTACTTCGTGAAGATCTACCCTAGTGAGGCAAGTCCTTCGTGGGCGATGGCCATGGTGGGATAGACAAGGTTGCTTCTTCGTGGACCCTTCGTGGGTGGAACCCTCCGTGGACTCACGCAACCATTACCCTTCGTGGGTTGAAGTCTACATCAACGTGGATGTACGGTAGCACCACCTATCGGAACCAAGCCAAAAATCTCCATGTCTATATTGCATTTGCTCCCTCCAAACTCCTCCCCTTACCTTAACGTGCAATGTTTTACTTCCACTGCTATACTCTTAGACTTGCATGTGTAGGTCGATTGCTTGACTTTTGCTAAGTTGCTAAAATCTGCCAAGACTTAAAATTGGTAAAAGGCTAGATTTTTATTTGGTCAAGTAGTCTAATCACCCCCCCTCTAGACATACTTTTGATCCTACACAAACTTAAGAATTGCTACGAGTGAGAAAATCTTATCATAGTCAACACCTTGAACTTGTCGAAAACCTTTTTGCAACAATTCAAGCTTTGTAGATAGTAACACTACTATCAGCATCCGTCTTCCTCTTGAAGATCCATTTATTCTCAATGGCTCGCTGATACGTCTCCATCGTATCTACTTTTCCAAACACTTTTGCCCTAGTTTTGGACTCTAACTTGCATGATTTGAATGGAACTAACCCGGACTGACGCTATTTTTAGCAGAATTGCCATGGTGTTATTTTTGTGCAGAAATAGAAGTTCTCGAAATGACCTGAAACTTCACGAAGAATATTTTTGGAATATACTAAAAATACTGGCGAAAGAATCAAGACCAGGGGGCCCACACCCTGTCCACGAGGGTGGGGGCGCGCCTACCCCCCTGGGCATGCCCCCTTGTCTCGTGGGCCCCCTGAAGCTCCACCGACCTCAAATCCAACTCCATATATTCATGTTCGGGGAGAAAAAAATCAGAGAGAAGGATTCATCACGTTTTACGATACGGAGCCGCCGCCAACCCCTAATCTCTCTCGAGAGGGCTGATCTGGAGTCCGTTCGGGGCTCCGAAGAGGGGAAGCCGGCGTCATCGTCATCATCAACCTTCCTCCATCACCAATTTCATGATGCTCACCGCCGTGCGTGAGTAATTCCATCGTAGGCTTCCTGGACAGTGATGGGTTGGATGAGATTTATCATGTAATCGAGTTAGTTTTGTTAGGGTTTGATCCCTAGTATCCATTATGTTCTGAGATTGATGTTGCTATGACTTTGCTATGCTTAATGCTAGTCACTAGGGCCCGAGTGCCATGAATTCAGATCTGAACCTATTATGTTTTCATGAATATATGTGAGTTCTTGATCCTATCTTGCAAGTCAATACTCACCTACTATGTGTTATGGTCCGGTAACCCCGAAGTGACAATAATCGGGGCCACTCCCGGTGATGACCGTACTTTGAGGAGTTCATGTATTCACTAAGTGTTAATGCTTTGGTCCGGTACTCTATTAAAAGGAGGCCTTAATATCCCTTAGTTTCCAATAGGACCCCGCTGCCACGGGAGGGTAGGACAAAAGATGGCATGCAAGTTCTTTTCCATAAGCACGTATGACTATATTCGGAATACATGCCTACATTACATTGATGAACTGGAGCTAGTTCTATGTCACCCTATGTTATAATTGTTGCATGGGGAATCGCATCCAACATAGTTATCCATCACTGATCCAATGCCTACGAGCTTTTCACATATTGATCTTTGCTTAATTACTTTTCTGTTGCCACTGTTACAATTACTATAAAACTGTTACTGTTACTTTTGCCACCGTTACTGTTACTTCCATACTACTTTGCTACTAAATACTTTGCTGCAGATATTAAGTTTTCCAGGTGTGATTGAATTGACAACTCAGATACTAATACTTGAGAATATTCTTTGGCTCCCCTTGTGTCGAATCAATAAATTTGGGTTGAATACTCTACCCTCGAAAACTGTTGCGATCCCCTATACTTGTGGGTTATCAAGACTATTTTTTGGCGCCGTTGCCGGGGAGCATAGCTCTATTCTTTGAGTCAGTTGGGATTTATATCTGCTGATCACTAAAAGGAACTTGAAAGACGAAAAAACCAAGATTTATCCCTCAACTACGAGGGGAGGTAAGGAACTGCCATCTAGCTCTACACTTGATTCTCCATCTATTTTGAGTAAACATGTGACACCTATACCTGCTTCTGCTATTAATTTTGATATGTCGCATGTTATTGATGATGCCACTTCTGCTATGCATGATGCTTATGATGAAACTACTTCTATGCTTGATAATATTGTGCCATTAGGTGAATTTCTTGATGAACAACTTGCTAGGGCTAGAGAGAATGAAATTATTGAAACCTGATAATATTGATGAAAGTGATGATGAAGATTCTCCCCTAGATATGAATTACTGTTGTGCCTGAGGGTTATGTTATGGATGAAGAAACTGCTAGAGATTTTCTTGCTTGCAATGATAGATATGATCTTAAGAAATTATTAGCTAAGCTGAAAGAAAAGTCTTTGAATGCTAGAATGAAATATGACCCTGCTTTTGCTACTTCACCTATCTGTATCATTGATAAGGATTATGATTTCTCTGTCGATCCTGATTTAATTACTTTGGTTGAATCTGATCCTTTTTATGGCTATGAATCTGAAACTGTTGTGGCACATCTTACTAAATTAAATGATATAGCCACCCTATTCAGTCATGAGGAAAAAATTCGTTACTACTATATCCTTAAGCTATTTCCGTTCTCGTTAAAGGGTGATGATAAGACATGGTTTAATTCTCTTGATCATGGTTGTGTGCATAGTCCCCAGGATATGATTTATTACTTCTCTGCTAAATATTTCCCTACTCATAAGAAACAAGCTGCTTTAAGGGAAATATATAATTTTGTGCAAATTGAAGAAGAGAGTCTCTCACAAGCTTGGGGGAGGCTTCACCAGTTACTTAATGCTTTGCCTGATCATCCTCTCAAGAAAAATGAAATACTTGATATCTTTTATAATGGACTAACCGATGCTTCCAGATACCACCTGGATAGTTGTGCTGGTTGTGTTTTCAGGGAAAGAACTGTTGATCAAGCTGAATTGCTATTGAATAATATGTTGAGTAATGAAAATAATTGGACACTTCCTGAACCAATTCCTAAGCCAACTCCGAAGAAAAGGGGTCTTCTATTTCTCAGTCCTGAAGATATGTAAGAGGAAAAGAAATCTATGAAAGAAAAGGGTATTAAAGTTGAAGATGTGTGTCAAGAATTTACCACCTATTGAAGAAATACATGGTCTTGATAACCCGACACAGGTAGTAAAGGTAAATTCTCTCTATAGATATGGTAAAGCGGAAATCCCGTCTACTAAGTTTGCTAGCCAATGCTTGGATGAGTTTGATGACTTTATGGTTAAACAAGAAAACTTCAATGCTTATGTTGGTAGACAATTGAAACGTAATGCTTATATGATTGAACACTTGAGTGATTATATGTCTAGAGTTAAAGGTGAACTTAAACTTATTAGTAAACATGCTTCTATGGTTACCACTCAAGTAGAACAAGTGCTTAAAGCTCAAAATGATTTGCTCAATGAATTAAATAATAAGAAAAATGATAATGTTGTTAGAGTTATGACTAGAGGGGGTAAAATGAGTCAGGAACCTTTGTATCCTGAGGGCCACCCTAAGAGAATTGAGCAAGATTCTCAGAGAACTAATGTTGATGCACCTAGTCCTTCTAAGAGGAAGAAAAAGAAAAATGATAGGACTTTGCATGCTTCTAGTGAACCTGTTGTTGACACACCTGAGAATCCCAATGATATTTCTATTTCTGATGCTAAAACACAATCTGGTAATGAGCATGAACCTAGTGATAATGTTAATAATGATGTTCATGTTGATGCTCAACCTAGCGATAATAATGATGTAGAGACTGAACCTGTTGTTGATCTTGATAACCCACAATCAAAGAATCAACGTTATGATAAGAGAGACTTCGTTGCTAGGAAGCACGGTGAGAACCATGGGTTCAGAAACCCATGCCTTTTCCTCCTAAACCATCCAAGAAAAAGGATGATGAGGATTTTGAGCGCTTTGCTGAAATGATTAGACCTATCTTTTTGCGTATGCGTTTGACTGATATGCTTAAAATGAATCCTTATGCTAAGTACATGAAAGATATTGTTGCAAATAAAAGAAAGATACCGGAAGCTGAAATTTCCACCATGCTTGCTAATTATACTTTTAAGGGTGGAATACCAAAGAAACTAGGAGATCTAAGAGTACCAACTATACCATGCTCCATTAAAAGAAACTATGTTAAAAACTGCTTTATATGATCTTGGAGCCGGTGTTAGTGTTATGCCTCTCTCTTTATATTGTAGATTTGATTTGAATAAGTTGACACCTATTGAAATATCTTTGCAAATGGCCGATAAATCAACTGCTATACCTGTCGGTATTTGTGAGGATGTGCCTGTTGTGGTTGCAAACGTTACTATTTTAACGGACTTTGTTATTCTTGATATTCCCGAGGACGATAGTATGTCGATTATCCTTGGTAGACCCTTTTTTAATACTGTAGGGGCTGTTATTGATTGCAACAAAGGCAATGTCACTTTTCATGTTAATGGTAATGAGCATACGGTACAGTTTCCGAGGAAGCAACCTCAAGTCCGCAGTATCACTTCTATTGGAAAAATCCCATCGATTAATATTGGAGGTTTTGAATTTCCTCTTCCTACTGTCAAGAAGAAATATGGTATTCTTATTATTGGGGACGTGCATATCCCCGTTGAGATAACCTAGTGTTATTCGAAAATTCTCCGGTTTCATGTGATTCGGAATGAGTTTGTTAACAAGACTTGATCAACCTTGTTAGTGGATTTCTTTTGATGAGCATGAGATGGATGAAGTTAGAAAGCACAACTCTCTGTACCCTCCTTTTACCTTCTTTTATTTAGATTAAATAAAGCAAAGTAGTATTTTATGTCTGTTTTCTGAATTATCCATGCAATAAAAAAATACCCCGAAAATAAAAGTTCTCCAAATGCCCCGAAATTGAAATATGATTTTTTGTAGAATATTTAAGAATATCTGGCACTGAGAACACACCAGAGGGGGCAACCACCTGGCCATGAGGGTGCAGGGCGCGCCCTACCCCCTAGGCGCGCCCCCTGCCTCATGGGCCCCACATGGCCCCATCCACTTATTCCTGCACCCACACACTTCGTCTTCCTCCAGAAAAAATCCCCACACAGCTCAACTCGTGTTCTAGCTCGTTTTGCTGCGATTTTCGATCTCCTTGCTCAAAGCTCCATTCACAAAACTGCTTTGGGGGATTGTTCTCCGGTATGTGACTCCTCCAATGGTCCAATTCGTTTTTGTTCTAGTGCTTTATTTATTGCAAATTTTTGCTGCTTAGGTGACCCTTTTCTTGAGCTTGCATGTCAAATTTATTAGGTCCCAAGTAGTTCTAATGCATGATATAGTCTCTAGGCACTTGTGGGAGTAGTTGCTATCAATTTTGTCGAGTTTGGTTCAATTTTATTTTGAGTCACTAAAAATTTTCAGAAATTTTCAGAGAAAGAAAATGATGAAGAGATTGTTGAGGGGCTCTTCGAGCCGAAGCTCGAAGGATAAGAAAAGTGAAGAGAATAGGAAGCCTAAATACAATCTTCCTCGCACTGCGGGGGTTCGGCCGTGTGAATGGCCTTGTGATGCATTCTTGAAGGCCGCCGGAATTCGTGATGATTTTTATCACTTGGCTGAGAATGCAGGCCTCACCGACTTCCTCCATGACCAGCGCGAACAGTATCTCCTACTCACTAATATTTTCGTGCAAAAATTTTACTTTCATGCTAAGAAATCACCACCTTTAGTGGAGTTTCATTTATATGATGAAGTTAAGGAGATGTCCCTATATGATTTTTGTCGGGTATGCAAGATACCCTTTGAGGGCAGCATAGAGGAACCACACCGTAATGGTGTGGTGGGATTTATTAATGAAATTGTTGTAGGTAAAACGAGGAAAGTTTCAGGTGCAAGAATTACTAGCATACATTTTCCTGTTCTACGTTACTTTGCAATATTTGCTAGTAGATGCTTGATTGGTTGCGGAAACTGTGGAAATCTTAGTGCCCCTGATATTGTTATTTTGCGCCATGCTTTGTTTCATGATACAACTTTCAGTTTAGGCGCTATTATTGCTAAACGATTAAGTCTGAACCGTACAAAGGGCCCCATCTTTGGTGGCATCTTTGCTTCGCGCCTTGCTGCACACTTTAATATACCTATTAGGCATTATGAGAAAGAAGAAAAGTTGTTGCCCCCTGTCTTTCTAGATTATAAGAGTATGGTAGCACATGACTTTATTATTAAAAATAAGAAGAAACTGCTCAAGTATAATTTGATTTTTGATAAAAATTATTGTGACATTATTACTTTGCCTGCGCCCTCTTTGTTTAACATATTTTCAGGCACGCACCTCATTTTGCTGGAGGCCGTTCATGCATACTTGGGCGTGATACCTGCTCCAGAGGCTGAGCCGGAGCCACCACTTGACCCTTATCGGCAGCCTGTTTATCAGTGGGATCCAGAGGAGATCGCCAACAAGTGGCACCCCGAGGATCCTCCTCAGTACACTGGAGAGGACCATTTTGATCCGTGGGCATAGACCAACTTAGACCAAAAGCCTAAGCTTGGGGGAGTACGTATTTCTCACCGACATTACATTCATGTTCACACACTCATGCTAGTTGTCGGTGCTCATACTTTTTCATTGTACTATCCATGCTAGTTTATTTTCCTTATTCTCGCTTTCTTCTTGTGTGCTTGAAAAACCTTAAGAAAAACAAAAAAATAGTTGTAACTTTAACTAGTTTACTTTCAGTGCATGTAGTAGTAGTAATTAAAAGAAAACCCAAAAAGATTTCTCGTTCTTGTTTTTGCTTGTTGGGAGCTTTCCCGTGTAAATAGTTTTATTTCATTTCTTTTCTTTGGGGTTCGAGAGGAGAAGACCATGATGAAACTGTTGAAGTGGCTCTTATATGCATTATTTTTGATTTAACAAAGAGCCCATATTACCATGTCATCTCCTTTGTATTAAATGCTTGCAGATTCCAGCTTAGTACAATTGCACGTGCACTATTATTATTATCCACACCGTTCGGTCGTGCAAGTGAAAGGCAATAATGACGATATATGATGGACTGATTGAGATGAGAGAAGCTGGTATGAACTCGACCTATCTTGTTTTTGTAAATATGATTAGTTCATCATTCCTGATTCAGCCTATTATGAATGAAACATGTTTGCAATGATAATTAGAGATTATAGTTGCTTATACCATGCTTAATTAGCTAGGAGTTTAAAATGGTTTACCTTGCGTGCCAACATGCTATTAAAATAGTTCTGATGTGGTACGATAGGGTAGTATCCTCCTTTGAACGATTCGAGTGGCTTGACTTGGCACATGTTCACGCATGTAGTTGAAACAAAATCAACATAGCCTCCACGATATTTACGTTCATGGTGAATTATATCCTACTCATGCTTGCATACAGTGTTGATTAATTTTAATGCATGTTCATGACTATTGTCGCTCTCTAGTTGGTCGCTTCCCAGTCTTTTTCTAGCCTTCACTTGTACTAAGCGGGAATACTGCTTGTGCATCCACTTCCATAAACCCCAAAGTTATTCCATATGAGTCCAATATACCTTCATATATGCGGTATCTACTGCCGTTCCAAGTAAATTTGTATGTGCCAAACACTAAACCTTCAAATGAAATTTTGTTTTGTATGCTCGAATAGCTCATGTATCAACTAGGGCTGTCTGTATCTTCCATGCTAGGCGGGTTATTCTCAAGAGGAGTGGACTCCGCTCCTCACTCACGAGAAAATGGCTGGTCACCGGGATACCCAGTCCCATGCTCAAACCAAATCAAAATAATTGCAAACAAAACTCCCCCGGGACTGTTGTTAGATGGAGGGCAAGCCATGGATTGATGCTTGTTGGTGGTGGGGGAGTATAAAATTTACCATTCTGTTTGGGAACCGCCTATAATGTGTGTAGCATGGAAGATATCGAGATCTCTTGGTTGTTATGTTGACAATGAAAGTATGCCACACAGAATATTATGTATCTCTATTTCAAAACTCGAGCTCTGGCACCTCTACAAATCCCTGCTTCCCTCTGTGAAGGGCTTATCTATTTACTTTTATGCTGAGTCATCATCCTCTTATTAAAAAGCACCAGTTGGAGAGCACCACTGTCATTTGCATCCATTACTATTAGTTTATATTGAGTATGACCATGACTGGATCTCTTTTACCATGAATTACAATGTCTAGTCAGTCCTTGATCTTCAGAGGTGCTCTGCATTTATGTTTTGCGGTCTCAGAAAGGGCTAGCGAGATACCATCTTGTTATATCATATTGTGATTGTTTTGAGAAAATGTTGTCATCCGAGATTTATTATTATTGCTCACTAGGTGATTATGCCATTGATATGAGTAAACATGAGACCTAAATGTTATTGTGAATATGGTTAGTTCATCATCTTTGCTGAAAACTTGAATGCTGGCTTTACATATTTGCAACAACAAGAGCAAACAAAGTTTGTAAAAGTTTTTCTTTATCACTTTCAGTTTGTCAACTGAATTGCTTGAGGACAAGCAAAGGTTTAAGCTTGGGGGAGTTGATACGTCTCCATCGTATCTACTTTTCCAAACACTTTTGCGTTTGTTTTGGACTCTAACTTGCATGATTTGAATGGAACTAACCCGGACTGACACTGTTTTCAGCAGAATTGCCATGGTGTTATTTTTGTGCAGAAATAAAAGTTCTCGGAATGACCTAAAACTTCACAGAGAATATTTTTGGAATATATAAAAAATATTGGCAAAAGAATCAAGACCAGGGGGCCCACACCTTGTCCACGAGGGTGGGGGCGCGCCTACCCCCCTGGGCGCCCCCTGTCTCGTGGGCCCCCTGAGGCTCCACCGACCTCAACTCCAACTCCATATATTCACGTTCGGAGAGAAAAAATTGGAGAGAAGGATTCATCATGTTTTACGATACGGAGCCGCCACCAAGCCCTAATCTCTCTCGGGAGGGCTGATCTGGAGTCCGCTCGGGGCTTCGGAGAGGGGAATCCGTCACCGTCGTCATCATCAACCTTCCTCCATCACCGATTTCATGGACAGTGATGGGTTGGATGAGATTTATCATGTAATCAAGTTAGTTTTGTTAGGGTTTGATCCCTAGTATCCATTATGTTCTGAGATTGATGTTTCTATGACTTTGCTATGCTTAATGCTTGTCACTAGGGCCCGAGTGCCATGAATTCAGATCTGAACCTATTATGTTTTCATGAATATATGTGAGTTCTTGATCCTATTTTGCAAGTCAATAGTCACCTACTATGTCTTATGATCCGGTAACCCCGAAGTGACAATAATCGGGAGCACTCCCGGTGATGACCGTAGTTTGAGGAGTTCATGTATTCACTAAGTGTTAATGCTTTGGTCCGGTACTCTATTAAAAGGAGGCCTTAATATCCCTTAGTTTCCAATAGGACCCCACTGCCATGGGAGGGTAGGACAAAAGATGGCATGCAAGTTCCTTTCCATAAGCACGTATGACTATATTCGGAATACATGCCTACATTACATTGATGAATTGAAGCTAGTTCTGTGTCACGGTATGTTATAATTGTTGCATGAGGAATCGCATCCGACATAATTATCCATCACTGACCCAATGCCTACGAGCTTTTCACATATTGATCTTTGCTTAGTTACTTTTCCGTTGCCACTATTTCAATTACTACAAAACTGTTACTGTTACTTTTGCCACCGTTACCGTTACTTCCATACTACTTCGCTACTAAATACTTTGCTGTAGATATTAAGTTTTCCAGGTGTGGTTGAATTGACAACTCAGCTGCTAATACTTGAGAATATTCTTTGGCTCCCCTTGTGTCGAATCAATAAATTTGGGTTGAATACTCTACCCTCGGAAACTGTTGCAATCCCCTATACTTGTGGGTTATCACTCGCCGACCATCGGGCAAGTCAATCAAAGTCCATACTTTGTTCTCATACATGGATCCCATCTCAGATTTCATGGCCTCAAGCTATTTCGTGGAATCTGGGCTCATCATCGCTTCCTCATAGTTCGCAGGTTCGGCATGTTCTAGTAACATGGCTTCCAGAACAGGACTACCGTACCACTCTGGTGTGGAGCGTACTCTGGTTGACCTACGATGTTCGGTAGTGACTTGATCTGAAGTTTGATGATCATCATCATTAACTTCCTCACTAATTGGTGTAGGAATCACTAGAACTGATTTCTGTGATGAACTACTTACCAACTCAAGAGAAGGTACAATTACCTCATCAAGTTTTACTTTCCTCCCACTCACTTCTTTCGAGAGAAACTCCTTCTCTAGAAATGATCCATTCTAAGCAACAAATATCTTGCTTTCGGATCTGTGATAGAAGGTGTACCCAACAGTCTCCTTTGGGTATCCTATGAAGACGCATTTCTCCGATTTGGGTTCGAGCTTATCTGGTTGAAGCTTTTTCACATAAGCATCGCAGCCCCAAACTTTAATGAGACGACAGCTTAGGTTTCTTGCCAAACCATAGTTCATACGGTGTCGTCTCAATGGATTTAGATGGTGCCCTATTTAACGTGAATGCAGCTGTCTCTAATGCATAACCCCAAAACGATAGTGATAAATCGGTAAGAGACATCATAGATCGCACCATATCTAATAAAGTACGGTTACGACATTCGGACGCACCATTATGCTGTGGTGCTCCAGGTGGCGTGATTTGCGAAATTACTCCACATTGCTTCAAATGAAGACCAAACTCGTAACTCAAATATTCGTCTCCGCGATCAGCTCGTAGAAACTTTATTTTCTTGTTACGATGATTTTCCACTTCACTCTGAAATTCTTTGAACTTTTCAAATGTTTCAGACTTATGTTTCATCAAGTAGATATACCCATATCTGCTCAAATCATCTGGGAAGGTCAGAAAATAATGATACCCTCCGCGAGCCTCAACACTCATCGGATCACATACATCAGTATGTATTATTTCCAACAAGTCAGTTGCTCGCTCCACTGTTCCGGAGAACAGAGTCTTAGTCATCTTGCCCATGAGGCATGGTTCGCAAGCATCAAGTGATTCCAAAAGCCCATCAACATGGAGTTTCTTCATGCGCTTTGTACCAATATGACCTAAACAGCAGTGCCACAAATATGTTGCACTATCATTATCGACTTTGCATCTTTTGGCATCAATATTATGAATATGTGTATCACCACGATCGAGATTCAATAAAGCAATCACCTTGGGTGTATGACCACAGAAGGTTTTATTCATGTAAATAGAATAACAATTATTCTTTGACTTAAGTGAATAATCGTATTGCAATAAACATGATCCAATCATATTATGCTCAACGCAAACACCAAATAACATTTATTTTAGGTTCAACACTAATCCCTAAGGTAGAGGGAGTGTGCGATGGTGATCTTATCAACCTTGGAATCACTTCCAACACACATCGCCACCTTGCCCTCAACTAGTCTTTGTTCATTTTGTAACTCCTGTTACGAGTTACTAATCATAGCAACTGAACCAGTATCAAATACCCAGGGGCTACTATGAACACTAGTAAAGTACACATCAATAACATGTATATCATATATACTTTTGTTCACTTTGCCATCCTTCTTATCCGCCAAGTATTTGGGGCAGTTAATCTTCCAGTGACCTTTTCCTTTGCAGTAGAAGCACTCAGTTTCAGGCTTGGGTCTAGTTTTGGGTTTCTTCATGGGAGTGGAAACTTGCTTGCCATTATTCTTGAAGTTCCCTTTCTTTCCCTTGCCCTTTTACTTGAAACTAGTGGTCTTGTCAACCATCAACATTTGATGCTTTTCTTGATTTCTACCTTCGTCGATTTCAGCATCATGAACAGCTCAGGCATCATTTTCGTCATTCCTTGCATATTATAGTTCATCACGAAGTTCCAGTAACTTGGTGATAGTGACTAGATGAAAGTGCAACTATCCCTAGGTGGTTTTGGTAATTCATAACAACATATAGCTCATTGAGCTAATACTATTCCAAGACAAATATTTCAGGAAAGCTCAATGAATGGCATGGCATGGATGATGAAAGTGGATCCTCAAAATATTAAGGACAAAAGGATTGGCTCAAGATCAAAAGCTCAAGACTCTACATTTTACATTTTAGTGATCCAAGATCACATTGAGTCTATAGGAAAAGCTAATACTATCAAGGAGGGATGAGGTGTTGCTTAATGATCTTCTTGCTTCAAGTGCTTAGTGATATGCTCCAAAAACCCTCAACTACTTTCTCATATCCACATATGACCTAAACCTAAAGTCAAACTCGGCCCCACCGATTCTTTCTATCCGGCGCCACCGAGTTCAGATGTCATAGCCACTGCCACAAACCCTAGGCAAATTGGTCTCACTGATAGGGATCTCGGTCTCACCGAGATGGGATTGTAATCTCTCTGTTTCCCTTCGTAACGTTTCGGTCTAACGAAGTGAGCGTCGGTCCCACCGATATTGCAATGTAAACTCTCTGTTTCCCTTCGTAACATTTCGGTCTCACCGAAAAAGAGCGAATCGGTCCCACCGAGTTTACGACCAACTCTCGGTTAGCTAATTACCAAAATCGGTCTCACCGAGTTTGTATGTCGGTCTCACCGAGATTACGTTATGCCCTAACCCTAACCATATCGGTCATACCGAGTGCATGTCGGTCCCACGAAATCACTAACGGTCACTAGGTTTACTGAATCGGTCCGACCGAGTTTGTTGATTCGGTCCCACCGAGATTGGTAAATTGTGTGTAACGGTTAGATTTTGTGTGGAGGCTATATATACCCCTCCACCTCCTATTCATTCGCGGAGAGAGCCATCAGAACAAACCTACACTTCCAACTTACCAGTTCTGAGAGAGAACCACCTACTTATGTGTTGAGGCCAAGATATTCCATTCCTACCATATGAATCTTGATCTCTAGCCTTCCCCAAGTTGCTTTCCGCTCAAATCTTCTTTCCACCAGATCCAAATCCTATGAGAGAGAGTTGAGTGTTGGGGAGACTATCATTTGAAGCACAAGAGCAAGGAGTTCATCATCAACACACCATTTGTTACTTCTTGGAGAGTGGTGTCTCCTAGATTGGCTAGGTGTCCCTTGGGAGCCTCCGACAAGATTGTGGAGTTGAACCAAGGAATTTGTAAGGGCAAGGAGATCGCCTACTTCGTGAAGATCTACTGCTAGTGAGGCAAGTCCTGTTGGGGAACGTTGCATAAAATAAAAAAATTCCTACGTTCACCAAGATCCATCTATGAGTTCATCTAGCAACGAGTGAGAGAGATGCATCTACATACCCTTTGTAGATCGCGTGCGGAAGCGTTCAAGAGAAAAGGGTTGAGGGAGTCGTTCTCGTCGTGGTCCAAATCACCGGAGATCCTAGCGCCGAACGAACGGCACCTCCGCGTTCAACACACATACGGTCAGCGTGACGTCTCCTCCGTCTTGATCCAGCAAGGGGAAAGGAGAGGTTGATGAAGATCAACAAGACGACGGCGTGGTGGTGGATGCAGCGATACTCGGCAGGCTTCGCCAAGCAAGCTGGGGAGGAAGAAGAGGTGTAGCGGGGGAGGGGCGCCAAGACTCAGGTGCGGCTGCCCTCCTCCCCCTCCTTATATAGGCCCCGAGGCGCCCGCCCTGAGATCCAATCTCCCAAGGGGCGGCCAGGGGTGGAGTGCCCCAAGGCAAGTGGTGCGCCCCCCCTAGGGTTTCCAACCCTAGGCGCGAGGGGCCCAAGTGGGGCGCACCAGCCCACCAGGGCAGTTCCTCCACTTCAACCCATGGGGCCCTCCAGGATAGGTGGCCCCACCCGGTGGACCCCCGGGACCCTTCCGGTGGTCCCGGTACAATACCGGTAACCCCCAAAATTCTCCCGATGGCCGAAATAGCACTTCCTATATATATTCTTTACCTCCGGACCATTTCGGAACTCCTCGTGACATCCGGGATCTCATCCGGGACTCCGAAAAACATTTGGTTTGCTGCACACTCATATTCATACAACCCTAGCGTCACCGAACCTTAAGTGTGTAGACCCTACGGGTTCGGGAGACATGCAGACATGACCGAGACGGCTCTCCGGTCAATAACCAACAGCGGGATCTGGATACCCATGTTGGCTCCCACATGCTCCTCGATGATCTCATCGGATGAACCACGATGTCGAGGATTCAAACAAACCCGTATACAATTCCCTTTGTCAGACGGTATGTTACTTGCCGAGATTCGATCGTCGGTATCCCAATACCTCGTTCAATCCGTTACCGGCAAGTCACTTTACTTATACCGTAATGCATGATCCGTGACCGGACACTTGGTCACTTTGAGCTCATTATGATGATGCACTACCGAGTGGGCCGGTGATACCTCTCCGTGTACGGAGTGACAAATCCATCTCGATCCATGTCAACCCAACATACACTTTCGGAGATACCGTAGTGCACCTTTATAGTCACCCGATTCGTTGTGACGTTTGGTACACCAAAGCACTACTACGGTATCCGGGAGTTACGATCTCATGGTCTAAGGAAGAGATACTTGACATTGGAAAAGCTCTAGCAAAACGAACTACACGATCTTGTGCTATGCTTAGAATTGGGTCTTGTCCATCACATCATTCTCCTAATGATGTGATCCTGTTATCAATGACATCCAACGTCCATAGTCAGGAAACCATGACTATCTATTGATCAACGAGCTAGTCAACTAGAGGCTCACTAGGGACATGTTGTGGTCTAAATATTCACACGTGTATTACGATTTCCGGATAATACAATTATAGCATGAATAAAAGACAATTATCACGAACAAGGAAATATAATAATAATCCTTTTATTATTGCCTCTAGGGCATATTTCCAACAGTCTCCCACTTGCACTAGAGTCAATAATCTAGTTACATTGTGATGAATCGAACACCCATAGAGTTACGGTGTTGATCATGTTTTGCTCATGGAAGAGGTTTAGTCAGCGGATCTGCGACATTCAGATCCGTATGCACTTTGCAAATTTCTATGTCTCCATCTTGAACATTTTCACGAATGGAGTTGAGCGGCGCTTGATGTGCCTGGTCTTCTTGTGAAACCTGGGCTCCTTGGCAAGTGCAATAGCTCGGTGTTGTCGAGAAGAGTTTGATTGGCCCGACGCATTGGGTATGACTCCTAGGTCGGTGATGAACTCCTTCACCCATATTGCTTCATCGCTGCCTCCGAGGCTGCCATGTACTCCGCTTCACATGTAGATCCCGCCACGACGCTCTGCTTGCAGCTGCACCAGCTTACTGCTCCACCATTCAACATATACACGTATCCGGTTTGTGACTTAGAGTCATCCAGATCTGTTTCGAAGCTAGCTCGACGTAACCCTTTACGACGAGCTCTTCGTCACCTCCATAAACGAGAAACATATCCTTGGTCCTTTTTAAGGTACTTCAGGATATTCTTGACCGCTGTCCAGTGTTCCTTGCTGGGATTACTTTGGTACCTTCCTACCAAACTTACGGCAAGGTTTACATCAGGTCTGGTACACAGCATGGCATACATAATAGACCCTATGGCTGATGCATAGGGATGACACTCATCTCTTCTATATCTTCTGCCGTGGTGGGACATTGAGCCGAGCTCAATTTCACACCTTATGTCTGAGCAAGAACCCTTTCTTGGACTGATCCATTTTGAACTTCTTCAATATCTTATCAAGGTATGTGCTTTGTGAAAGACCTATGAGGCGTCTCGATCTATCTCTATAGATCTTGATGCCTAATATATAACAGCTTCTCCAAGGTCCTTCATTGAAAAACTCTTATTCAAGTAGGCCTTAATGCTGTCCAAAAGTTCTATATCATTTCCCATCAAAAGTATGTCATCTACATATAATATGAGAAATGCTCTGAGCTCCCACTCACTTTCTTGTAAGCATGAGGCTTCTCCATAAGTCTGCATAAACTAAACGCTTTGATCATCTCATCAAAGCGAATGTTCTAACTCGAGATGCTTGCACCAACCCATAAATGGATCCTTGGAGCTTGCATACCTTGTTAGCATTCTTAGGGTCGACAAAACCTTCCGGCTGCATCATATACAGTTCTTCCTTAAGATAGCCGTTAAGGAATGCCGTTTGGCGTCCATTTGCCATATCTCATAATCATAGTATGCGGAAATTGCTAACATGATTGGACGGACTTCAGCTTCGCTACGGAGAGAAATTCTCATCGTAGTCAATCCCTTGAACTTGCCGATAACCTTTAGCGACAAGTCGAGCTTTATAGATGGTGACATTACCATCCGCGTCCGTCTTCTTCTTAAAGATCCATTTGTTTTCTATCGCTCGCCGATCATCGGGCAAGTCTGTCAAAGTCCATACTTTGTTTTCATACATGGATCCTATCTCGGATTGCATGGCTTCAAGCCATTTGTTGGAATCTGGGCCCGCCATCGCTTCTTCATAGTTCGAAGGTTCACCGTTGTATAACAACATGATTTCCAGGACAGGGTTGCCATACCACTCTGGTGTGGAACGTGTCCTTGTGGACCTACAAAGTTCAGTAGTAACTTGATCCGAAGTACCTTGATCATCGTCATTAATTTCCTCTCCAGTCGGTGTAGGCACGACAGGAACATTTTCCTGAGCTGCACTACTTTCCGGTTCAAGAGGTAGTACTTCATCGAGTCCTACTTTCCTCCCACTTACTCCTTTCGAGAGAAACTCTTTTCTAGAAAGGATCCGTTCTTAACAACAAAGATCTTGCCTTGGATCTAAGGTAGAAGGTATACCCAATGGTTTCCTTGGGGTATCCTATGAAGCGCATTTTTCCGACTTGGGTTCGAGCTTTTCAGGTTGAAGTTTCTTGACATAAGCATCGCATCCCCAAACTTTTAGAAGCGACAGCTTAGGTTTCTTCCCAAACCATAATTCATACGGTGTCGTCTCAGCGGATTTAGGCGGTGCCCTGTTTAAAGTGAATGTAGCTGTCTCTAGGCGTATCCCCAAAATGATAGCGGTAAATCGATAAGAGACATCATAGATCGCACCATATCCAATAGAGTGTGATTCGACGTTCGGATACACCTTTATTACTGTTGAGGTGTTCCAGCGGCGTGAGTTGTGAAACGATTCCACATTTCCTTAAGTGTGTACCAAATTCGTGACTCAAATATTCTCCTCCACGATCTGATCGTAAGAACTTTATTTTTTGGGTCACGTTGATTCTCTACCTCATTCTGAAATTTCTTGAACTTTTCAAAGGTCTCAGACTTGTGTTTCATCAAGTAGACATACCCATATCTACTCAAGTCATCGGTGAGTGAGAACATAACAATATCCTCCATGAGCCTCAACGCTCATTGGACCGCACACATCGGTATGTATGATTTCCAATAAGTTGGTTGCTCGCTCCATTGTTCGGAGAACGGATTCTTGGTCATTTGCCCATGAGGCATGGTTCGCATGTGTCAAATGATTCATAATCGAGAGACTCTAAAGTCCATCGAATGGAGCTTCTTCATGCGCTTGACACCAATGTGACAAAGGCAGCGATGCCACAAGTATGTGGGACTATCGTTATCAACTTTACATCTTTTGGTATTCACACTATGAATATGTGTAACATCACGTGCGAGATTCATTAAGAATAAACCATTGACCATCGAACATGACCATAAAACATATCTCTCATATAAATAGAACAACCATTATTCTCGGATTTAAATGAGTAGCCATCTCGCATTAAGCGAGATCTTGATACAATGTTCATGCTCAAACTTGGCACTAAATAACAATTATTGAGGTTTAAAACTAATCCGTAGGTAAATGTAGAGGTAGCGTGCGACGGCGATCACATCGACCTTGGAACCATTTAAACAGCGCATCGTCACCTCGTCCTTCGCGGTCTCCGTTTATTCCGCAGCTCCTATTGTGAGTTACAAATATGAGCAGCGGCACGGTATCAAATACCGGGAGTTACTACGAGTCTTGGTAAGGTACACATCAATTACATGTATATCAAATATACCTTTAGTGTTGCCGGCCTTCTTATGCGCTAAGTATTTGGGGCAGTTCCGCTTCGATGACCCTTCCTTTGCAATAAAAGCACTCGGTCTCGGGCTTGGGTCCATTCTTTGACTTCTTCCGGCAAGCTGGCTTACCGGGCGCGGCAACATCTTTGCCGTCCTTCTTGAAGTTCTTCTTACCCTTGCCCTTCTTGAACTTAGTGGTTTTATTAACCATCAACACTTGATGTTCTTTCTTGATTTCAACCTCTGCTGACTTCAGCATTGAGAATACTTCAGGAATAGTTTTCACCATCCCCTGCATATTGTAGTTCATCACCCGTTGTATGTGAACGTAAGGATCTATCACACCCGATCATCACGTGGTGCTTCGAAACGACGAACTTTAGCAACGGTGCATAGTTAGGGGGAACACTTTCTTGAAATTATTATAAGGGATCATCTTATTTACTACCGCTGTTCTAAGTAAACAAGATGCATAAAACATAATAAACATCACATGCAATTATATAAAGTAGTGACATGATATGGCCAATATCATATAGCTCCTTTGATCTTCATCTTCGGGGCTCCATGATCATTTTGTCACCGGCATGACACCATGATCTCCATCACCATGATCTCCATCATCGTGTCTCCATGAAGTTGCTCGCCAACTATTACTTCTACTACTATGGCTAACACGTTTAGCAATAAAGTAAAGTAATTTACATGGCGTTGAATCAATGACACGCAGGTCATACAATAATTAAGACAACTCCTATGGCTCCTGCCGGTTGTCATACTCATCGACATGCAAGTCGTGATTCCTATTACAAGAACATGATCTCATACATCACAATATTTCATTCATCATTCATCACAACTTCTGGCCATATCACATCACATGTCAATTGCTGCAAAAACAAGTTAGACGTCCTCTAATTGTTGTTGCATCTTTTACGTGGCTGCAATTGGGTTCTAGCAAGAACGTTTTCTTACCTATGAATAACCACAACGTGATTTGTCAACTTCTATTTACCCTTCATAAGGACCCTTTTCGTCGAATTCGCTCCAACTAAAGTGGGAGAGACAGACACCCGCTAGCCACCTTATGCAACTAGTGCATGTCAGTCGGTGGAACCTGTCTCACGTAAGCGTACGTGTAAGGTCGGTCCGGGCCGCTTCATCCCACAATACCGCTGAAGCAAAATAAGACTAGTAGCGGCAAGAAAGTTGACAACATCTCGCCCACAACAAATTGTGTTCTACTCGTGCAAAGAGAACTACGCATAGACCTAGCTCATGATGCCTTTGTTGGGAGCGTTGCATAAAATAAAAAATTTCCTCGTTCACCAAGATCCATCTATGAGTTCATCTAGCAACAGTGAGAGAGATGCATCTACATACCCTTTATAGATCGCGTGCGGAAGCGTTCAAGAGAATGGGGTTGAGGAGTCGTTCTCGTCGTGATCCAAATCACCGGAGATCCTAGCACCGAGCAGACGGCACCACCGCGTTCAACACACGACGGTCAGCGTGGCGTCTCCTCCGTCTTGATCCAGCAAGGGAAAGGAGAGGTTGATGAAGATCCAAAGAAGACGACGGCGTGGTGGTGGATCAGAAGATACTCGGCGAGGGCTTCGCCAAGCAAGCTGGGGAGGAAGAAGAGGTGTAGCAGGGGAGGGGGCGCCAAGACTCGGGGTGCGGCTGCCCTCCTCCCCCTCCTTTATATAGGCCCCCAGGGGGGCCCGGCCCTGGAGATCCAATCTCCCAAGGGGGGCGGCGGCCAGGGGGGTGGAGTGCCCCCCAAGGCAAGTGGTGCGCCCCCCCCCCCCACCCTAGGGTTTCCAACCCTAGGCGCAGGAGGGGGGAAAGTGAGGGGCGCACCAGCCCACCAAGGGCTGGATCCCTCCCACTTCAGCCCACGGGGCCCTCCGGGATAGGTGGCCCCACCCGGTGGACCCCCGGGACCCTTCCAGTGGTCCCGGTACAATACCGGTAACCCCCAAAATTCTCCCGATGGCCGAAATAGCACTTCCTATATATAATTCTTTACCTCCGGACCATTCCGGAACTCCTCGTGACGTCCGGGATCTCGTCCGGGACTCCGAACAACATTCGGTTTGCTGCATACTCATATTCATACAACCCTAGCGTCATCGAACCTTAAGTGTGTAGACCCTACGGGTTCGGGAGACATGCAGACATGACCGAGACGGCTCTCCGGTCAATAACCAACAGCGAGATCTGGATACCCATGTTGGCTCCCACATGCTCCTCGATGATCTCATCGAATGAACCACGATGTCGAGGATTCAAACAACCCCGTATACAATTCCCTATGTCAGACGGTATGTTACTTGCCCGAGATTCGATCGTCGGTATCCCAATACCTCGTTCAATCTCGTTACCGGCAAGTCACCTTACTCGCACCGTAATGCATGATCCGTGACGGACACTTGGTCACTTTGAGCTCATTATGATGATGCACTACCGAGTGGGCCCAGTGATACCTCTCCATAATACGGAGTGACAAATCCGATCTCGATCCGTGTCAACCCAACAGACACTTGCGGAGATACCGTAGTGCACCTTTATAGTCACCCGATTACGTTGTGACGTTTGGTACACCAAAGCACTCCTACGGTATCCGGGAGTTACACTATCTCATGGTCTAAGGAAGAGATACTTGACATTGGAAAAGCTCTAGCAAAACGAACTACACGATCTTGTTTTGGGTCTTGTCCATCACATCATTCTCCTAATGATGTGATCCCGTTATCAATGACATCAAATGTCCATAGTCAGGAAACCATGACTATCTATTGATCAACGAGCTAGTCAACTAGAGGCTCACTAGGGACATGTTGTGGTCTAAGTATTCACACGTGTAATACGATTTCCGGATAATACAATTATAGCATGAATAAAAGACAATTATCACGAACAAGGAAATATAATAATAATCCTTTTATTATTGCCTCTAGGGCATATTTCCAACAAGTCCTTCGTGGGAGACGGCCATGGTGGGATAGACAAGGTTGCTTCTTCGTGGACCCTTCGTGGGTGGAGCCCTCCATGGACTCGCGCAGCCGTTACCCTTCGTGGGTTGAAGTCTCCATCAACGTGGATGTACGATAGCACCACCTATTAGAACCACGACAAAAACATCCGTGTCTCCAATTGTGTTTGATTTCTCCAAACCCTTCCCTTTACATTCTTGCAAGTTGCATGCTTTAATTTCCGCTGCTCATATACTCTTTGCATGCTTGCTTGAATTGTGTGAAGATTGCTTGACTTGTGCAAAGATAGCTAAAATCTGCCAAAGCCTAAAATTGGGAAAAGGTTAAATTTTTAATTGGTCAAGTAGTCTAATTACCCCCCCTCTAGACATACTTTATGGTCCTACAAGTGGTATCAGAGCTTTGGTATCCATTTGCTTTGATTTCCATAGCTTTTGGTGGTCATAGCCTTGGTTTCACAACCTAGGAGAGTATGGCGTCTAGCGAGGGAAATTATCACCGTAGAGGTCCTTACTTTGATGGCACTAATTTTGCTAGTTGGAAGCATAAGATGAAAATACATATTCCCGGACATAACCCCGCCGTTTGGGCTATTGTGTGTATTGGCTTGCAAGGTGAATTCTTTGATGGGAGAGAACCGAACCGTGAAGCTAATGCGGATGAGTTGAAGATGCTGCAATACAACGCTCAAGCTTGCGATATCCTCTTCAACGGATTGTGCCCCGAAGAATTCAACAAAATCAGCCGTCTTGAGAATGCAAAGGAAACTTGGGATACTTTGATTGATATGCATGAAGGTACCGACTCCGTCAAGGAATCCAAGTTGGATGTGCTCCAAAGTCAGCTTGACAAGTTCAAAATGAAGCATGGTGAAGGTGTCGCTGAAATGTACTCTAGGCATGCTCTTATCACAAATGAGATTGCCGGCTTAGGAAGTGAAGAGATGACCGACAGATTCATCATCAAGAAAATCCTAAGAGCATTGGATGGAAAATATGATACCGTGTGCTCATTGATCCAAATGATGCCCAATTACAAAGATCTCAAGCCAACGGAAGTCATTGGAAGAATTGTTGCTCATGAGATGTCACTCAAGGATAAGGAGGAACTTCACAACAAGTCAAGTGGTGCTTACAAAGCCTCATGTGAAGCCCCCACATCATCAAGTGAGAAAGAAACCTTCAATGAAGGATTGAGCTTAATGGTGAAGAACTTCAACAAATTCTACAAGAGTAGAAGCAAAGAAAGAAGCTCTAAGTCAAGGTCATACAATGACAAAAGGTCTTCTAGTCGAGAGCGCAATTGCTACAATTGTGGGAGACCCGGACACTATTCCAATGAGTGTACGGCACCCTACAAAAGAAGAGAAGATTCTCCAAAAGGAAGAAGTAGAAGAGAAGAATCACCACCAAGAGAGAGAAGGAGTAGAGATGATCGTTATGAACGAAGAGCCTCACGGAGGAGCAAGGATTCGGAAAGGAAGGACAAGTCATCAAGGAGCTACACAAAACGAAGACATCAAGCTCATGTTGGTGAATGTGTATCCGGCTCCGACTCCGACAATCACTCCGAGAGAAGCTATCACTCCGACTCCGAATATACTCAAGATGAAGGTGTTGCCGGTCTAGCACTTGTGTCAACCAACTCCTACGACATATTTTGATTCACCAAATGAAGGAATTGGAAGATGCTTCATGGCCAAAGGTCCAAAGGTAATTCACCCCGAGTATGTTGATTTCAATAGTGACGAAGATGACTTGTTAGGTGATGATGATTTACTGGTTGACAACTCTAGTGATGGATACTATGATGAAACGTCAATTAATCATGCTAATCAAGATAAAACGAATGACAATGATAAGGAGAAGATTGAGCGTCTAACTAAAGAACTAAACACTCTTAAGTTAGCTCATGAAACTATCTTCGAAGATCATCGAGAAATTTTAAGGGCTCATGAGAAGTTACGCTTTGAAAAGCTCAATCTTGAGCAAGAGCATGAGTTCTTAAAGGCAATCAATGATGATATCCATAAGAAAAGTTCTTCTTACATTGCCAAGCGTTTACTCTTATCTACTTACATGCCTCAAGTCAAGTCCATTAACAAGAACAAGAAAGATTCTTCCTCTAGTAGTAATAATAATCATGCTAAATCAAATGTTGTTGCTTCTAGTAGTTCTCTTGATTCCACTAATGATTCTCTTAGCCAAGTTACACTTGAGCAAGAAAATAGCTTATTGAAGGGAATTATAGAGAAAGGTGTATACAAGAGCCTTGCCGGGAGTAAGCAATTTGAGGGAATTGTACGCAAGCAAGGAAGGCACCGGAAGAATCAAGGTGTTGGTTTTGAACGGAAGTTCAATGCCAATGGAGTTGAGTGAGAAGAAGATCAATACCCCAAGACGAAGTTTGTTCCTCAATAAGAGAAGTATGATCCTACTTCCTTCAAGGGAACACAAGCTCAAGATGATCTTCCACCACAAGACCGCAAGAACAAAGGCAAGGACAAGCTTCAAGAGGAGATATATGCATTTGAAGAAGCTCCTAATGCCTTGGTCAAGTGGGTTCCCAAGACTACGTCAAGTTCTACTTCATCAAGCACAACTACAACTCCAAGGATTCCCATCAAGATGATGTGGATCCCTAAGAAGAAGAACTAGAGAGTTCTTGAGGGTGACTCCGCCAACATTCTTCACTCATATCATTATGGCAAGGACAAGTGCAATCAACTTCCATATCTTGCACTAGTTCAAGGAGTCACAAACCCTCTTGTTGGTAAGGCAAGGGACAAGGTAACCTAATGCTTTCATGGACATCATCTTATGTGAACATCACTCTATGTCTATGGATATTCTTGTTTGTTCCTTGTGGGACTAACCCATGTAGGTATTGAAAGTGCAACTCACTCCAATGGATTGATCCAAATGATCTACATCAACATTAAGCATCCACACCTTCAACACCTACATGAAGTCATCATCGACAAAACCCAAGGTTAGTTCATCCCTCTAAGGGGGGATCTCACATCTAGGGGGAGCTTAACTCTAAGAATTGAGTCAAAGCAACTCTAATGATGTGAACACATCAATGCATTATGTAAAAGTGGTAACCCCACTTGAGCTTAAACGATGAGTATGACCTATGATCAAATGTTCTCATTTGACTCCTAAGTCAATATACTCATATATAGATGACCTAGTCATCGCCAATTGCTCGATAGATGCTAGAATTGGTTGTGCATGCTTTGCCACATATTTCATTTGACATTTTATTGTGTGAGCATGTTGGTTGCATATTTTACTCATTCGAGGACATCCACTTGTTGCTTTGATTGATTGGTTTCTTTTTCTTTTGCCAAGTGGATGGACAAGAATGCCTAAGAACCTTCTCTAGCTATCTATGCTTTTCTCGTCTCAAACTCTATTCATGCTACATCACAAAATTTGATCAAGTCAGATTCGAACCACTCTGTGTGAGGAGCACTCGGAGTCCCCGATTCGTCACAGACTTAAACTTCCAAAACTTCTTTGTGTGTTTCGGTATGACCAATTCTTACATTTCGGTCATACCGAGACCACTAAGTCGATCTAGGTTTTCAATATCGGTGCAACCGATTTGAACTTTTTGGTCTCACCGAGTTGTTGTAACTGTCAACAGTTATGCATCTCGGTGCCACCGAGTTGTTCCACTCGGTCACACCGACAGTGTCGGGCTATATATTCACATGGGCAAAATTTTGGAAAACTTTCTCCGAACCACTTCGCCCACGCATAGCTCGCTCTGCCTCCAAGGTCTCCAGATCGTCCTCCTCGTCGCCAGCCGCCTCTTGTCGCTAGTCTCCACCACCGTCAACGGAATTCATCCCTGCCATTGCCGCCATAGCGAGTTCATCGCCGAACTAGGGTATGAACTCGATCACAGTGCTATCCTCGTCTGATTCTCAGCACATTGTGTACATTATGATTCTTGCCACGATTGAAACACATCTATCCAGTCAAAACAATCCGTAGAATAGATGTGATTTGAAAATTTAGGGTTAGGTTTCCGCCGAAACCATCTCGGACCCACCGAGTTGAAAAAATCGGTCCCACCGATTCGGCTAACGCCATTGCACTAGTAACTCTCGGTCTGACCGAGAATTGCTAATCGGTGTGACCGATTTTAGGACTCAGTGAAACCCTAGCAGTCTCGGTGCCACAAACCGTGACTCGTGCGACCGAGATCACTAGTTTAGGTTCCAAAACTGCTTCGGTATCACCGAGTTTGAAAATCGGTTGATCCTAAATGCTTTCTGTGGAAAACTAAAACTAAGTTTTTGAATCATTCTTTTGCAAAAATCTCTGCATTTTGTGATGCTCATCCACTCTATCTCATATATAACTATTCACAGGGTCAGCAGTCAGAATTTTCAGCATGTCAGACCAAAGTGACAGCCCAGGGAAGAAGAGCAGATTCACATGAGTGAGGGCACTAGTCCCTCTAGCACTTCAGATGAAGGAAGCAGAAGCACTCCCAGCAATTTGCCGAAAGCTGCCACCAGGACAAGGAAGAAGAGGACCTCAGAATCTGAGGATGAGGATTATGTGGCAGTAGAGGATGAGGCCATTTCAAAGAAAAAGGTGCTCAAAAGGAATATAGCTCAGCTGCAGTTAAGCCAGGGCTGAAGATCAAAAGGCCAGCAGGAAGACAACCCATGTCTAAAGCCAGAGCCTCCACTCAAGCATCTTTGGAATCCCAACCCAAAGAGGCTGATGCAGAAGGGAAGAAAAGGAAGGAAAGGGTCAAGAAGACCATGGCCAGAGTTGTTGGAAAACCTTCCATGATGGAAGAGGAGGAGGAAGAAGAGATTTCTGCACCAACACCCAAGGCACAAAAGCTGATGGGTGATGCTATAAGGTCAGGGGCTGCATCACCAAAGCCCAAAGAAGCACCCAAAGTTGCCTCCAAACCAAAGAGTGCACCAAAGAGGAATACCAGGAACATATCTGCTACCGAAAAGAACAAGGCCCAAGTGCCTAAAGTTGCTGCTGAGGAAGATGATGAATAAAAGTCCTAAGGAAGCTCAAACCCAAGATTCCAGACCACAACGATGCTCATCCAGTGGCTGAGAATATGAAGCTGAGGAAGGATGCAGGGCTCAGGCAGTGGAGATTGTCTGATCCATACGCAATCAGAAGAAGAACTGCTGTAGATTACAGGTTCCACACTAAGGAACAACAGGACTTCTATGAGACAATCTTGTTGGACAAGAAGCCTATAGTGTGTGATATAAGGTGGGTCGACTGGACCTACATAAAGGAGAATGAGGAACACTATCCTGGAGTGTATGACAGCTTCAGTGCGTGTGGAGTTGCAGACTTTGTTGGGCAGAAGCTCACAAACTGGAATGATGAGCTCGTTATGCAATTCTACTCCACAGCACACTTCTATCCATATGGCAGGATAGTTTGGATGTCTGAAGGTACAAGGTACCAATCAACTATTGAGGAATGGGACAATCTGACTAATGCCCGAGAGGAGAAGGAAGATGACTTGGACGTTTACTCCAAGAAGAAGAAGGATCACAATTCCATGTCCCATATGTACAAGGAGATCCCAGACAAAGCACTTGAGACTTTCAAGTTTGGGTCTGTCCACTTTCTTCTATCAGGGCTGCCAACGATCAACTGGATCCTAAGGCACACTCTCTTGCCCAAGTTAGGTGACCACAACATGATCAGAGGGCATGCAATTAATTTGCTACACATATTTGACGTGCCACAGAAATTCAAGGTCATGAGCCTCATGGTTGAGACTATCAAGAGGACAGCAGCAGACCAAAAGAGAAGTTGTGGATATGCTCCACAAATTCAGGAGCTGGTCAACTCAAAGATGGACACAAGAAAATATATGTTGGATAAGGAACACTTTGTTCTCTATCCAGACTTTGAGGACAATCAAGTTGTGATGAATGAGAATGAACCATCCTCAGTGCAAGCTCAAGAGAAGAAGGAGAAAGCAAAGAAGGAGAAGGTTGCCAAGATGCCAACTCTAGAGGAGGCATCTGAGTACTTTTTGAAGAGCAAGCAAGACTAACTTGGTTACTTGATAGCATCAACTTTGAGGATTGAGAAGGGGTTGGCCACCCTAACTCAAAACCAGGAGAGCCTGGAAAGAATCATGGAACAAAAATTCTATGATTTAGATGTCAAAGTAACTGAGATTCAGTCAGTTGTGGAGCAGCTACAGGATGAAATGCAGGAGAGGAAGGGCGGGACAACTACTGATGCTTTTGCCAGAGTGCCTCGAGCTCAGAGATCAGCTGCAGAGCCATTAACAGACACCAGAGTCACTTCATCTGCACCAGCTACAGCTCTAGTGCAACCAGCTCCAGCACCAACTCCTTCAGCTCCATCACATCAACTGAAGTCTTCGTCCAAGGAGCCATCTCTACACCACCAACTGAAGACCAAGCCTGAGAGACGATATAGTACTATGCATTTTCTAGGAACTTTTTGGTAACTTGTTGCCAAAGGGGGAGAAAAATGTATAGATCATAGGCTTCGAGAGAGAGAGAGAGAGAGAGAGTTTGCTTTTGTTCTCTCTTGTCTTCTTGGTTGAACTTTATTTGCTTTTGCTTGCTTGAGATACTATGCTATTATCTGTGAGGCATTGATGATCATGTGCTTGATCATAAGCTGCACTTATGCTTGTTAGATGATATTATCTTATTTATCCTTATATGATCATTCACTTTGCTTGGTCATGAGTGCATGTATTCAATCTTTATTATTTTGAGCGCTCCACCAAGATGTATGTGACATGTAAGAGTAACCCATGAGCCTAATTCCTTGTGCATTTGCAGTCCAAAGCAAATCTTAAACTATGCACAAATTTAGGGGGAGCTCTTGCTTATCACATACTTCTCAAAGCAATGATGTTTTTCAATCCTATTATCATTTGTCGAAGCTTTGATCTATATGTTGTCATCAATTACCAAAAAGGGGGAGATTGAAAGTGCAACTATCCCTAGGTGGTTTTGGTAATTCATAACAGCATATAGCTCATTGAGCTAATACTATTCCAAGACAAATATTTCAGGAAAGCTCAATGAATGGCATGGCATGGATGACGAAAGTGGATCTCTCAAAACATTAAGGACAAAAGGATTGGCTCAAGCTCAAAAGCTCAAGACTCTACGTTTTATATTTTAGTGATCCAAGATCACATTGAGTCTATAGGAAAAGCCAATACTATCAAGGAGGGATGAGGTGTTGCTTAATGAGCTTCTTGCTTCAAGTGCTTAGTGATATGCTCCAAAAACCCTCAACTACTTCCTCATATCCACATATGACCTAAACCTAAAGTCAAACTTGGCCCCACCGATTCTTTCTATCCGGCGCCACCGAGTTCAGATGTCATAGCCACTGCCACAAACCCTAGGCAAATCGGTCTCACCGATAGGGATCTCGGTCTCACTGAGATGGGATTGTAATCTCTCTGTTTCCCTTCGTAACGTTTCGGTCTAACCGAAGTGAGCGATCGGTCCCACCGAGATTGCAATGTAAACTCTCTGTTTCCCTTTCGTAACATTTTGGTCTCACCGAAAAGAGCGAATTGGTCCCACCGAGTTTACCTGACCAACTCTCTGGTTAGCTAATTACCAAAATCGGTCTCACCGAGTTTGTGTAATCGGTCTCACCGAGATTACGTTATGCCCTAACCCTAACCATATTGGTCCTATCGAGTTGCATGTCGGTCCCACCAAAATCACTAACGGTCACTAGGTTTACTGAATCGGTCCGACCGAGTTTGTTGATTCGGTCCCACCGAGATTGGTAAATTGTGTGTAATGGTTAGATTTTGTGTGGAGGCTATATATACCCCTCCACCTCCTCTTCATTCATGGAGAGAGCCATCAGAACAAACCTACACTTCCAACTTACCAGTTCTGAGAGAGAACCACCTACTTATGTGTTGAGGCCAAGATATTCCATTCCTACCATATGAATCTTGATCTCTAGCCTTCCCCAAGTTGCTTTCCACTCAAATCTTCTTTCCACCAGATCCAAATCCTATGAGAGAGAGTTGAGTGTTGGGGAGACTATCATTTGAAGCACAAGAGCAAGGAGTTCATCATCAACACACCATTTGTTACTTCTTGGAGAGTGGTGTCTCCTAGATTGGCTAGGTGTCACTTGGGAGCCTCCGACAAGATTGTGGAGTTGAACCAAGGAGTTTGTAAGGGCAAGGAGATCGCCTACTTCATGAAGATCTACCGCTAGTGAGGCAAGTCCTTCGTGGGCGACGGCCATGGTGGGATAGACAAGGTTGCTTCTTCGTGGACCCTTCGTGGGTGGAGCCTATTGTGGACTCGCGCAGCCGTTACCCTTCGTGGGTTGAAGTCTCCATCAACGTGGATGTACGATAGCACCACCTATCGGAACCACGACAAAAACATCCGTGTCTCCAATTGCGTTTGATTTCTCCAAACCCTTCCCTTTACATTCTTGCAAGTTGCATCCTTTAATTTCCGCTGCTCATATACTCTTTGCATGCTTGCTTGAATTGTGTGAAGATTGCTTGACTTGTGCAAAGATAGCTAAAATCTGCCAAAGCCTAAAATTGGGAAAAGGTTAAGTTTTTAATTGGTCAAGTAGTCTAATCACCCCCCTCTAGACATACTTCAAGGTCCTGCACTAGAGAACTCTGTCAATCACTATTTTATCTGGAAGATTAACTCCCACTTGATTCAAGCGATTGTAGTACTCAGACAATCTGAGCACATGCTCACTGTTGAGCTATTCTCCTCCATCTTGTAGGCAAAGTACTTGTCAGATGTCTCATACCTCTCGACTCGGGCATGAGTCTGAAATACCAATTTCAGCTCTTGGAACATCTTATATGCTCCGTGGTGTATCAAAATGTTTTTGAAGTCCCGGTTCTAAGACGTAAAGCATGGCGCACTAAACTATCAAGTAGTTATCAAACCAAGCTTGCCAAACGTTCATAACGCCTGCATCTGCTCCTGCAATAGGTCCATCACTTAGCGGTGCATCAAGGACATAATTCTTCTGTGCAACAATGAGGATAATCCTCAGATCACGGACCTAGTCCGCATCATTACTACTATCATCTTTCAACATAGTTTTTCTCTAGGAACATATCAAAAAAAAACGGGGAGCTCCATCGCGAGCTATTGATCTACAACATAGTTATGCAAATACTATCAAGACTAAGTTCATGATAAATTAAAGTTCAATTAATCATATTACTTAAGAACTCCCACTTAGATAGACATCCCTCTAGTCATCTAAATGATCACGTGATCCATATCAACTAAACCATGTCCGATCATCACGTGAGATGGAGAAGTTTTAAATGGTGAACATCACTATATTGATCATATCTACTATATGATTCACGCTCGACCTTTCGGTCTCAGTGTTCCGAGGCCATATCTGCATATGCTAGGCTCGTCAAGTTTAACCTGAGTATTCTGCCTGTGCAAAACTGGCTTGCACCCGTTGTATGTGAACATAGATCTTATCACACCTGATCATCACGTGGCGTCAAAGACGAAGAAGCTGCATAGCGGTGCATACTCAGGGAGAACACTTATACCTTGAAATTTTAGTGAGAGATCATCTTATAATGCTACCACCATACTAAGCAAAATAAGATGCATAAAGGATAAACATCACATGCAACCAAATAAGTGATATGATATGGCCATCATCATCTTGTGCCTTTGATCTCCATCTCCAAAGCACCGTCATGATCACCATCGTCACCGGCTTCACACCTTGATCTCCATCGAAGCATCGTTGTCGTCTCGCCAACTATTGCTTCTACAACTATCGCTACCGCTTAGTGATAAAGTAAAGCAATTACACGGCGATTGCATTTCATACAATAAAGCGACAACCATAAGGCTCCTGCCAGTTGCCGATAACTTATACAAAACATGATCATCTCATACAACAATTTATATATCATCATGTCTTGACCATATCACATCACAGCAAGCCCTGCAAAAACAAGTTAGAAGTCATCTACCTTTTTGTTGCAAGTTTTACGTGGCTGCTACGGGCTTAGCAAGAACCGTTCTTACCTATGCATCAAAACCACAACGATTTTTTGTCAAGTGTGCTGTTTTAACCTTTAACAAGGACCGGGCGTAGTCACACTCGATTCAACTAAAGTTAGAGAAATAGACACCCACTAGCCACTTATGTGCGAAGCACGGCGGTAGAACCAGTCTCATGAACGCGGTCATGTAATGTCGGTTTGGTCCGCTTCATCCAACAATACCGCCGAATCAAGGTATGACATGCTGGTAAGCAGTATGACTATTGTCGCCCACAACTCATTGTGTTCTACTCGTGCATATAACATCTACGGATAGACCTGGCTTGGATGGCACTGTTGGGGAACGCAGTAATTTCAAAAAAAATCCTACGATCACGCAAGATCTATCTAGGAGAAGCATAGCAACGAGCGGGGAGAGTGTGTCCACGTACCCTCATAGACCGAAAGAGGAAGCGTTAAGTAACGTGGTTGATGTAGTCGAACGTCTTCGCGATCCAACCGATCAAGTACCGAACGCACGTCACCTCCACGATCTGCACACGCTCAGCTCGGTGACGTCCCTCGAACTCTAGATCCAGCTGAGGCCGAGGGAGTGTTCCGTCAGCACGACGACGTGGTTATGGTGATGATGAAGTTACCGACACAGGGCTTCGCCTAAGCACTACGACAATATGAACGAGGTGGAAATCTGTAGAGGGGGGCACCGCACACGGCTAAGAAATCAACTTGCGTGTCTTTGGGGTGCACCCTTCCCACGTATATAAAGGAGGGGGGAAGAGGAGGCCTTCCCAAGGGGGGCGCGCCAAAGGGGGGAGTCATACTTGGACTCCCGGTCCAAGTAGGATTCGCCCCCCCCCCCTTCCTATTCCAACTAGGAGAAGGAAGGGAAGGAGGAAGAGGGGAGAAGGAAGGAGGGGGGCGCCGCCCCCTCCTAGTCCAATTCGGACCAGCCCATGGGGGGGCGCAGACACCCCTTGAGCCCCTTCTCTCCTTTCCCGTATGGCCCATTAAGGCCCACTACTTCCCCCCGCGAATTCTTGTAACTCTCCGGTACTCTGAAAAATACCCGAATCACTCAAAACCTTTCCGATGTCCGAATATAGCCTTCCAATATATCGATCTTTACCTCTCGACCATTTCGAGACTCCTCATCATGTTCGTGCTCATCCGAGACTCTGACCAAACTTCGGTCATCAAATCACATAACTCATAATACAAATCGTCATCGAACGTTAAGCGTGCGGACCCCACGGTTCGAGAACTATGTAGACATGACCGAGACACATCTCCGGTCAATAACCAATAGCGTAACCTGGATGCTCATATTGGCTCCTACATATTCTACGAAGATCTTTATCAGTCAAACCGCATAACAACATAAGTTGTTCCCTTTGTCATCGGTATGTTACTTGCCTGAGATTCGATCGTCGGTATCATCATACCTAGTTCAATCTCGTTACCGGCAAGTCTCTTTACTCGTTCCGTAATGCATCATCCCGTAACTAACTCATTAGTCACATTGCTTGCAAGGCTTATAGTGATGATCATTACCGAGAGGGCCCAGAGATACCTCTCTGAAAACCGGAGTGACAAATCCTAATCTCGATCTATACCAACCCAACAAACACCTTTGGGGACACCTGTAGCGCATCTTTATAATCACGCAGTTACGTTGTGACATTTGATAGCACACAAGGTGTTCCTCCGGTATTCGGGAGTTGCATAATCTCATAGTGAGTGGAACATGTATAAGTCGTGAAGAAAGCAATAGCAATAAAACTCAACAATCATAATGCTAAGCTAATGGATGGGTCTTGTCCATCACATCATTCTCTAATGATGTGATCCCGTTCATCAAATGACAACACATGTCTATGGTCAGGAAACTTAACCATCTTTGATTAACGAGCTAGTCTAGTAGAGGCATACTAGGGACACTTTGTTTTTTCTATGTATTCACACATGTATCAAGTTTCCGGTTAATATAATTCTAGCATGAATAATAAACATTTATCATGATATAAGAAAATAAAATAATAACTTTATTACTGCCTCTAGGGCATATTTCCTTCATAATGAACATATTTGGAAGAGTTTTGTAGTTATCTCCTCCTTTGAAAGTATTTATGAAATCCCTCATTAATATCCTTAGTAAAAGGGTGCACCCCGTATTGGAAGCTCCCACACAAGGTGGGGTCTGGGGAAAGCAATTTCTAGATAACATTACCCTTGCATAATAATTCTGCAAGGAGACTGGTTCGAACCCACGACCTTGAGGACACAAGTGGAGAGACTGCCACTGTGTCATCTCCTCGGCTCAACAAGCTCAAATATAGGATTCATATTCAGATCCCTTGTGAAATGTTGTTGGAAACAATTAGTAAACATTGTCTCCAGTACAGCCCGTTCAGACTGCCACACCTATTCTTCATCTTTCAATTTCATAACCTTACTTTCTGGCAAGCCAAACAATGATGCGGGGGGAGGGGATTGCATTACAATCAACTTCTTTTAAGCAACTAATTCTAGAAATTTGAATTAATTTCATCTCTTTTTTATAGAACAATGCATTCATCTTATCAGTTCCATGACTTTCTAGTTGATCTGCATTCATGGCCATCAAATCTACAAGCATGGTTCTTGATTGTTCAAGTTGCTTGACCACATTGCCTATTACCTCTTGCCCCACGCAACTATGATTTTTCCCAACTGGAGCACGCATCTCGCTCGAGAAAGGCTCAAAGAGGAAGTATACGCATAAATAGAAACATGTTAATAAGCTTGCAAAATAGATACAAAACTAGTTAGTCACACGAGATTATTTCACCGCAATGCCACACATAACATAAGACATAGTTAGTGTGTTCGATTTTGAAATAAATTGCTACATCGACTTGATTTCAATTGCGTCCAAGTTTCTAATTAGGTTTGCATATTTATTAACTAGCACAATTGTTTCAAATTCAACAAAAAAATTCATTAAAATGACAGTTTGATCTCCATTCCTCTAGTTTCTCTCGCATTTATTTGCTATCTATCTATAGAGATACTAAGCTCCCATGATTTGAAGCGTTCTGTGTTTCGGGGATTGTGCGGCAGCGTGTGTTGTTTAGTTTTATGTCTCATTCTTTTTTATTTTATAATTTTTTTATTTTTTACGTTGTAATTCACAAACACTTATTAAAAATTGTAAAGATTAAAAACATTTTTATAGAGATACTAAGCTCCCATGATTTGAAGTGTTTTGGTCTTTCGGGGATTGTGGATCGTCGAGAGCCCGGTGTGTGTTGTTTAGTTTTTTTCCCATTCTCTTTTTTATTTTTCATTTTTTTCTCCTTTTAATTCTTGATCATTTATTAAAATTTGCAACCATTTAAAACAATTTTTAATTGTTTTCAGATTCATTAATATTTATTAAATTCATGGACACTTTTAAAGTTTGTGCACATTTTTAAAATTTGCAAACTTATTTAATTTTCGAAAATATTTTGAAACCCATGAATATAGTTAAAATTTATATACATGTTCTCAATTTCATGGTTTTTAAAATTAACAATATTTAAAAAAATCCTTGAACATTTTTTAATTAAAATAGCCCTTTCAAATTAAAAAAGCCAAATTTTCTAAGATATAGCCGTGGTGCGGGCACAAAAAAAGCGAGCAAGAGGAGCAGCCAGCCTAGCTGAGCGAGCGAGAGTTTTGTTGGCTGATCCATGTGCGCGTTACAGCAGCAATTCAACGGTTTCAGCGTGGAATAGAGGATCCTAACAGGCCCAAATAACCACGGCTGGCCGACACTGAGTTCAAAACGTGTAAAGACACCACAACCATGCACCAAACGACTCCATTCTCCTCTTGGAACAAATACTTTCTCCAACCAAAACCTGACACGATATAGGAACAAAAAAATTCCACTAGAACATAACTAAAACACAAGCCAACATGATAAGATCCAAACAAAATATCCGATCGTAATAATTTATTAGATATAAATTAATTAATCTCACGAGTGAAGAACGGCGCGGCGAAGCGTGCTACCTTCTAGTCTCTTTGATAGCACATGTAAAGTTAGTCTTTTGGAGCTTCCCTAATCCCAGTAACTCCATTAGAAAATGGTGCCCCCTTGTTCTGACTCTTCACTTCTGTATCACCACGACATATGGGATCCCTCTAACCGGAGCCAATTTTGCCCTAATAACATATTTGAAAATGTAAAAGAACTGTTTCACATGGCCTTAATATTTTAAACTTATTTCTCTAGTTGTGTACTTTGTGTTTTTGCCAAAAAATATGCACTTTTTTCGAAAATCTTATTTTGTTTTAAATGATTTTGAGTCACATCTATTTTTTTATAAACTATGTTCCCACAACTTTGTGGATTATATTTTGTTATTCTCAATTTTTTTGAGTTGTTTATTTACCGGAATTTCTTTCATTTTATATTTTAGAAGAAAAAAACCGATCCATAGTTTCGATTTGTAAAGTGCAGTTTTATCAATTTTAGAAGGATGAATATAGCCAGAATACCAATGTTGCTAATTAAATTTAAAATACATGATGCTCATTCTAACGAAGCGGTACCATCACCCTAGTTGAGGAAATGACGCAAAAATCAGTACAATTAAAGCTAGGTCATCAGAAAACCACCACCGAACACTAAAACCACATAAAACCACCACAACTGAGGCAGGTATGCGACACGTAACACTTTCGCGCTTTCGCCTCCTGGTTACATAATCGAAAGGTCATCATCCTCAAGTCTTTTGCTCTTTTTTTCCCGAGCGGTCCTTAAGTCTTTTGCTAAACGAAAGCACCGAGCGGTGGTTGCCGCGTGGGCTCTAATTCTATCCACAAGTGGCTACACAAGCTTGCAGAGTTGCCGTTTGTTAATCACTGCAGCAGGTGGCTCGACTCCGGCTGGATTCAGATCTTCACTATTATAAGCACCTAATAATCACGCATTGTTCGTTCTAATCCGAGTGCGTTAGCCGCTTCCGGCTGCTGGTGGCCCCGAAAACTGCATTTGAAAACCGGGACCCCGCAGTCAGCGTCCCATCGCCCGAACGCACCCGTATGGAACAAATCGCGGCACCGGCTCCATTAATCCAGTGATGATCACACCTCTTCGCAAGGCATATTCGGCTTCCCACCCCGCATTTCGCCAAGCCCAAGCGCCACCTCCGACTCCGACCCCGCCGCTCAGGCCCAGCCCGCATGGACCCCACCGACCAGTCGCCGGAGGAGGTGTACTCCGTGTGGGCCCTCCCGCCGGCGCCCGTCCGCGACCGCCTCCGCGGCCTCATGGCCGGCCTCCGCGCCGCGCACGGCGGCCCGCCCTTCGAGCCGCACGCCACCGTCGTCGGCGCCGTGCGCATGCGCCGCCCCGCCGCAATCCAGGCCCTCCGCGCCGCCGCCGCGGCCGCCGACGTCGCCCCCTACACCGCCCGCGTCACCGGCGTCGCCCGCGGCGACTTCTTCTACCAGTGCGTCTACCTCCTCCTCGAGCCCACCCCCGAGGTCAGCCCCCTAGCTTTAATCCCTCCTCCGTTCCTTCCCCAAGCGCTAATCGAGAGGTCAATGCGTTCTGAGAGGTGTGGTTTGCACTACGTTTCGATTATTTGCTCTGCACTTCTGCTTATGCCAAGTTATCTGAATGTTGCAGGTGATCCACACAAGCGACCACTTCTGCGCCCACTTTGGGTTTCAGAGATCAACCCGTGAGTGCAGTACCAGACTACCCGTATTTTGATCCTGAAACATTGACAAGTTGATGACAATCGATTCATGTTTTTATTACACGATTGCAGCATATATGCCACATGTCAGTCTCTTGTATGGGGATCTAACAGGCGAAGAGAAGGAAGCAGCAAGGAAGAAAGTAGAGGAAATGGACAGTGAAATTTCTGGACTGCAGTTTGAGATCTCCGAGCTCGCACTTTATCGAACGGATACTGAGGATAAAAGCTTGGAGTCCTGGGAACTGGTGGAGGTATGCCACCTTGGGAAGAAGTGATCGGTTCCTCCTGATGATATGCTTCTGCTGTAAGTTGTGACTGCTCTTGAGGTCTTGTAATATTATGTTTTCACTTTCTAAGTGTTTGATGTAATGATGTGAATGTCCGGCACCCCTGTTGCTTTGAATAAGGAATAATGTGAACATTGGACCTACCTTGGGCTTTACCTTGCCACTTGTGGACTTTATTACAAAGTTGACCAATATTGCCTTTCGTCTAAAATATTTTGGGCTTACTTTCCAAAATAACTTTGATGATTTACAGTGTGTTGATTTATTCAATAGAACCTATTAAAATGGAAAGCAGGTGCTCAGTAGAAACTAGTTGAGCTTAACTAATATTGTAAAAGTCCGAGTTTATCTTTTGTACTCCCTCAAGAATACTTTCCATGATCAGGTGATTAACTAATGATTGAGATATATTCCATCAAGCTTATCATAGCTGAAGATACATATAATGCTGCATATTTAGATGATACAAGACATTCTATATACTGCACATTATTTGTGGTACAACACTACAGTACAGCATATAATGGTCTTTACTCTGTACTATCTAATCTCTACTCCCCTTGAGAACTTTCTGGCCTAAACCTTCTTCCGCCCGATCCACCTTCCCTTTGACAGTTGAAATATGAGGCAGCCACAATGTTGAGGTGGTACTGCCGTGCAAAGTTTCTGCAGCTGAAATTGTGTCGCACATCTGGTGCAAAAACTGTTCCCCTGCCTAGTTGCTGGAACAGCACAAATACCATCCGGTGGATACCAGATCTGGGTTCTGGTCTTTCATAAACTACAAGCTCTTGGCCTGCGAGAGCACCCTAGTATTAATTAGTTTAGAATTTAAAGAGTAATTCAACTTGGTGGAAACATTTAGTCATTTATCTGCGACGTGGTCCACTTTGTTCAGTTCTAGGCAAAAAGGAGTCTTCTAATATAATCTTCTGTATATGTATAGGGAGTGTACCATAAAACTCTTCAAAATCAGTATAAGATTGAATGATATTAATTGATTGCATGAATTTTGTGTTCGTACATATGCAAAATAAATCAAGTATAAATAGTAGATAGAAAAAGGAAATTCTTAAGTACACACTGTTTTAAGAGTTCTTGCTTCTTTAGTCTGTACATACAAATGTCATTTTACCCTGTTTATATTTATTCTTTGTCATGATTTAAGATATCGTGGTGTTAATGATGGACTATATTGGAATTAACTTGTATTGAGTTGTTTGAGGGAAAGAACTTAACATGACCTGATTTATGCATCCGCAAAATTCAGCTAAAACCAAAAATAACATTGAACAAATTGTTATGCATGACATCGTACCGAAGTTGGCACTAGTTGTTCCAGGGATGTCGGACACCATCCTACACAGGAGTGGAGATATATCATAATCAGAGCCTATTAAATAGGAAGCATATATCAAAAGTTTCGGGGCAGAAAACAGATGGGTGTGGAGGTTTGGGATCGTATTGGCGAGAATAAGAACATGTTGCATTTGATTTACCAGTGCAAGTACTCCCTTAGTGATGGGTGACTTGGGCTTGGGGCGTCTGGATCCACCAATATCTTTTGAAGTCAAAGACAAACTCAAACAAGTTAGCATATGATTCATTTGAGTTTGCTAGGAGTAAATTAATCATCTATGAGACATTTTTCTTCTATGGAATTCCTTCACAATTATACTAACAAACCACATAAAAGAGTGAAATAACCAAAGGATTTGCATATATTGTCCACTACTAGAGTTAGAAGCTTACCAGGGTATAGAGGACTCTCATGTCACTGCCACCAATATCAACTCGCGGCTTGCTTACAATTGCAGATGGTCTTAGCTCAGCACCTGCCAGAACTAGCCTATTGTTGTAGGCTATCCTGAGCGGAACAGTTGATGTAAATGGATCAAGCACATCTTGTAAAACATGAGCCACAACCAATGGATCCGCTGCCGACATATACTGGAGGAGGACTACCAATTAATAGCCTTATCCTTGTCTGCTATTGTGTTAACCTAGCTCTCTAGAGACCTGAAACAACTTGTGTCTATGTATGAACTACCTGCACGAACTACTTGTATTGCGCGATGAGGGTTGTCTTATTCACCTTTCAAAAGTTTTGATACTAGCATCATGTTGTGCGTCACCTGTATACACGTAACGTCTTTGATATTCGTCGATTAGATCCTGAACTTTATGGAGTAGTCGGGCCGTAGATATTTCGACATGCATGCTTAAGCCATCCGATCATTAGCATGGCTGTGGTATACTGGAACAAGCTTGTGAATTGTGGGCGATAGTTAGCGCATTCCTTCGGTCACAACCTCTGTGGAGATAATGCGTACCATATTTGTGAACTTAATTAACAATGTAGTGAAGCTAAACATGTAGTTGTACTTTACGTACTTAGGTTCTTCATTTCAACTGCATGCTTAGTGGTATTAAGTACTTCCCCTTGTATTTTTTTGAGATATCTGCTGATATTGTTTTCTTGTTGGCATGTAACACATTTGCACAACATTAGAAGATGTTTTCCCTTCTGAAAACTCATATTCCTTATAGCTTAGGGCCATTATTTTATTCAAATTCAGGGATTGCATAAAATGGACTAGTAGAAATGAGAAACATATGCTTGCAAGTTGCAACCCACTTAAACGCAAGCATTACTGTTGTTTACAAAGTGGATTTTTTCTACTGTGACCTGCCAAGTTGCAACGCTACTCTATGTTGGAACAGGGTCATCACTTCTGTTTATGCGAAAAGTGAGCTGCATGCATCTTCTTGAAGCCGTTGTTATGTTCTTTGTTCTGTGCAACTTTTAGCTAAGATCTAAGGTAGTTTATAGACTAGCACTAGCCTAATCATTGCATATCTTCATTGTGTTGCTGATATTGCTTATTTAAGGTAATCTGCTTTTGTGTTGGCTTTAGTTTTAACCGTGCCTTAGTAGTTATCCAGCCCAGCAGGCCATCGTGTGTTTTAGTTTTTTTTTGCCAGTTCTCTACAATACAATTCTGTTATATTCATTTTTCTAGTGGAACCATTCAGTTTTATTCGATAGGCTCGCCTATCCATACATAAGGATGCAAGTTTGGGCTGATTGGGCCAACGCAACAACCCGTCCAGCTATTTGCTATGTGCACAAAGTAAACTATTGGTTAGGTACCTGCAGAATTATCAGCTAAGTAGAAGTATACCATTAGTTGGATAAAATAGCCCATGGGTCCATCCACTTGCTGACTTGCATCCCTACAAGACTATACCACAAGTTCTGAACTACCTGAGGATATTATTTATATGACATATGGAAAGTTTTATAGAAACTTTACAAAGTTGACTGCGACGCACATTCATTTGATGATAAGGATTCTATTTACTGCTCTGAGATAGCAAAGTAGAATCCACTTACTGCTCTACGCTAGCAAAGTAGAATCCACTTGTTCCTTTTTCATGCGGGGGGTGGGGGTAATATGAATATATACCTTTACCTCAGGCTGTCCTCCATGTCATCTAGGGACAGGGAAGAGACATCACATTACATGGTACAAAACATATAGGGCTTTTTTTGATTCAAAGAAATTTTATAGGGTCTCTGGGGGATTTTGATCTTTAGGAAAAAAAATCTACATTGACCATTTGATTCGCAGGAATGAAATCCTTAGGAAATTTTTCTTAGGTTTCATTTCCACTCTATTTGTTTTTCCTGTGTTTTCAAACATTTTTTTATCCAAATTCCCATAGTTTTCATATCCTATAGAATTCAAGAGGGCATGCCACTCAAATCATATGTCTTTCCTATTCCTACGTATATGAGGCCCCACAAGCAGGCTGACATATACCCATTGTACTTGTATATGCCCTTGTGGGCTTGTGGCTTTAGTGGTTGCCTATACAGGCAAAATATCTGGTTTGATACTTCGATGCTCAGACCAAAGAAGATCTGTGCTCCTTACATATCCTCGGTGACTCAAACATAAAAGGAGGAGCACGCATCTCTTTTGTCAAGATAACAATGTTCCCTCCCCAGAAGTAAGATTGAATAGAAAAATGTTTTGAATATTCCTTCCATCTTTTTGACAATATTCACCTTTTGGTGTGAAGCTAGCTTTGTTAATTTGTACATTTTGCTAGCTCAACTTTGATCCTTTACTTGTTTAGCGAATAAAGAAAAATCATATTGATCTATGACCATCTCGAAATTAGGTAAGTAATGTCATTTTTTTATTGCTTATTATGTCAAATTGTGTGTGACTAGCCGGATATGTGTCTAGTGAGGGCGAAAGATTGCAAATTAGGTCATTGTCTGTCAATTTTCCATGGAGATCCGGGGGCATTCCATGTGGGTCTGGTTGCATGACATTGAAAAACAATCCACTCCTGACGCTTGGTTTACTAGATGAATCACTTGGGATAGGTTTGTTGTGTAACTTGGATGACCTACTTGATTGCTAGTTCCTTTTGGCTCTGTGCCTTCCCTGGTCCATGTGGGTCTGGTTGCATGACATTGAAAAACAATCCACTCCTGACACTTGGTTTACTAGATGAATGACTTTGGATAGGTTTGTTGCGTAACTTGGATGACCTACTTGATTGCTAGTTCCTTTTGGCTCTGTGCCTTTCCTGGTGATAGAGATCCAGAGATTTGATCTGTTTTGGCGGCCCTCTGTGCTGTCATGAGGAATCTCAAAGTGCGTTCTTTAGGTCTTTCAGGCGGAAAAACTCCCAGCTTAGGCTTTACTTTGAGTTTGGCATGTAAAGGATGCTGGTACTTTGTGTTGTTCCGTTATCTCAATTATAGTGGAATCCGGCCATCGCGGTCCTTTGACAAAAAGAGGAAAAATAAATGGATGCGCTGTATCAGAATGATCTTCAGTTTCTCCCGATGGATGGGGCCTCAAAACTGAAGATGGTACGTCCAGCGCACTCTGTTTTCAGATGTATAATATGTGTGTTTCCGTTTGACACTCGGCCTTTCCTTTTTTGTGTATCTTCGGCTGGAGTAAGCCGGTGATGTAATCCTTTGGGGGCCTTTTTTATTCGAAGGATTTTCATAGGAATTATGAAGGATTAGAATATTTAGGAATTTTTGCAGGGAAAGGTTGCGTACAATAGATCCAAAGTGGTCGGACCCTTTCCCGGACCCTGCGCAAGCAGGAGCTACATGCACCGGGCTGCCCTGTTGGTCGTTTAATTTGTAGGATTGAATCATACAGAAATTTTTCCTAAAGATTCCTTTGTACTGCATTTCATAGAAAATTTAGTGTCCACTCAAAGCTTTTGGAAAGAATACTTTATTTTAGTGTGAGACAATCAAACAAACCAAAGTCATGATGGATTCAAGACATTGCAATCCTATGTTTATGCTTTCGCATTGCCCTTGATCTGTGAAGTTGGAAGGAACCTGTGTGAAGTGTGTTTGACCACTTTCCTTGTGCATGCCAGCCAGCATTGGGCTGGTGCTGGTGCATGCGTGAACTACTTGCATGGCGCAGCTGGGGTTGTCTTATTCACCTTTCAAAAGTTTTGATACTAGCCTCATGTCATGTGCCACCTGTATACACCTAACGTCCTTGATATTTGTTGATTTGGTGCTGAACTTTATGGAATAGTCAGGCTGTAGATATTTCGGCATGCATGTTTAAGTCATCTGATTATTAGCATTGTTGTGGAATACTGGAACAAGCTTGTGAACTGTGGGCTATTTTGGCGCATTCCTTTGGTAGTAACCTCTTTGGACATGATACCGTTCTTCTGGACCTAACAATGTAGGTGTACTTAACGTGTTTAGGCGCTTCACTCCAACTGCATATTTAGTTATACTAAGTATACTTTTTTTTCTTGGTACTTTTTTGAGATATGTTCTGATATTGTTTTGTTGTTGGCTTGTAATGCACTTACACAGCATTAACAGGTTTTTCCTTCTGAAAACTATGTTCCTTATATCTTAGGGTCATTATTCCGTTCTAATTCAGGGATCACTGAAATGGGCTGGTAGGAACAGGAAACATATGCTTGCAACCCACTTAATTGCACTCAGGGGCTAGAGCCTTGTCACGTTAATATTATTTATAGGGGTGAATTGTTTCTATGGAGGCCTGCCAAGTTGCAGCAATACTCTATTTTGGAACATGGCCACCACTCTTTTGATATCACCGAAAAGGTGAGCTGCATGCATCTTCTTGAAGCCTTTATTATGTTCTGTGCAAGTTTTAGAAAAGATCAAGGTAGTTTATCTAGATTAGCTTAATCTTGTTCACTCTTCATTGTGTTGCTGCTATTATTTAACATATTCCAACAATCTTTGCTCTTGTGTTGGTTTGATTTTTAACCTTGCCTTCAAAATAGTTATGCAACACTGCAGGCCATGCCCAAACTTTAGTGTTTTAGTATTTTCGGCCAGTTTTCTGTAAGGATGAAAGTTTGAGCTGATTGGGCCAACCCAACAACCCATTCAGTTATTTGCTACCTGCACAAAGTAAACTATCAGTTGAGTATAAGTATATCATTAGTTAGATATAAAACAGGTTGTGGGTGCATACGCACAATGCCTAAACTACCTCCGGATATCATTGATATGGCATATGAAAAGTTTCGTAGAAAGTTGACAAAGTTGACTGCTGTGTATTCACATGATGATAAGGATTCTATTTACTGTTCTGCGATAGCAAAGTCGAATCCAGTTCGTCCTTCACATGGGGGGGTAAAATATGCATATATACCTTCTTTACTTCAGGTCGTCCTTCATATCACCTAGAGTCACCAGATACACTGATAAGTTCATCTGTAGTACTTAATCATGTCTCTTTCACAGTTGATCATCCCTTGGCTAAGCGAAGGCTATACCCTACATGCTAGAAAAACGTCTAGGAGACAATCAGGCTGACATAAGACCATTGTGCTTGTACATGTCCTCGTGGCTTTAGTGGTTTCCTATACTGGAAAAATATCTGGTTTGGTCATCTGATGCTCAGACCAAAAGGGCTGTGCTCCTTACATATCCTCGGTGACTGAAGCACAAAAAGGAGAATCATCTCTTTTTGTCAAGATAACAATGTTCCCCAGAAGGCATAAGATTGAATAGGATTTTTTTTTTGAATATTCTCTTCCATCTTTTTACTATCTTTATTGAGAGGGCAATATTCAGCTCTCAAGCTAGCTCTGTTAAGTTGTACATTTTGCTAGTACAACCCTTTACTTGTTTAGTGAGAGGAGGGGGGGCTAGGCATCTACGACCATCTCTAAACTACACGAGTTATGCCATTTTTTGTACTTACTCCCTCTGTAAACGTTTTAGGTCACTACTTTGGTGACCTAAAACGTCTTATATTTGTTTAGAGGGAGTATGTCAGTTGAGAGGGTGGCTATAAGGTTTGAAAATTAGGTTCCTATATACTATATAGATCATTGCTATATGCATGTAATGTTTCATGGAGATTGGGCCATTCGATGTGGGCAACGTTACATGCATGCCATGGATAAATCACTTGGGATAGATCTCTTGTACAACTTGGTCCCCTACTTGATTGCTAGTTCCAGATTGAACTGCCACCAATTTGCGTTCCTTTTGGTCCTGTTGTGCCTTTCCTGGTGATAGAGATCCAGAGATGGTCTGTTTTGGCACCTTTGTGCGGTCGTGATGTTTAAAGTGTGTTTTGTAGGTCGAGCAGGGGGTAGCTGTAAGCGTAACCTGTGTGAAGTGTGTTTGATCACTTTCCTTGTGCATGCCAGCCAGCATTGGGCTGGTGCTGGTGCATGCGTGAACTACCTGCATGGCGCAACTGGGGTTGTCTTGTTCACCTTTCAAAAGTTTTGATACTAGCCTCATGTCATGTGTCACCTGTATACACCTAACGTCCTTGATATTTGTCGATTTGGTGCTGAACTTTATGGAATAGTCAGGCTGTAGATGTTTCGGCATGCATGTTTAAGTCATCTGATTATTAGCATTGTTGTGGAATACTGGAACAAGCTTGTGAACTGTGGGCTATTTTGGCGCATTCCTCTGATAGTAACCTCTTTGGACATGATACCGTTCTTCTGGACCTAACAATGTAGTGGTGCTGAACATATAGGTGTACTTAACGTGTTTAGGCGCTTCACTCCAACTGCACATTTAGTTATACTAAGTATACTTTTTTTCCTTGGTACTTTTTTGAGATATATTCTGATATTGTTTTGTTGTTGGCTTGTAATGCACTTACACAGCATTAACAGGTTTTTTTCCTTCTGAAAGCTATGTTCCTTATATCTTAGGGTCATTATTCCATTCTAATTCAGGGATTACTGAAATGGACTGGTAGGAACAGGAAACATATGCTTGCAACCCACTTAATTGCACTCAGGGGCTAGAGCCTTGTCACGTTAATATTATTTACAGGGTGAATTGTTTCTATGGAGGCCTGCCAAGTTGCAGCGATACTCTATGTTGGAACAGGGCCACCACTCTTTTGTTATCACCGAAAAGGTGAGCTGCATGCATCTTTTTGAAGCCTTCGTTATGTTTTGTGCAAGTTTTAGCAGAGATCTAAGGTAGTTTATCTAGACTAGCTTAATCTTGTTTACTCTTCACTGTGTTACTGCTATTATTTAACATATTATAATAATCATTGCTCTTGTGTTGGCTTGATTTTTAACCTTGCCTTAAAAATAGTTATGCAGCGCTGCAGGCCATCATGTGTTTTCGTATTTTCGGCCAGTTTTCTATAGTACCATTCTGTTTTATTCTTTGCTTTAATGGAACCCTTCAGTTTTATTCGATAGTCTAGCTTATCCATACATAAGGATGCAAGTTTAGGATGATTGGGCCAACCCAGCAACCCATTCAGTTATTTGCTATCTGCACAACCACAAAGTAAACCTATCAGTTGAGTAGAAGTATGGTTGCCTCAAAAAAAAGTTGAGCAGAAGTATATCATTAGTTAGATAAAACAGGCCGTGGAGCATGGATCCGTACGCACAATGCCTAAGCTACCTCCGGATATTATTGATATGGCATATGAAAAGTTCTGTAGAAAGTTGACTGCTACGTGTATTCACGTGATGATAAGGATTCTATTTACTGCGCTGCGATAGCAAAGTCGAATACAGTTCGTCCTTCTTCACATGGGGAGTAAAATACGAATGTATACCTTCTTTACTTCACGATGTCCTTCATATCACCTAGAGACGTGACACAAAAGAGACACCACATACAGTAAGTTTCATCTGTATAGTATACTTAATGATGTCTCTTTCACAGTTGATCATCTCTTGGCTAAGCGAAAGCTATACCCTCCATGCTAGAAAAACGTCTAGGAGACAATCAGGCTGACATAAGACCATTGCGCTCGTACATGTCCTCGTGGCTTTAGTGGTTTCCTATACTGGAAAAATATCTGGTTTGGCCATCTGATGCTCAGACCAAAAGGGCTGTGCTCCTTACATATCCTCGGTGACTGAAGCACAAAAAGGAGAATCATCTCTTTTTGTCAAGATAACAATGTTCCCCAGAAGGCATAAGATTGAATAGGAAAAAAAATTGAATATTATCTTCCATCTTTTTAGTATCTTTATTGAGAGTGCAATATTCAGCTCTCAGTATGAAGCTAGCTGTGTTAAGTTGTACATTTTTCTAGTCCAACCTTGACCCTTTACTTGTTTAGTGAGGGGAGAAAGCTATGCGTCTACGACCATCTCTAAATTACATAAGTTATGCCAATTTTTACTTATGTCAGTTGAGGGTGGCTATAAGGTTTGAAAATTAGGTTCCTATATACTATATAGATCATTGCTATATGCATGTAATGTTTCATGGAGATTGGGGCATTCGATGTGGGCATCGTTACATCCATGCCATGGATGAGCAATCTACCCTGTCACTTGGTGTACTTGATGAATCACTTGGGATAGATCCGTTGTGCAACTTGGGTGCCCTACTTGATTGCTAGTTCCAGATTGAACTGCCACCAATTTGCATTCCTTTTGGTCCTGTGCTTTTCCTGGTGATACAGATCCAGAGATGGTCTGTTTTGGCACCTTTGTGCGGTCCTGAAGTTTAAAGTGTGTTTTGTAGGTCGAGCCGGGGGTAGCAGTAAGCGTGCCCTGGAAAGCTCCTCCTCCTAGCTTAGGCTTTACTTTCAGTTTGGCATGTAAAGGATGCTGGTATTTTCTGTTAGTTCCGTCATCTCAATGATAGAGGAATCCGGCCGTCGCCGTCGTTTGACAAAGAGAAAAAATATGGATGCCCTATATCAGAATGATCATCAGTTTCTCCCGATCGATGTGGCCTCAAAACTGAAGATGATCCTTCCAGCGCACTCAGTTTTCAGATGTAATAATATGTATGTTTTCGTTGGACACTCGGTCTTTCCTCTTCTTTTTTGTGTATCTTTGGCTGTAGTAAGCCGGTGATGAAAAAAAAATTCCTTTGGGGCCTTTTTTGATTCAAAGGATTTTCACAGGTATTAGAATCTGACAATTTTTTTATATTGGTTGTTTGATTTGTAGGATTGAATTATAGAGATTTTTTTTCTAATGATTCCTTTGTGTGCTAAATTTCATAGAAAATTTAGCATCTACTCGAAGCTCCTGAAAATTATACCCCTACCTTTTTTTTACTGTGAGACGATCAAACAAACCGAAGTCTTTGATATATTCAAATGGACATGCCATTGCAACCCAGTGTTTATGTTTTGACATTGCTGCGAATCAAAGAGACCCTTGCTTGATCTGTGAAGTTGAAAGGAACCTGTGTGATGTGTGACTGATCATTTTCCTTGTGGATGGCAGCCACAGAAGGGGGTATCGGAGGGGTGCTGGTGCATTATTGGTTGTTCTCCCCTATCCACGCACGTACATGGAAATGGAATAAAGGCGGCGTCGCGGATTCATCTAGTAAGTCCCCGTCCCCTGATTCTTGACGCGGATACGACGACGTTGAGCCGCTGCCACTCGCCGGATGGTCGGCGGAGGGGGCGTGCTGACGGCAACGCCCAGACTTTGACACCTTTGTCTCCTCCCCTCTCCTTTTTTTTATGATGATCAGTAGAGTAGATATCTCCTTTTTCTCCTGCGTTTTTCTTTTGAGAATCCCTTTTGCTCCTGCGTGCCGAGCAACAAAGAACAGTCCTGGTGCGGGTGGGCTGTTGGCGGCCCCTGTGTTGGCCGTGGCAATGTAGGAGGTATAGTGAGTGTTTGGGCTTAGCCCAGCGTAGGCGTTGCTCAAAAACAAAAGCCCAGCGTAGGCTGCGCCGTGGGCCTTGCTGACAATATTACGCGGACCATCTTGTAATTTTCGCAAATCTCAAAAAAAAAAACTTGTAATTTTCGCACTACGTCCGTAGAAAATGTGGTCCTGTAAGGCTGTAACGTTGGGACTTGATAGTTCTGTCTGTACCATAAAATAAAGTTTTTTTTTGCGGGAGCTAAAAAAACATTATGCCAAGTTATTTTGTGTGAAAAGGATCCGGATCTATTGTAAAAAAATCACCAAGTGTAGAACACCTACCCCTACCACTATTGCTGAAAGAACGAGCCGTTGATGCACTGTTGTCGCCGCTCCCCTACCGGAGCTAGTCTGACCATGTTGATGACACCCGAGAAGTCTCCGTGCACGTGCAAGGACCAATGCTCTAGAGCAGTAGTCATCGCCGTTGAACCCTTGAATCAATCCAAAGCATCTAACATAAAATCTTGCCATCGCAAATGCACGACAAAAAAGTGTAACCTCGTCGCCCTAAGGGGACGACAAGAATCTATATCGGAGCTTTGTCGATTCTGTTTAGATAGACAAACTCGAAGGGGTTTGGAGTCCGGAAGAGCAACTCGAAGAAGAAGTGTTGCCATCCGCCTAAGCACCGCACTTGCGAGAGTAAAAAACCCTAGCATAAACTATTAGCCGGGGTCAGCGCAGCGAGATTCCCCTCCCTGCCACCGGATGCCGGGGCGGCAGGCATAGAGGAGGCGAATTAACGGGCTCATCGACCAAGCCCAGAGGGGATGAGTTTGCCCTAGCCACCCAAGGGAAGGGAAGGATGCGCTTATGGTATGGCATCTAAACACGGTAAAGCCAGTTCTTTACTCTCATTTTACTAAGCATCAAAATGCCGGTCAATTTCTCTCACATCTCCCCGCAAAAAGGAAGAAAAAAACCCGCACATGTAGCGCCTCTTGGGTGTCTAGAGATGCAGATGCTCTTAAGTCTGTATATCATTGTCCACCGGTGCTAGTCGTGACAAAAAGAAAAAAAAGGCGCATCTTGCTCGACTAAATGATGGGTGGTGTCGATTTTGTTATGTTTATGTTGCTACACAGCCGACGAGTTGTGGTCGATTTGCAGACGATGCAGCGCATCAGGCCGTCGATGCAGGGAGCAAAAGTGAACCAAAGTTCGGCCGGCGACTATCGTCCGTACAGCAATGTCGATGATGATACTACTAGCTGCCCTATCTAATCGATTTCACCACCCCAGCGTGAACCTCGACGAGGCCACATCGGACAGTTTCAGGGCGTCGGCTTGGCCATAGGAAAATCTCGAATGCTTCAGACTTAGCAAGACAGAAGAATAATTCCGCTTTCACTAAATGAGGTTGCATACTAGTACTAGTACAAGGACACATCAGACGCTACTAGTATCGCAGAAGCAACGTGTGCAGTGCGGATCTCAAACTCAAACTAGTGTCCGTCCCTGCCTGCACTCAACGTGTGGACCTGCGGGAGGAACGAAGCTTCTTCATCCGAGGCCGCCGACGAACACCAACACTTGTCTGTCTCCCCACACCCTCTTTGTCTATCTAATCCGATCCATAATGTGCGCCAGGGGTAGGGGGCACAGGACAAGGCGCACGCATGATTTAACTCCGCTCCCGTACATTCCCGCGTAATCCAAATCCAAGCCGCTGATCGGTCGACCAGCACCGCGTGCCCAATCAGTGCGGACCTCTGACCGTAACACGACGACCAGCTTAGCTAGCTAGCTAGCTAGATTGTTAATGGGAAGCTCACGAGTGAGCCACTATTGGCCGGGCCTGGGGAGGCAGGAGCTGTCTGCTGACAGAGCGTCACACTGTCACTCACCTTCCTTGCAGTTTCCTTTGGAGAGGACGCCAAACGCTTAGCTTGCACAAGGAAGCTCACACTAGTTAATTAGCCCTTCACCCTTGCCCGCAGCCAGAAACTTGGCCAGTGTTATTCCAGCTTCGGTGGTTGTGAACTGTATTGTAAGCTGGTGAAGATCTGTACACAAAACTGAAGATAAGCCGTGCAGTGAACTTGTTAGAAGGGAGAGAGGGATTGGTGGAATAGTTTGTTGTATTGCTTGAGCCTCGTGGGCATATATATAGGAGTACAATGATCTACTTGGAGTACAAGACAAGGCAGAACAAATCCTAGTCTATCTCGTCTTTCCTAATAAACATTATACTCAACAACCCCCCGCAGTCACAACGGGAGTGACGCAGACGATGAGACTGAAGAAGAATCCGAAGGCAAGCCGACGGACACCCCCCACAGTCGTAACGGTCGATGCATCGCGGAGTTGTGGCTGGAGTGAAAACCGACGAGGATGCTCAAGCAGGCGGTAGCCCTTTGTGCCGTTTGTCGATGTAGCCGAGAGCGTGGGTGGTGGAGCTGTGGTCGAGGTAGCCGTGCGAAGAATGCCGTGGTCGATGTCGAGTCGGGGTAGCCGGTGTCGAGGAAGTCGCCGTGGAGCCGCGGGCGCAAGGAGGCGCCGAGTTAGTCGTGGGCGCAGTGGTGTCGAAGTAGTGGTGCGCCAGGAAGTAGATGATGTTGACGACGCGTCGCGTCGGGGTTGCCAACCCCGGGGACACATCGTAGACGAAGGCAGGCGTCGGTGTTGCCAGCACCGGGCATGTGTAGACGGACAAAGACGAAGTTGATGAAGCGTCGCACCAGACTTGCTAGGCCCGGGGACACGTCATGGACGAAGGCACACATCGGTGTTGCCAGCACCGGGCATGCGTAGACAAGGACCTGCACGAGCTGTACGCCATGTCGGAGAAGTCGGAGAGGCCAGCAGAGAAGGACTCGACGACGGTTGCGGCGCCAATCAGCGCGGGGCCGATGTCGCCCGCGGTTGTCGGAGTAGACGAAGTGGTCGGTGTAGATGACGGTGACGCTGGCGACGGGCTGGTGCTGGACGAAGATGAAGGAGGTGGACGGGCGGCTGCGGCGGCTACACGGGGGTAGCGGCGGCGGCGGCCTGACGGCGCCGGCAGCGGCTAGGTTAGGAGCGCGGCGGCGGTGCTCGAAGTAGGCGAATAACCCGACAGCTGACGAAGACCGGCGCGGACGGTGGCGTTCCCGCGCCAAGGGAGACGGTGCGGCGCATACCACGGAAGGTCGATGCGCGGTGACGGCGGAGTGGATCATGGGCATGGCGCTTCTGACCCGTAAGGGCGACGCAGCGGCGGCGGGCAGGTCGGGCAACGGCGGGAAGACCTTGGGCGGCGGCGGAGACCGCGAGCCGCGACGCAGCGGCCTGAAGGGGCGACGCAACGGTGGTTCGCGAGTCGGTGCAACCGCGGGGACGGCCTCGGGGCGGCGGCGGGGACCGCGTATCGCGACACTACGGCCCAAAGGGGCGACGCAGCGGCGACGCACGAGTCGATGCAGCCGCTAGGAGAACCACGGGGCGGCGGCGCTGCGGCCCAACGGGGTGACGCAGCGGCAGCCCGATGCTCGATCGGTGGAGAGGCGCCCTGAACTCGGGGACGATCTTCACGGGACCTGCGGAGGCGCGCGTAACCGACGGGCCAGGTCGGTCGCGCGGCTTAGATGAGGCGGATCGCGGCGGCGAGCGGGTGATCAAGCCGATCGCGCGCGAGGTCGGGGACGCCGCTCGGTGGAGATGGGGTGGTGGCGGAGTCCGAGATGAAGCCGGCGACGGCGGGCGACGGGGCGGCTATGATTGGCCGTCGCATGGCGCGAGGCCGCGGGTCGGGTGATGCAGAGTCCCGGTCGAAGCGAGGCGGTGACGGCCGCGCAGGCGACGGCGGGCGGGCGCGCGGACGACGGCCTTGAGGGCTGCCTTTCACGCGAGGCCGCCGGGTCGGAGGAGAGGCTGGCTGGTCGCGCCAGGGTCGGAGTAGAGGCGCTCGGGGTCGACAGCGGCGGTGGGCGACGCAAACCGGATCACATAGACCGAAAAAGCAAAAAGTAGACGCCGATCAAAGCGAATAGCGAGAGAGAGAAAACCCGGATCAAAGGATCGGAAAAAAAATACTCTCTAGAACAGCCGGCCAACACGGCCGGCGGACGAACCCTAGGTACGGGCGGCGCGGCCCCCGGCGCCGGTCATGGAGGCCAACCGCCCCGGGGGCGGCGCGCAGGTGCGGAAGCGGTGGCGGCTAAGGTTTAGAACCCGGAAACTGATATCATGTTAGAAGGGAGAGAGGGATTGGTGGAATAGTTTGTTGTATTGCTTGAGCCTCGTGGGCATATATATAGGAGTACAATGATTTACTTGGAGTACAAGACAAGCCAGAACAAATCCTCATCTATCTCGTCTTTCCTAACAAACATTATACTCAACAGAACTATCTGGAGATACTAGGTCTATATATTTGACCCTGACTGTTGCTGTGGGATATAAACGACATGCATAAAACGTTCAAGGTAAATCTTTGAATCATAATTTACACTATTTGTTTATTTACATATATTATATGTAGGTTATTATACTCTTTTGCCTTCACCAGGCAACACAAGACAACCGATGATTGGTTGGTGCACACACTCTAGTCACAATGCTTGATGTGCAATTTGTTTCTGAACTCGAACTATTGTGGGTCGCTGCCAACGCATTGACTAATTGCGATCTGAACCACGCGTCAAGTGATCGATCTCGCGATCCACGAACTTGGAAAGCAAAGCACCAAAAGGTTTACGTTTTCTTTCTCGTCGTCGGCCCCATAGAAAAAAACCCGCAGCGCAGTTTAGTGTTCCTCCATGTTCCCCGAGGAGGACTTGACCAATTCGAGGCGCTAGAGATGACTGGACTGGGCAGATGCAGCTAGGCATTTCACATAGTGATCGCCCACCAACTGACTCATTTACCTTGAGGAAAAAGAATCGACGCGACGCCATAGAGGTGAGTGCTGATAGCTTCCCTACTCTAATGTAATGTGTGCCTTCTTCGGGCACGCCGCTGTCCAGCGAACGAGCGAGAAAAATTCAGAGTAGTGCGTGTTCTGGTTTGATCTTTTCAGGAAAGAAAATGAGAGTTTTGATGCGATCTTTGTGGGCGGTGTTGAGTTGACTCTGCATTTGGCCAGTTCAATATGCAGACCCCTACGTTTCAGTTTGGATATTTGAATGTTATCTTCGCTATATATATGTACTTAGTTGACTTCTGCATTGCTTATTATATGCCAAATCAAGTACAGACATGTACATCGCACCCGACTCATCACCCAAGTCTTCAACACGACCATATCAAATCAGCAGCTTGCAGCATTTCTGATAGGACTGCACTTTGATCTCGACTTCAAATCAGTGTGAACCTGCAAAATTATATCTGGCCTCCATCAATTGTAAACATGTTTTTTGGGATGCACTCAAGTTCGAACGCATGGTCAGGCGAAGGCGGAGGGGGGGGGGTAGATTGTAGCTATTGTCAAGTTACCGGATCAACAGAAAATGGGAAACGTCGGGGCATTGTGGATGAGAAGGCGGGGGCGGGGTAAATTGCAGTTATGGTCAAGTTATCATATTGGCTGAATTAGGGGAAACATGAGAGGTATCGTGAAGGAGAAGGCGGAGGTCCGGCTACATTACATTTATAGTCAAGTTATCGGATCGACAAAAAAAAGAAACATCACGGGTGTGGTGAAGGCGGAGGTCGAGGGGGCATGGTAGGTTGCAGTTTTGATCAATTTATCATATCAGTCAAAAAAGGGGAAACATCAGAGGCGTGTTGAAGGAGAATGCAGAGGGGCAGGGTAGATTGCAATCATGGTGAAGTTATCAGATGGACCAAAAAAGGGGAAACACCAGATGTGTGGTGAAGGAGAAGGCCGAGGGGCGGACTGCAGTTATGATCAAGTTATCAGATCAACCAAAAAAGGGGGAAACATCCCAGGTGTGACGAAGGAGAAAGAGGAGGGGCAGGGTAGATTGCGATCATGGTGAAGTTATCAGATGGACCAAAAAAGGGGAACACCAGATGTGTGGTGGAGGAGAAGGTCAAGGGGCGGTTTAGAGTGCAGTTATGATCAAGTTATCAGATCAACCAAATAAGGGGGAAACATCCGAGGCGTGATGAAGGAGAAAGCGGAGGGGCAGGGTAGATTGCGATCATGGTGAAGTTATTAGATGAGCCAAAAAGGGGGAAACACCAAACTTGTGGCGAAGGAGAAGGCTAAGAGGTTGGGTAGATTGTAGTTATGATCAAGTTATACATCAGGCAAAAAAGGGGAGACGTCGGAGGTGTGATGAAGGAGAAAGCGGAGCGGCGGGGTAGATTGCAATCATGGTGAATTTAACGGGTGACCAAAAAAGTGGAAACACCAGACGTGTAGTGAAGGAGAAGGCCGAGGGGCGGGGTAGACTGCAGTTATGATCAAGTTACCAGATTAGCCAAAAAAGGGAAATGTCAGAGGCCTGATGAAAGAGAAGGAGGAGGGTAGGGTAGATTGCTATCATGGTGAAGTTATCACATGGACCAAAACAGTGGAAACACCAGACACATTGTGACGGAGAAGGCCCAGGGGTGGGGTAGATTGAAATTATGGTTAATTTATCATGTCGATAAAAAAAAGGTCAAAAGCGTGATGTAGGCGGGGGAAGGAGCGAGTAGGTTGTTGTTGTGATCAAGATATCAAATCGGCCAAAAAAGGCAAAATGGAAGGCATGATGAAGGATTGTGACGCCCCCATTCATAATTGTGCACTAATCATACACACATCTGTTGGGAAACGTAGCATCCAATTTCAAAATTTTCCTACGCTCATGCAAGATCTAGCTAGGAGATGCATAGCAACGAGAGGGGGAGAATGTGTCTATGTACCCTCGTACACTGTAAGCGGAAGCGTTTGACAACGCGGTTGACGTAGTCGAACTTCTTCTAGCTCTGACCGATCAAGTACCGAAAGTACGGCACCTCCGAGTTCTGCACACGTTCAGCTCGATGATGTCCCTCGTCCTCTTGATCCAGCAAGATGCCGAGGAAGTAGATGAGTTCCGTCAGCACGACGGCGTGGTGATGGTGATGGTGAAGTGATCCGGGCAAAGCTTCGCCTAAGCACTACGAAGATATGACCGGAGGCGTAAACTGTGGAGGGGGACGCCGCACACGGCTAACAATTGATGTTGTGTGTTCTAGGAGCCCCCTTCCCCACATATATATAGGTGGGAAAGGGGAGGGAGAGGCCAGGAGGCGCCCAAGTTATGGCCGCCGGCCCCCTTGGGGCTTCCTTGCCCTGCGCCCCCCTGCCATATTTGACGGAGGGGGAAGGAAAGAGGGGGGAGAGAGAAGGAAGTGGGAATCCTAATCCACACTTGCCTTTCTCCCTTCCCCTTTCCTTCTCCATCCATGGCCGACCCATATGTGGGGCGCACCAGCCCCTTGTGGCTGGTGCGTTCCCCTCTTGGCCCATAAGGCCCATAGCTTTTGCCGGGGGTGCCTGAAACCCCTTCCAGTGACCTGATAAGTACCCGGTACCTCCCGGAACACTTCCGGTGTTCGAATACCATCATCCTATATATCAATCTTTACCTCTCAACCATTTTGAGACTCCTCATCATGTCTGTGATCTCATCCGAGACTCCGAACAACATTCGGTCACCAAATCAACTCATATAATACAATATCGTCATCGAACGTTAAGCGTGTGGACCCTACAGGTTCGAGAACTATGTAGACATGACCGAGAAACTTCTCCGGTCAATAACCAATAGTGGAACCTGGATGCTCATATTGGCTCCTACATATTCTACGAAGATCTTTATCGGTCGAACCGCTATGACAACATACGTAATTCCCTTTGTCCATCGGTATGTTACTTGCCCGAGATTCGATCGTCGGTATCTTCATACCTAGTTCAATCTCGTTACCGGCAAGTCTCTTTACTCATTCCGTAATACATCAACTCGTGACGAACTCCTTAGTCGTTTGCTTGCAAGCTTATGATGTGTATTACCGAGAGGGTCCAGAGATACCTCTCCGATACGCGGAGTGACAAATCCTAATCTCGATCTATGCCAACTCAACAAACACCTTCGAAGATACCTGTAGAGCATCTTTATAATCACCCAGTTACGTTGTGACGTTTGATAGCACACAAGGCATTCCTCCGGTATCCGGGAGTTGCATAATCACATAGTCGAAGGAATATGTATTTGACATGAAGAAAGCAATAGCAATAAAACTGAACGATCATTATGCTAAGCTAACGGATGGGTCTTGTCCATCACATCATTCTCCTAATGATGTGATCCCGTTATCAAATGACAACTCATGTCCATGGTTAGGAAACCTTAACCATCTTTATTCAACGAGCTAGTCAAGTAGAGGCTCACTAGGGACACGGTGTTTGTTTATATATTCACACATGTATTTAGGTTTCCGATCAATACAATTCTAGCATGAATAATAAACCTTTATCATGAGTAAGGAAATATAAAATAACAACTTTATTATTGCCCCTAGGGCATATTTCCTTCAGTCTCCCACTTGCACTAGAGTCAATAATCTAGTTCACATTGTCATGTGATTAACACCCATAGTTCACATCGCCATGTGACCAATACCCAAAGAGTTTTACTAAAGTCAATAATCTAGTTCACATCGCTATGTGATTAACACCCAAAGAGTACTAAGGTGTGATCATGTTTTGCTTGTGAGAGAGGTTTAGTCAACGGGTTTGCCACATTCAGATCCTATGTATTTCACAAATTTCTATGTCTACAATGCTCTGCATGGAGCTACTCTAGCTAATTGTTCCCACTTTCAATACGTATCCAGATTGAGACTCAGAGTCATCTGGATCGGTGTAAAAGCTTGCATCGATGTAACCTTTTACGACAAACTCTTTATCACCTCATGTAGGATCGAAAGTATGTCTATAGGAGAGGGGTGATTAGACTACTTGACCAAATAAAAATCTAGCATTTTCCCAATTTTATGTCTTGGCAGATTTTAGCAACTTAACACAGGTCAAACAATCAACCTACACATGCAATTCTAAGAGCATAGCAGCGGAATGTAAATCGTTGCATATGAAGGTAAAGGGGAGGAGTTTGGAGGGAGCAAACGCAATGTGGACACGGAAATTTTTGACGTGGTTCCGATAGGTGGTGCTATCGTACATCCACGTTGATGGAGACTTCAACCCACGAAGGGTAACGGTTGCGCGAGTCCATGGAGGGATCCACCCACGAAGGGTCCACGAAGAAGCAACCTTGTCTATCCCACCATGGCCATCGCCCACAAAGGACTTGCCTCACTTGGGTAGATCTTCACGAAGTAGGCGATCTTCTTGCCCTTACTAACTCCTTGGCTCAACTCCACAATCTTGACGGAGGCTCCCAAGTGACATCTAACCAATCTAGGAGACACCACTCTCCAAAAGGTAATAGATGGTGTGTTGATGATGAACTCCTTGCTCCTGTGCTTCAAATGATAGTCTCCCCAACACTCAACTCTCTCTCACAGATTAGGATATGGTGGAAGGATGAGTTGAGTGGAAAGCAACTTGGGGAAGGTTAGAGATCAAGATTCTAGTGGTTGGATTGGAATGTCTTGGTCTCAACACATGAGTAAGTGGTTCTCTCTTAGAAAATGAGTAGTGGAAGTGTAGGCACGTTCTGATGGCTCTCTCTCTCTCTCTCTCTCTCTCTCTCTCTCTCTCTCTCTAATGGAGAAGGGGGTGGAGGGGTATATATAGCCTCCACACAAAATCTAACCGTTACACACAATTTACCAAACTCGATGGGACCGAATAATAAACTCGGTCAGACCGATATGGTTCAAAATGTGAACGTTAGGCTTTTTCGTGGGACCGACATGATTAACTCGGTAAGACCGATGTGCTAGGGTTAGGGTAAAACCTCATCTCGGTTAGACCGATCACACGAACTTGGTGAGACCAATTTCAGTAATAAGTAAACAGAGACTTGGTCAGGCAAACTCGGTGGGACCGATCGCTCACTTCGGTTAGACCGAAATGTTACGAAAAGTAAACAGAGAGTTTGCACTGCGAACTCGGTGGGACCGATCGCTCATCTCGGTTAGACCGAAACGTTATGAAGGGAAACAGAGAGTTTGCAGTCCCATCTCGATGAGACCAAGATCCCTATCGGTGAAACCGAGCTGATTAGGGTTTCTGGATATGGCTATGTAAGTGAACTCGGTGGTGCCGGATAGATCAAATCGGTGGGGCCAAGTTTGACTTTAGGTTTAGGACATATGTGGAAATGAGAAAGTGGTTGAGGGCTTTGGAGCATATCACTAAGTGTCGGGGGTTGGGTGCGACATATGCCAATGGATGGCTTATCATGGTGGGAGCAAGTAGAACGTCGCCGGTGCCTGGAAGCGGGATGAGGCGTAGACAAGAACGCCGGCGTACTTTACCTGTGTTCGGGCTCTCCTAGGAGATAACACCCTAGTCCTGCTCTCATGGGTCTCCGCATGACCACTAAGGCACTAGTAAGTACAATGGTGCTCCTCGAGTTGTATGCTAGAGGTGGAAGAAGGCAAGGCTTGCTCTCCTTCCCCTAGGTGCTGGTCTAATTCTATGAGTTCCAACCCTTTGCACGGGTGCCCAGGGGTTTTATAGGCCTACCCCTGTGGGTACAATGGTAATCCAGCCGGGTGTAGGTCCCGATTGTCGATCTCTCTGTCGCCGCTCTTTGGGGCCCACCGCTGGTGGCCCCGCCGGCCGGTCGAAGACGGAGCCGACAGGCCGCCTCCGCCGCTCGCGGGTCTTGTTGGCTGCTGATTACTGTAGCAGTGATGCTAATGACGCAGGCTTGGTCAGGGGGGCGTGGCTACAGTCCCGCCGCTTGGTGTGAGATCACTGTAGCCACACCGCGTCTTATCTGGTTGATGGCGCGTGGAGCTCCAAGGAAGGAACGGGCCACCTGCTTGAGGCCGGCCTCCCTCGGGTCCGACTGGCCAGGCTTCCGCCGTCTTCCGGGCTCTCTCTGCTTGGTAGGGCCCGCCATCTTTAGGCCGTACCGACAGGCGGTCGTGGGAGCAGGGCTCCGCCTGACAGGGATGACGTCAGGGGCGGGGTGGCAACAATGCCGCGCCGGGCGGAGATCTCTGCCTGTACGGTGCACTGTGGCCACGCCCGTCCCTGGATATGGGAGGGATGGGCTTCACTGTTGCCTCGCCCTGTCTTGTCTTCTTAATGGGGCGCAGAATTTGAGGGCGCCGCGGGCCGACTGCTAGGGGCCGGCTTCTCTGGAAGCTGCCCATTAGGAGTCGGCTTGTCTTGATGCCGGCTTCTAGAACTCGGCCGTCTACGGGCAGCCGGCTATTCCTCCAGCCGGCCACCAGAAGGCGGCACTTCGTCTTGACGCCTTGAGGGGCGCAGCCAGCCCCGATGTCTTGGAAGGCTTAGGGACTCGGGTTAGCCTACCCGTGGCCCATTACTCCGACACTAAGCATTTTGAGCAAGTAAGCCATTAAGCAACACCTCATCCCCTTTTAATAGTATTGGCTTTTCCTATGGACTCAATGTGATCTTGGATCACTAAAATGAAAAGGTAGAGTGTTGAGCTTTTGCCAATAAGTGTCCTTAGCATTTTGAGGGGTCCACATCTCTAGTCCATGCCATACCAACCATTGAACTTTCTGAAACATTAATCTTGAAAGAATGTTAGTTCAATGATCTATATGTTGTTATGAATTACCAAAACCACCCAGGGATTAGTTGCACTTTCAATCCCCCCTTTTTGGTAATTGATGACAACATATAGATCAAAGCTTTGACAAATGATAATGTAAATGAAGTACATCGTCGCTTTGAGAAGTATGTGATAAGCAAGAGCTCCCCCTAAATTTGTGCATTATTTATGATTTGCTTTTGAATGCAAATGCACAATCGATTAGGATCATGGGTTACTCTTCCATGTCACATACATCTTGGTGGAGCGCTCAAAATGATAGAACATACATGACATGCACTCATCACCAAGACAAATATGATAGATCATACACAAGATATAAGGGATATCATCATTCAAGCATAGCATAGTAAAGCAAAGTATGATCCACCACATGATCATAGAAGTATCTCACACACACATAAGTGGAGTATCAACAAAGCAAGCAAGCAAATAAAGTAGCAAGAGAGACAAATAAGAAGCAAAACACTCTCTCTCGAAGCCTATGATCTATACACTTTCTCCCCCTTTGGCAACAAGTTACCAAAAAGCTCGAAAATGCATAGTGTTATGCGGCACTCTATGCAAGATCTCCGGGAGCTCCGGAGTGCTGAGATGGCGTGGAGAGAACAGCATCTGCAAAGACTTCGGCTGGCGTCAGAGGCGCTGGAGGGGTTGCCACTGGAGGGGCAACTAAGGCTGTGGCTGCAGGAGTTGAAGTTGTAGCCCTAGTGTCTGTCACTAGCACTGTTGCAGACCTCTGTCTTCTAGGCACCCTCTGATAGGCATCTGTGGTTGTCCTGTCACTCCTGTCCTCAAGCTCTTCTTGAATCTTCTCAACTAAAGACTGAATCTCAGTGACTTTGACATCCAAGTCATGTAGCTTTGTCTCAAAGATCCTATCAAGGCTCTCTTGATTTTGATTCAGGGTGGCCAAACCTTTCTTAATCCTCAAAGTAGCCTGAATGAGAAAACCAAGTTAATCTTGTTTGGACTCTAGAAATATTTGGGATGCCTCTTCAGCACTTGGTATCTTGGTTGCCTTCTCTGCTTTTGCTTTTTATTTCTTCTCCTGAGCCTCTACTGATGTAGGATGTGAAGCATCCATGACAACTGTGTTATCCTCAAAATCCGGCCTCAAGGGAAGGTGCTCTTTCCTCAACAAATATGTGCCTGTGCCCATCTTAGAATTTATGAGCATCTGAATATGTGGAGCATAGCCACATGATCTCTTCTGATCTGTTGCAGTTCTCTTGATGGTCTCAACAATCAAACACATGACTTTAAATTTTTTTGGCACATCAAACATCTGAAGCAAGTTGATGGATTGGCCTCTGATCATCCTATGATCTCCTGACTTGCGCAATAAAGTGTGCCTCAATATAGTGTTCATAGTGGCCAAACCAGACAACAGATAGTAAATTGAGCCTAGCTTGTGTGTCTCCAAGGCCTTGTTAGGTCTCTCTTTGTACATATTCACTACAAAAAAAGACACATCCGTGACATTTTGGGCCGAACGAAAATTATTTATGTCATGCTTATGACACTTCTATGACGATAATTGTGACAAAACCCGGTATCATCATAGATGTTGTGAGCTCCTACTTCTATGACAAAAAATCATGACAGAAAATGGGATTTTTGTCCTGGGCGGGACGGAGACGCAGTTGCATGACATTCTTTGGGCCGTCCATGACGGAAAAAACCGTGGTAGAAGCAAGGGCGAGGAAAATATCGGGGAGTTCCCGGTTACGGTGGGTGGTCGGGGTCGAGCGATGCACGGAGGTTTGCGCGTTTCTCTCATACACGTGGCGCGTGGGTGCGAGGCGTTGGGCTCTAACTGAAACCGAGCGAGGCGTTCGCCTACTGAACCCGAGCGATTGCACTGCAGGCTACGCGTTACTGAACCCGGGTGATCGCTCGATGACTGTTAACTAACCCCGATCGAGTGATTCCTTTGCTACTGCTGCTAACTGAAGCCGATCGAACCCTCATCTCCTTCCCTTGATGAGCAGTGAGCATTGTTGGGGGGGTTGGATGAACAGATTCGGTGGGGGTTGAATGAACAGGCCCCGTGGTAGTAGAGGCCATTGCCTTTGGAGGAGCAGGACCCGATCGAGGCGGTTGGGGGTGGATGAACAGGACCCGTGGAGGGTTGGTTGAGCATGGCGGTGGAGGGCTGGATGAGCGATGCAGCGTGGAGGGTGGTTGAACAGGACCACGTGGAGAGGGCTGGTTGAGCGATGGCCGGTAGAGGGCGATGGAGGCTGGATGAGCAGGAGCCCGTGGATGAGCGATCGTGGGTGGAGGTGGAGGAGGTCGCCGGTGGATGAGCGATGGCAGTGGAGGCTGCAGGAGGCCGATGGTGGAGATGAACAGTATCCCGTGGAGTCCCGTTTTGCGGTACGGCACACCCCTCCCGATGAACAGGAACCCCGTTTCGATCGTAGTGCTCTAACACAAGTCTGTTTCCTCCATTTTGCGGTACGCCACACCCCTCCCGATCAACAGGACCCCGTTTCGACCGTAGGAGGTCCAAGAGAAGTCTGTTTCCTCCGTTTTGGCACGATGCGCGGACCCTCCGATGAACAGGATCCTGTTTCGACTGTGGCCGGTCGAACACAAGGCCGTTTCCTCCATTATGCGGTACGCCAGGCCTCGTTTCGATCAGCTGTTCCGTCCAAGCCGGTTGGCTCTCGATGAACACGACGTATTCTGTTGCCTCCCGATGAACACGACGCATTCCGTTGCCTCCCCATCACTACAAAAAAATACACATCCATGACATTTTGGGCCGAACGAAATTTTTTCTGTCATACTTATGACACTTCTATGACGATAATTGTGACAAAACCCGGTATCATCATAGATGTGGTGGGCTCCTACTTCTATGACAAAAATCATGACAAAAATGGGCTTTTCGTCCTGGGCGGGCCGGAGACGCAGCTGGATGACATTCTTTGGGCCGTCCATGATGGAAAAAACCGTGGTAGAAGCGAGGGTGAGGAAAATATCGGGGTTCCCGGTTACGGTGGGTGGTCGGTGTTGGGGAACGTTGCAGAAAATAAAAAATTTCCTACAGTTTCACCAAGATCCATCTATGAGTTCATCTAGCAACGAGTGATATGAGTGCATCTACATGCCTTTGTAGATCGCGAGCGGAAGCGTTCAAGAGAACGGGGTTGAGGGAGTCGTACTCGTCGTGATCCAAATCACTGATGACCAAGTGCCGAACGGACAGCACCTCCGCGTTCAACACACGTACGGAGCGGATGACGTCTCCCGCACCTTGATCCAGCAAGGAGGAGGAGAGGTTGATGAAGATCCAAAGACGACGGCGTGGTGGTGGATGCAGCGAGGTTAAGCAAAGCTTCACGAGCCTGCGAGAAGGAGAGGTGTAGCGAGGAGAGGAGGCGCAAAGACTTGGGGTGCCGCTGCCTCCCTCCCCCTTTATATAGGCCCCAGGGGCGCCGCCCTAGATATTAGATCTCCCAAGGGGCGGCGGCCAAGGGGGAGGCTTGCCCCAAGGCAAGTGGGCGCCCCCCCCTAGGGTTTCCAACCCTAGGCGCAGGGGCCCAAGAGGGTGCACCAGCCCACCAGGCTGGTTCCTCCCACTTCAGCCCTGAGGGCCCTCCGGATAGTTGGCCCCACCCGGTGGACCCCCGGGACCCTTCCGGTGGTCCCGGTACAATACCGGTGACCCCCGAAACTCTCCCGATGGCCGAAACAACACTTCCTATATATAATTCTTTACCTCCGGACCATTCTGGAACTCCTCGTGACGTCCGGGATCTCATCCGGGACTCCGAACAACTTCCGTTTTCTGCATACTCATATTCATACAACCCTAGCGTCACCAAACCTTAAGTGTGTAGACCCTACGGGTTCGGGAGACATGCATACATGACCGAGACGGCTCTCCGGTCAATAACCAACAGCGGGATCTGGATACCCATGTTGGCTCCCACATGCTCCTCGATGATCTCATCGGATGAACCACGATGTCGTGGATTCAAGCAACCCCGTATACAATTCCCTTTGTCAGTCGGTATGTTACTTGCCCGAGATTCAATCGTCGGTATCCCAATACCTCATTCTATCTCGTTACCGGCAAGTCACTTTACTCATACCATAATGCATGATCCCGTAACCAAACACTTGGTCACTTTGAGCTCATTATGATGATGCATTACCGAGTGGGCCCAGTGATACCTCTCCATAATACGGAGTGACAAATCCCAATCTCGATCCGTGACAACCCAACTGACACTTTCTGAGATACCTGTAGTGCACCTTTATAGTCACCCAGTTACGTTGTGACGTTTGGTACACCCGAAGCACTCCTACGGTATCCGGGAGTTACACGATCTCATGGTCTAAGGAAAAGATACTTGAGATTGGAAAAGCTCAAGCAAAACGAACTACACGATCTTGTGTTATGCTTAGGATTGGGTCTTGTCCATCACATCATTCTCCTAATGATGTGATCCCGTTATCAATGACATCAAATGTCCATAGTCAGGAAACCATGACTATCTATTGATCAACGAGCTAGTCAACTAGAGGCTCACTAGGGACATATTATAGTCTATGTATTCACACGTGTATTACGATTTCCGGATAATACAATTATAGCATGAATAAAAGACAATTATCATGAACATGGAAATATAATAATAATCCTTTTATTATTGCCTCTAGGGCATATTTCCAACAGTCTCCCACTTGCACTAGAGTCAATAATCTAGTTACATTGTGATGAATCGAACACCCATAGAGTTCTGGTGTTGATCATGTTTTGCTCGTGGAAGAGGTTTAGTCAACGGATCTGCGACATTCAGATCCGTATGCACTTTGCAAATTTCTATGTCTCCATCTTCAACATTTTCACGAATGGAGTTGAGCGGCGCTTGATGTGCTGGTCTTCTTGTGAAACCTGGGCTCCTTGGCAAGTGCAATAGCTCCGGTGTTGTCACAAAAGAGTTTGATCGGCCCCGACGCATTGGGTATGATTCCTAGGTCGGTGATGAACTCCTTCACCCAAATTGCTTCATCGCTGCCTCCGAGGCTGCCATGTACTCCGCTTCACATGTAGATCCCGCCACGACGCTTCGCTTGCGGCTGCACCACCATCTTGCTCCACCATTCAACATATACACGTATCGGGTTTGTGACTTAGAGTCATCGGATCGTGTCGAAGCTAGCGTCGGCGTAACCCTTCTGACGAGCTCTTCGTCACCTCCATAAGCGAAACATGTCCTTAGTCCTTTTCGGTACTTCAGGATATTCTTGACCGCTGTCCGGTGTTCCTTGCTGGGATTACTTTGGTATCTTCCTACCAAACTTACGGCAAGGTTTACATCAGTCCGGTACACGGCATGGCATACATAATAGACCCTATGGCTGATGCATAGGGATGACACTCATCTCTTCTATATCTTCTGCGTGTTTCGGACATTGAGCCGAGCTCAATTTCACACCTTGTGTCTGAGCAAGAACCCTTTCTTGGACTGATCCATTTTGAACTTCTTCAATATCTTATCAAGGTATGTGCTTTGTGAAAGACCTATGAGGCGTCTCGATCTATCCCTATAGATCTTGATGCCTAATATGTAAGCAGCTTCTCCAAGGTCCTTCATTGAAAAACTCTTATTCAAGTAGGCCTTAATGCTGTCCAAAAGTTCTATATCATTTCCCATCAAAAGTATGTCATCTACATATAATATGAGAAATGCTCTGAGCTCCCACTCACTTTCTTGTAAACGCAGGCTTCTCCATAAGTCGCATAAACCAAAACGCTTTGATCATCTCATCAAAGCGAATGTTCCAACTCGAGATGCTTGCACCAGCCCATAAATGGATCATTGGAGCTTGCATACCTTGTTAGCATTCTTAGGGTCGACAAAACCTTCCGGCTGCATCATATACAGTTCTTCCTTAAGATAGCCGTTAAGGAATGCCGTTTTGACGTCCATTTGCCATATCTCATAATCATAGTATGCGGCAATTGCTAACATGATTCGGACGGACTTCAGCTTCGCTACGGGAGAGAAAGTCTTATCATAGTCAACCCCTTGAACTTGCCGATAACCTTTAGCGACAAGTCGAGCTTTATAGATGGTAACATTACCATCCGCGTCCGTCTTCTTCTTAAAGATCCATTTGTTTTCTATCGCTCGCCGATCATCGGGCAAGTCTGTCAAAGTCCATACTTTGTTTTCATACATGGATCCTATCTCGGATTGCATGGCTTCAAGCCATTTGTTGGAATCTGGTCCCGCCATCGCTTCTTCATAGTTCGAAAGTTCACCGTTGTACAACATGATTTCCAGGACAGGGTTGCCATACCACTCTGGTGTGGAACGTGTCCTTGTGGACCTACGAAGTTCAGTAGCAACTTGATCCGAAGTACCTTGATCATCATCATTAATTTCCTCTCCGATCGGTGTAGGCACCACAGAACATTTTCTGAGCTGCACTACTTTCCGGTTCAAGAGGTAGTACTTCATCAAGTTCTACTTTCCTCCCACTTACTCCTTTTGAGAGAAACTCTTTTCTAGAAAGGATCCATTCTTGGCAACAAAGATCTTGCCTTGGATCTAAGGTAGAAGGTATACCCAATGGTTTCCTTAGGGTATCCTATGAAGACGCATTTTTCCGACTTGGGTTCGAGCTTTTCAGGTTGAAGTTTCTTGACATAAGGATCGCATCCCCAAACTTTTAGAAACGACGACTTAGGTTTCTTCCCAAACCATAATTCATACGGTGTCGTCTCAGCGGATTTAGGCGGTGCCCTATTTAAAGTGAATGTAGCTGTCTCTAGGCGTATCCCCAAAATGATAGCGGTAAATCAAGAAGAGACATCATAGATCGCACCATATCCAATAGAGTGCGATTACGATGTTCGGACACACCGTTACCGAGGTGTTCCAGCGGCTTGAGTTGTGAAACGATTCCACATTTCCTTAAGTGTGTACCAAATTCGTGACTTAAATATTCTCCTCCACGATCGATCGTAAGAACTTTGTTTTTCGCCACGTTGATTCTCTACCTCATTCTGAAATTCCTTTAACTTTTCAAAGGTCTCGGACTTGTGTTTCATCAAGTAGACATACCCATATCTACTCAAGTCATCGTGAGAGTGAGAACATAACGATATCCTCCATGAGCCTCAACGCTCATTGGACCGCTTTGCGTCTGTATGTATGATTTCCAATAAGTTGGTTGCTCGCTCCATTGTTCCGAGAACGGAGTCTTGGTCATTTGCCCATAAGGCATGGTTCGCATGTGTCAAATGATTCATAATTGAGAGACTCTAAAGTCCATCAGCATGGAGCTTCTTCATGCGCTTGACACCAATGTGACCAAGGCGGCGATGCCACAAGTATGTGGGACTATCGTTATCAACTTTACATCTTTTGGTATTCACACTATGAATATGTGTAACATCACGTTCGAGATTCATTAAGAATAAACCATTAACCATCGAGACATGACCATAAAACATATCTCTCATATAAATAGAACAACCATTATTCTCGGATTTAAATGAGTAGCCATCTCGCATCAAGCGAGATCCCGATACAATGTTCATGCTCAAACTTGGCACTAAATAACAATTATTGAGGTTTAAAACTAATCCCGTAGGTAAATGTAGAGGTAGCGTGCGGACGGCGATCACATCGACCTTGGAACCATTCCCGACAGCGCATCGTCACCTCGTCCTTCGCCGATCTCCGTTTATTCCGCAGCTCTGCTGTGAGTTACAAATATGAGCAACGGCACGGTATCAAATACCCGGGAGTTACTACGAGTCTTGGTAAGGTACACATCAATTACATGTATATCAAATATACCTTTAGTGTTGCCGGCCTTCTTATGCGCTAAGTATTTGGGGCAGTTCCGCTTCTAGTGACCCTTCCTTTGCAATAAAAGCACTATGTCTCGGGCTTGGGTCCATTCTTTGACTTCTTCCCGGCAAGCTGGCTTTCGGGCGGCGGCAACATCCTTGCCGTCCTTCTTGAAGTTCTTCTTACCCTTGCCCTTCTTGAACTTAGTGGTTTTATTGACCATCAACACTTGATGTTCTTTCTTGATTTCTACCTCTGCTGACTTGACATTGAAAATACTTCAGAATAGTTTTCACCATCCCCGCATATTGTAGTTCATCACAAAGCTCTTGTAGCTCGGTGGGAGCGATGAAGGATTCTGTCAATGACTGTCTCGTCAGGAGGTTAATGTCCATTTGGGACAGAGCGGTTGTGCAACCAGACATTTTGAGTATGTGCTCCTTGCGAACTATTTTCCTTCATCTTACAACTATAGAACTTGTCGGAGACTTCATATCTCTCGACCGGGCATGAGCTTGGAAAACCATTTTCAGCTCCTCGAACATCTCATATGCTCCGTGTTGCTCAAAACGCTTTTGGAGCCCGGTTCTAAGCTGTAAAGCATGCCGCCTTGAACGAGGGAGTAATCATCAAGACGAGACTGCCAAGCGTTCATAACGTCTTGGTTCTCTAGGATGGGTGCTTCACCTAGCGGTGCTTCTAGGACATATTGTTTCTTGGCTGCTATGAGGATGATCCTCGGGTTAGGACCCATCCGAATAGTTGCTGCCATCATCTTTCAGCTTGGTTTTCTCTAGGAAGCGTTGAAGTTCATGGTGACATGGCGTTGGCCATTTGATCTACAAGACATTTTGCAAAGATTTTAGACTAATGTTCATGATCATTAAGTTCATCTAAGCAAATTATTTAATGAACTCCCACTCAGATTTGACATCCTCTAGTCATCTAAGTGTTACATGATCCGAGTCGACTAGGCCGTGTCCGATCATCACGTGAGACGGACTAGTCATCGTCGGTGAACATCTCCATGTTGATCGTATCTTCCATCGACTCATGTTCGACCTTCGGTCTCTTGTGTTCGAGGTCATGTATGTACATGTTAGGCTCGTCAAGTTAACCTAAGTGTTTTGCATGTGTAAAACTGTCTTACACCGTTGTATGTGAGCGTAGGAATCTATCACACCCGATCATCACGTGGTGCTTCAAGCGACGAACTTTAGCGCGGCGCACGCTTAGGAGAACACTTTCTTGAAATTATTATAAGGGATCATCTTATTTACTACCGTCGTTCTAAGTAAACAAGATGCATAAACATAATAATAAACATCACATGCAATTATATAGTAGTGACATGATATGGCCAATATCATATAGCTCCTTTGATCATCTTGTCACCGGCATGACACCATGATCTCCATCATCATGGTCTCCATCATTGTGTCTTCATGAAGTTGCTCGCCAACTATTACTTCTACTACTATAGCTAACGGTTTAGCAATAAAGCAAAGTAATTACATGGCGTTGAATCAATGACACGCAGGTCATACAATAATTAAGACAACTCCTATGGCTCCTGCCGGTTGTCATACTCATCGACATGCAAGTCGTGATTCCTATTACAAGAACATGATCTCATACATCACAATATATCATTCATCATACATCACAACTTTTGGCCATATCACATCACAAGGCAATTGCTGCAAAAACAAGTTAGGCGTCCTCTAATTGTTGTTGCATCTTTTACGTGGCTGCAATAGGGTTCTAGCAAGAACGTTTTCTTACCTCTGAAAAAGCCACTGGCGTGATTTGTCAACTTCTATTTACCCTTCATAAAGACCCTTTTCGTCGAATCCGCTCCAACTAAAGTGGGAGAGACAGACACCCGCTAGCCACCTTATGCAACTAGTGCATGTCAGTCGGCGGAACCTGTCTCACGTAAGTGTACGTGTAAGGTCGGTCCGGGCCGCTTCATCCCACAATACCGCTGAAGCAAAATAAGACTAGTAGCAGCAAGAAAGTTGACAACATCTACGCCCACAACAAATTGTGTTCTACTCGTGCAATAGAGAACTACGCATAAACCTGGCTCATGATGCCACTGTTGGGGAACGTTGCAGAAAATAAAAAATTTCCTACGGTTTCACCAAGATCCATCTATGAGTTCATCTAGCAATGAGTGATATGAGTGCATCTACATACCTTTGTAGATCGCGAGCGGAAGCGTTCAAGTGAACGGGGTTGAGGGAGTCGTACTCGTTGTGATCCAAATCACTGATGACCAAGTGCCGAACGAACAGCACCTCCACGTTCAACACACGTACGGAGCGGATGACGTCTCTCGCACCTTGATCCAGCAAGGAGGAGGAGAGGTTGATGAAGATCCAGCAAGACGACGACGTGGTGGTGGATGCAGCAGGTTCCGCAGAGAGCTTCGCCAGCCTGCGAGAAGGAGAGGTGTAGCAGGGGAGGGAGGCGCCAAGACTTGGGGTGCCGCTGCCCTCCCTCCCCCTTTATATAGGCCCCTGGGGCGCCGCCCTGGAGATTAGATCTCCCAAGGGGGGCGGCAGCCAAGGGGAGGCTTGCCCCCAAGGCAAGTGGGCGCCCCACCCCTAGGGTTTCAATCCTAGCGCAGGGGGCTAAGAGGCGCACCAGCCCACCGGGGCTGGTTCCTCCCACTTCAGCCCAGGGCCCTCCGGGATAGGTGGCCCCACCGGTGGACCGGGACCCTTCGGTGGTCCCGGTACAATACCGGTGACCCCCGAAACTCTCCCGATCGCCGAAACAGCACTTCCTATATATAATTCTTTACCTCCGGACCATTCTGGAACTCCTCGTGACGTCCGGGATCTCATTCGGGGCTCCGAACAACTTTCGGTTTGCTGCATACTCTTATTCATACAACCCTAGCGTCACCGAACCTTAAGTGTGTAGACCCTACGGGTTCGGGAGACATGCAGACATGACCGAGACGGCTCTTCGGTCAATAACCAACAGCGGGACCTGGATACCCATGTTGGCTCCCACATGCTCCTTGATGATCTCATCGGATGAACCACGATGTCGAGGATTCAAGCAACCCCGTATACAATTCCCTTTGTCAGTCGGTATGTTACTTGCCCGAGATTCGATCGTCGGTATCCCAATACCTCGTTCAATCTCGCTACCGGCAAGTCACTTTACTCATACCGTAATGCATGATCCCGTGACCAAACACTTGGTCACTTTGAGCTCATTATGATGATGCATTACCGAGTGGGCCCAGTGATACCTCTCCGTGTACGGAGTGACAAATCCGATCTCGATCCGTGACAACCCAGCAGACACTTTCGGAGATACCGTAGTGCACCTTTATAGTCACCCGATTCGTTGTGACGTTTGGTACACCAAATCACTCCTACGGTATCCGGAGTTACGATCTCATGGTCTAAGTAAAAGATACTTGACATTGGAAAAGCTCTAGCAAAACGAACTACACGATCTTGTGCTATGCTTAGGATTGGGTCTTGTCCATCACATCATTCTCCTAATGATGTGATCCCGTTATCAATGACATCAAATGTCCATAGTCAGGAAACCATGACTATCTATTGATCAACGAGCTAGTCAACTAGAGGCTCACTAGGGACATATTATAGTCTATGTATTCACACGTGTATTACGATTTCCGGATAATACAATTATAGCATGAATAAAAGACAATTATCATGAACATGGAAATATAATAATAATCCTTTTATTATTGCCTCTAGGGCATATTTCCAACAGTCGGGGCCGAGCGATGTGCATTTCTCTCGTACGTACGCGTGTGTGTGCGAGGCGTTGGTCTCTAACTGAACCCGAGCGAGGCGTTGGGCTCTAACTGAACCCGAGCGATTGCACTAGCTAAGTTACTGAACCCGAGCGACCGATCCCTTCCTGTTAACTAAACCCGAGTGATTCCTTCGCTACTGCTGCTAACTGAAGCCGATCGATGCTGCCTCTGGATGAACAGTGAGCGTTGTTGGGGGGTTTTGTGAATAGTTCTTTGTGGGGGTGGGATGAACAGGAACCCGTGGTGTTGCCGTTGGATGAACAGTACCCCGATCGATCGAGCCGGTGGATGAACAGGACCCCGTGGAGGACTGGATGAACAGGATCCCGTGGAGGGCTGGATGAACAGGACGACCCCATGGAGGGCTGGTTGAACACTAGCCATGGAGAGCTGGATGAATAGTAGCCCATGGAGGGGTGGTTGAATAGGACCCCATGGAGAGGGATGGTTGCACAGTAGCCGGTGGAGGAGCACGCGGTGGAAGCTGGATGAACAGGAGCCCGTGAATGAACAGTCGCAGGTGGAGGCTGGAGGAGGTCGACGGTGGATGAACAGTAGCCCGTGGGGGCTGGAGGAGGTCGACGGTGGAGATTAACAGTATCCCATGGAGTCTCGTTTTGTGGTACGCCACACCCCTCCCGATGAACAGGACCCCCGTTTCGACCGTAGCGCTCCAACACAAGTCTGTTTCCTCCGTTTTGCGGTATGCCACACCCCTCCCGATCAACAGGACACTGTTTCGACCGTAGGAGGTCCGTTTCCTCCATTTTGCGGTACGCCAGACCCCTCCCGGTGAACAGGATCCCGTTTCGACCGTGGCCGGTCGAACACAAGGCTGTTTCCTCCGTTCTGTGGTACGCCAGGCCTCGTTCCCATCGGTTGTTCCGTCCAAGCCGGTTGGCTCCCGATGAACAGCATGCGTTCCGTTGCCTCCCGATGAACACGACGCATTCCGTTGCCTCCCCATGAACACGACGACGACGCAGTTTCTCCACTCCGACCCAGCCATGTACATGAGCCCTGACCGTCCGTATATATATGCGCGAGTAGGCATTGGAGACCCCGCCCGTATGTACTTACGTGGCCGTATTTACTTTCTTGCACCTTGGTCGCTATATATACGTGTACATGCTACGTGCGCGCCTCTACTACGACACGTGCCCTTCCTTACACGGCCACGGTTCTGAGAGCTCCCTGGAGCTCCTCCGACGCCAATTCCAACTCTATATATTTGCTTTCGGAGAGAAAAAAATCAAGGAGAAGAAATCATCGCGTTTTACCATACGGAGCCGCCGCCAAGCCCTAAAACCTCTCGGGAGGGCTGATCTCGAGTCCGTTCGGGGCTCCGGAGAGGGGGCGCCGTCGTCATCATCAACCATCCTTCATCACCAATTTCATGATGCTCACCGCCGTGCGTGAGTAATTCCATCGTAGGCTTGCTGGACGGTGATGGGTTGGATGAGATCTATCATGTAATCGAGTTAGTCTTGTTAGAGTTTGATCCCTAGTATCCACTATGTTCTGAGATTGATGTTGCTATGACTTTGCTATGCTTAATGCTTGTCACTAGGGCCCGAGTGCCATGATTTCAGATCTGAACCTATTATGTTTTCATGAATATATGTGTGTTCTTGATCCTATCTTGCAAGTCTATAGTCACCTATTATGTGTTATGATCCGACAACCCCGAAGTGACAATAATCGGGATACTTCTCGGTGATGACCATAGTTTGAGGAGTTCATGTATTCACTATGTGCTAATGCTTTGTTCCGTTCTCTATTAAAAGGAGGCCTTAATATCCCTTAGTTTCCATCGGGACCCGCTGCCACGGGAGGGTAGGACAAAAGATGTCATGCAAGTTCTTTTCCATAAGCACGTATGACTATATTGAATACATGCCTACATTACATTGATGAATTGGAGCTAGTTACATGTCACCCTATGTTATGATTGTTACATGATGAACCGCATCCGCGTAATTATTCATCACCGATCCAATGCCTACGAGCTTTCCATATACTGGTTTACGCTTATTTACTTTCTCGTTGTTACTGTTACAATCATTACAAAACACCAAAAATATTACTTTTGCTTTCATTACTCTTTTGTTACCGTTACCACTACTATCATACTACTTTGCTACTAAATACTTTGCTGCAGATATTAAGTTATCCAGGTGTGGCTGAATTGACAACTCAGTTGCTAATACTTGAGAATATTATTTGTCTCCTCTTGTGTCGAATCAATAAATTTGGGTTGAATACTTTACCCTCGAAAGCTGTTGCGATCCCCTACACTTGTGGGTTATCAAGACTAATTTCTAGCGCCGTTGCCGGGGAGCATAGCTCTGTTCTTTGAGTCACTTGGGATTTATATCTGCTGGACACTATGAAGAATTTGAAAGACGCTAAGACAAAAATTTATCCCTCAACTACGAGGGAGATAAGGAACGCCATCTAGCTCGCACTTGATTCACCTTCGTTATGAGTAAGCTTGCGACACCTAAACCTGTTTCGCTATTTGTTACGATATGTCGCATGTTATTGATGATGCCACTACGCTATGCATGATACTTATGATGAAACTACTTCTATGCTTGATACTCATCTGTGCCCTTAGTGAATTTCTTGATGAACAAATTGCTAGGGCTAGAGAGAAAGAAATTATTGAACCGATAATGTTGATGAAATTGATGATGAAGATATGCTGTTATTCCTAAGGGTTATGTTTTCGATATGGAATCTTACGCAGCTATTTTTGCTCGGAAAGATAGAAACGAACTTAAGAGGCTATTAGTTAAATGGAGTAAAGAATCTCTTAGAGATAGAATGAAACCGACCTGCTTTTGCTACTTCACCTATTTGTGTTCCCGATAAGGATTATGAGTTCTTTGTTGATCCTAATATAATTACTTTGGTTGAATCTGATCCTTTTCATGGCTATGAATCAAACTGTTGTGGCACATCTTACTAAATTAAATGATATAGCCACCTGTTCACTAATGATGAGAGATCTCGCTACTTTTATATCCTTAAAATATTTCCGTTCTCATTAAAGGGTGATGCTAAGATATGGTTTAATTCTCTAGATCCTGGTTGTGTGCGTAGTCCCGGGATATGATTTATTACTTCTCGCTAAATATTTCCTGCTCATAAGAAACAAGCTGCTTTAAAGGAAATATACAACTTTGTGCAAATTGAAGAAGAGAGTCTCCCACAAGCTTGGGGAGGCTTCTCAAGTTATAATGCTTTGCTGATCATCCTCTTAAGAATAATGAAATACTTGATATCTTTTATAATGGACTAACCGATGCTTCCACAGATTACGGATAGTTGTGTTGGTTCTGTTTTTAGGAAAGAACACGGATGAAGCTGAAATTCTATTGAATAATATGTTGACAAATGAAAATAATTGGACACTTCTGAGCCAGCTCTGAGCCAATTCTGAGCCTATTCCTAAACCAACTCCGAAGAAGAGGGGTGTTCTATTTCTCAGTCCTGAAGATATGCAAGAGGGAAAGAAATCTATGAAAGGAAAAGGAATTAAAGCCGAAGATGTTAAGAATTTACCTCCTATTAAAGAAATACATGGTCTTAATTTACCGCCTTTTGAAGAAACATATGATCTTGATCCATTACCTATTGAAGAACCTCCTGATCCCGAAAACCCGACACAGGTAGTAAAGGTAAATTCTCTCTATAGATTTGAGAAGGTGATATTCCTCACTACAAGTCTGCTAGACAATGCTTGGATGAGTTTGATAATTTTATTGTCAAACAAGAAAATTTTAATGTTTATTTTGGTAGACAATTAAAACAAAATACCTATATGATTAAACACTTGGGTGATTATATGGCTAATGTTAGATGTGAACTTAAACTCATTAGCAAACATGCTTCTATGGTTACCACTCAAGTAGAACAAGTACTTAAGGCTCAAAATGATTTGCTCAATGAAATGAATAGTAAGAAAAATGATTATTCTGTTAGAGTGGCTACTAGAACTGGTAGAATGACTCAGGAACCTTTGTATCCTGAAGCCCACCCTAAGAGAATTGAGCAAGATTCTCAGAGAAATAATACTGATGTGCCTAGTTCTTCTAAAAGGAAGAAAAATAAAAATGATAGGACTTTCCAAACTTCTACTGAACCTTTTGCTGAACCATCTGAGAATCCAAATGCTATATCTATGTCTGATGCTGAAACACAATCTGGTAACGAACATGAACCTAGCAAAAATGTTAATGATGTTGTTCATGATGATGCTCAACCTAGTAATGATAATGATGTAGAAGTTGAACCTGCTGTTGATCTTGATAACCCACAATCAAAGAATCAACGTTATGATAAGAGAGACTTTGTTCCTAGGAAATATGGTAAAGAAAGGGAACCATGGGTTCGAAACCCATGCCTTTTCCTCCCAAACCATCCAAGAAAAGGATGATGAGGATTTTGGCGCTTTCTTTGAAATGATTAGACCTATCTTTTTGCGTATGCGATTAATCGATATGCTCAAAACAAATCCTTATGCTAAGTATATGAAGGATATCATTACCAATAAGAGAAAGATACCGGAAGCTGAAATTTCCACCATGCTTGCTAATTATACTTTTAAGGGTGGAATACCAAAGAAACTTGGAGATCCAGAGTACCCACTATACCATGCTCCATTAAAAGAAATTATGTTAAAACTGCTTTATGTGATCTTGGAGCCGGTGTTAGTGTTATGCCTCTCTCTTTATATCGTAGACTTGATTTGAATAAGTTGACACCTCTGAAATATCTTTGCAAATGGCTGATAAATCAACTGCTATACATTGCCGGTATTTGTGAGGATGTGCTGTTGTGGTTGTAAGCGTTACTATTTTAACGGACTTTGTTATTCTTGATATTCCGAGGACGATGGTATGTCTATTATTCTTGGAAGACCCTTTTGAATCTGCAGGTGCTGTTATTGATTGCAAAAAGGCAATGTCACTTTTCATGTTAATGGTAATGAGCATACGGTACACTTTTCGAGAAACAACCTCAAGTTTATAGCATCAACTCTATTGAAAAATTCCATCGATTATATTTGGAGGTTTTGAATTTCCTCTTCCTCTGTCAAGAAGAAATATGATATTCTTATTATAGGGGATGTGCATATCCCGTTGAGGTAACTATAGTGTTATTCAAAATTTCTCCGGTTCCATGTTATTCGGAATGAGTTTGTTAACAAGACTCGATCAACCTTTTAGTGGATTCCTTTTGACGAGCATGAGACGGATGAAACTAGAAGGCACAACCTTCTATACCCTCTTTATACTTTCTGTTATTTAGTTGAAATAAAGTAAAAATAGTATTTTTCTGTCTGTTTCCTGATTTATCTGTGCAATGTAAAAATACCCCGAAAATAAAAGTCCTCCAAATGCCATGCCAATTTAATATGATTTTTTTCAGGAATATTTGAGGACTTATGGTGCAAAAATTACCACGGGGGGAGCTGCCACCTGGCCACGAGGGTGGAGGGCGTGCTCTACCCCCCTGGGCGCGCCCCCCTACCTCGTGGGCCCACGGTGGCCCTCCTCCACTTATTCCTGCACCCATCCTCTTCTTATTCCTCCCACAAACACGAATATCTGGCTCAAACACGAGTTCCAGCCCACGTTGCTGTGATTTTTGATCTCCTTGCTCAAAGCACCTCTCACCAAACTGCTTGGTGAGATTGTTCCTTGGTATTTGACTCCTCCATTGATTTAATTAGTTTTTGTTCTAGTGCTTTATTATTTGCAAATTTGTGCTGCATAGGTGACCATATTCTTGAGCTTGCATGTCAAATTTATATGGTTCCAAGTAGTTCTAATGCTTGATTAAGGCTCTAGGCACTTGTAGGAATAGTTGCTATCAATTTTATTGAAGTTGGTTCACTTTTGTTTGAAATTACTAAAAATTTCAGATTATTTCAGAAAATAATGAAGAGACTTTTGAGGGGCTCGTCGAGCCGAAGCTCGAAGGAAAAATAAAATGAAGAAGCACAGAGGCCCAAATATAATTTGCCTCGCACCACGGAGATCCGGCCGTGTGAATGGCCTTCCGATGGCTTCTTGAGACAAGCCGGAATTTATGAGGATTTTTATTCATTGGTTGAGAATGCTGGCCTCACCGACTTCGTGCGCGACCAACGTCATCAGTATCTCTTACTCACTAATACTTTTGTGCAAAACTTCTACTATTTTTCTAAGGAATCACCTCCTTCAGTAGAGTTTCATTTATATGAGGTTGTTAAGAAGATGCCATTAGCTGAATTTTGCAAGGTTTGCAAAATACCCTCTGAAGGTACCTTAGAAGAACCACATCGTAAGGATGTGGAAGAATTTATTAACACCATCACTGTGGGGGAAACCAGGAAGGTTTCCTACGCAAGAATCACTAGCATACATTTTCCTGTTTTACGCTACTTTGCCTTATTTGCTAGTCGTTGCTTGATTGGTCGCGGAAACTGTGGAAACCTTAGTGTTCCTAATATTATCATTTTATTCCATGGTTTATACCTCGATAACTCTGTTAGTATGGGCGGAATTATTGCTAAATGGTTAAGTTTGAACCGTACTAAAGGCCCCATCTTTGGAGGTATTTATGCTTCGCGCCTAGCTGCACATTTTAACATACCCATTAGGCTTTATGAGAAAGAAGAAAAATTGTTGCCTAGTGCTTATTTAGATTATAAGAGTATGCTAGCGCATGACTTTATTGTTAAGGGCAAGGAAGGGGAGCTTAAATATAAATTGTACTTTGATAAACATCACCCTGAGACTATTACTTTGCCTGCTCCTTCTTTGTTTAACTTGTCTGAAGGTCTTTATCTCGTTCTGTGGGCGGCCGTTCAAGCCTATCGGAATCCTGCACCAACCCCGGAGCCGGAACCACAATACGAGCTTCCACGCCAGTCTGTTTATTCTTGGGATCCGGAGGTGGCTGCCAGCCAGTGGCAGTCAGAGTCCTCTTCATCACAGTACAACCCCAGCTACACCTACGGGTATCTGCCAGGCCATCCCTGGCAATGAACCAACTTAGGCCAAAAGGCTAAGCTTGGAGGAGTACGTATTTTCCACCGACATTACATTTATGTTCACACACACTCATTACTAGATGTCGATGCTCATACTCTTTCACTATATATCCATGCTAGTTTATTTTCTTTTTCCTGCTTCTTCTTGTGTGTTTGTTAAACTTTAAGAAAACAACAAAAAATTAGTGTAGCTTCTAGTTAGTTTACTTTTCCTGCTGTAGTAGTAATAATTAAAAAGAAAACCCAAAAATAGTTCGCGTTCTTCTTTTTCTTGTTGGGAGCTTTCCCGTGTAAATAGATTTATTTTCTCTCTTTTCTTTGGGGGTCGATAGGAGAAGACCATGATTAAATTGTTGAAGTGGCTCTTATATGCATTATTGTTGATTTAACCGAGAGCCCATGTTGCCTTGTCTTCTCCTACTTATTGAATGCTCGCAGATTCCAGCTTAGTCCAATGCACGTGCACTCTTATTATTATCCACATCGTTCGGGCGTGCAAGTGAAAGGCAATAATGATGATATATGATGAATTGATTGGGATAAGCGAAGCTGGTATGAACTCGACCTCTCTTGTTTTTGTAAATATGATGAGTTCATCGTTCTTGATTCAGCTTATTATGAATAAACATGTTTGCAATGACAATTAGAGATCATAGTTGCTTATGTCATGCTTGATTAGCTATGAGTTATAATGGTTTACCTTGCGTGCCAACATGCTATTAAAATGGTTGTGATGTGGTATGATGGGGTGGTATCCTCCTTTGAATGATTTAAGTGACTTGACTTGGCACATGTTCACACATGTAGTTGAAACAAAATCAACATAGCCTTCACGATATTTATGTTCATGGTGGATTATATCCTACTCATGCTTGCACTCAATGTTCATGACTGTTGTCGCTCTCTAGTTGGTCGCTTCCCAGACTTTTGCTAGCCGTCACTTGTACTAAGTGGGAATACTGCTTGTGCATCAAATTCCTTAAACCCCAAAGTTATTCCATATGAGTCCACTATACCTTCCTATATGCGGTATTTACCTGCCGTTCCAAGTAAATTTGTATGTGCCAAACTCTAAACCTTCAAATAAACATGTGCGGGCACAAAAAAAGCGAGCAAGAGGAGCAGCCAGCCTAGCTGAGCGAGCGAGAGTTTTGTTGGCTGATCCATGTGTGCGTTATAGCAGCAATTCAACGGTTTCAGCGTGGAATAGAGGATCCTAACAGGCCCAAATAACCACGGCTGTCCGACACTGAGTTCAAAACGTGTAAAGACACCATAACCATGCACCAAACGACTCCATTCTCCTTTTGGAACAAATACTTTCTCCAACCAAAACCTGACACGATATAGGAACAAAAAAATACCACTAGAACATAACTAAAACACAAGCCAACATGATAAGATCCAAACAAAATAACCGGTCGTAATAATTTATTAGATATAAATTAATTAATCTCACGAGTGAAGAACGGCGTGGCGAAGCGCGCTACCTTCTAGTCTCTTTGATAGCACATGTAAAGTTAGTCTTTGGGGCTTCCCTAATCCCAGTAACTCCATCCGAAAATGGTGCCCCCTTGTTCTGACTCTTCACTTCTGTATCACCACAACATATGGGATCCCTCTAACCGGAGCCAATTTTGCCCTAATAACATATTTGAAAATGTAAAAGAACTGTTTCACATGGCCTTAATATTTTAAACTTATTTCCCTAGTTGTGTACTTTGTGTTTTTGCCAAAAGATATGCACTTTTTTCCAAAATCTTATTTTGTTTTAAATGATTTTGAGTCACATCTATTTTTTTATAAACTATGTTCCCACAACTTTGTGGATTATATTTTGTTATTTTCATTTTTTTTGAGTTGTTTATGTACTGGAATTTCTTTCATTTTATATTTTAGAAGAAAAAAAACTGATCCATAGTTTCAATTTGTAAAGTGCAGTTTTATCAATTTTAGAAGGATGAATATAGCCAGAATACCAATGTTGCTAATTAAATTTAAAATACATGATGCTCGTTCTAACGAAGCGGTAGCATCACCCTAGTTGAGGAAATGACGCAAAAATCAGTACAATTAAAGCTAGGTCATCAGAAAACCACCGCCGAACGCTAAAACCACATAAAACCACCACAACTGAGGCAGGTATGCGACACGTAACACTTTCGCGCTTTCGCCTCCTGGTTACGTAATCGAATGGTCATCATCCTTAAGCCTTTTGCTTTTTTTTGAGCGGTCCTTAAGTCTTTTGCTAAACGAAAGCACCGAGCGGTGGTTGCCGCGTGGGCTCTAATTCTATCCACAAGTGGCTACACAAGCTTGCAGAGTTGCCGTTTGTTAATCACTGCAGCAGGTGGCTCTCCGGCTAGATTCAGATCTCCACTATTATAAGCACCTAATAATCACGCATTATTCGTTCTAATCCGGGTGCGTTAGCCGCTTCCGGCTGCAGGTGGTCCCGAAAACTCCATTTGAAAACCGGGACCCCGCAGTCAGCGTCCCATCGCCCGAACGTACAAATCGCGGCACCGGCTCCATTAATCCAGTGATGATCACCTCTTCAGCAAGGCATATTCGGCTTCCCACCCCGCATTTCGCCAACCCCAAGCGCCACCTCCGACTCCGACCCCGCCGCTCAGGCCCAGCCCGCCCCGCATGGACCTCACCGACCAGTCGCCGGAGGAGGTGTAGGGGCTGTTTGGTTGCTTTCCTGGTCAGCATGCCTGATAAATTTGGGAGCCTGGCGAGCGCCTGGGAAGCTGCTGGTTTGTGCCTGGCCAGGCAAGCATTGTTTGTCTGGTGACCACACCTAAGGCCAACTCTACCGCGCGACCCTATCCTGTCCGCCCCCGTCCGTTTGAGGTAAAACGGACAAAAGAGACGGTCCAGCGCGCGGCCTCAAACGGACAAATGTCCGGATTCCGTCCGTTTTCGACCCATCCCCGGCCCAAACTTGCGCTCGGTTTGGGGTGAAACGGACGCGCGCAGACGGCCGCGACGCACGCCCTTGTCCCTCCCGTGGCCCGTTTGTCGGGGACACTACCAGTCCCTCCGCTCCCAACGCTTCACCCTCTCTCCCCGCCCCGCCCCGTCGCCGGCGCCGCCCCTATTCTCCGGCCGCCTCCTCACCGTGCAGCCCCCTGCCGTCCATACCAAACCACGTCTCGACATGGCCGCCACCACGCCCGTGCTTTCGCCGTAGTTTTGGTCGTCTGTCGGGGGAGGTTTGGCCGTCGCCGTCCTTGCCGGTGGCGGAGGGGACACGACTGCCGGCGACGGACCACGGAGGCCGAGGCAGATTCCAAGGAGAGCTCCAGAGCGGCCAGTGGTCGGCCGACAACCACCCCTGCTGCGTCGAGGTGATCATCGCGGCCTCTTCGCCACCACGACCGCAAGGTGTTCGACCTTTTGCCATAAAAGGTATGGACAGTGGAGACGAGTTTTTCTTTCATCACTTCCTTTGTTCATGGGACGATTCGTCGTCGGATGATGAAGATCTTGTGGTGGCTGCACCGGTCGCTCACGACCATATTCAACGGCACCTTCCTCGATGCAGGGGTCACTCCCGCCGTGCTCTAACCTGAACCGCAACAGGAGAGAGGCCACACCTGCTCTATGCCGATTACTTTGCCAACACCCGCTCTTCAAGCCGGATAAATTCCGTCATTTTAGTATGGCAAGGCATGTGTTCAATCGTATCCGAGAGGGAGTGGTTGCTCATGACCCATACTTTGAGTGCAAGACGGATGCCCTTGGCAAGCTTGGATTCTCCTCTTACCAGAAATGCACCGCGGCCATCCGCATGCTTGCATATGGTATTCCAGGTGTCGGTGTCAAAACCGGCGGATCTCGGGTAGGGGGTCCCGAACTGTGCGTCTAGGCGGATGGTAACAGGAGTCAAGGGACATGATGTTTTACCCAGGTTCGGGCCCTCTTGATGGAGGTAAAACCCTACGTCCTGCTAGATTAATATTGATGATGTGTGTTACAAGAGTGGATCTACCACGAGATCAAGGAGGCTAAACCCTAGAAGCTAGCCTATGGTATGATTGTTGTTTGTCCTACGGGCTAAAACCCTCCGGTTTATATAGACACCGGATAGGGTTAGGGTTACACAGAGTCGGTTACAATGGTAGGAGATCTACATATCCGTATCGCCAAGCTTGCCTTCCACGCCAAGGAAAGTCCCATCCGGACACGGGACGAAGTCTTCAATCTTGTATCTTCATAGTCTTGGAGTCCGCCGATGCCGATAGTTCGCTATCCGGACACCCCTAGTCCGAACTCCTCAAGAGCCCATGAACCAGGCTTCAATGACGACGAGTCCGCGCGCATGTTGTCTTCGCATTGCAAGGCGGGTTCTTCCTCCGAATAATTCATAGAAGATTGTGAACACCGGGATAGTGTCCGCTCTGCAAAAATAAATTCCACGTATCACCGAGAGAGAATAATATTACACAAGATCAATCACGACATATTTTGTGGCGTGACGTCGCACCACTACCAAGCCTTTATTCAAATCGTTTTATTGTTCCACCTCGGTAGCGTTTAGCGGCGGTTCCTTGGCACGCCTTGTCGAGCGTAGATCGTGTCCCCTTATTCCGGATTCCCATCAATACGGACGTGGGTAACCCAACCACGCCATTGATTGCGGTGCTTGGGAGATAAGCGAGTTTTACCAGGCCGGGGGGGACACATGTTTTAGTCCGCCCATATAAGGGGATAAGGATCCAACCCTTTTACCGCGCCTTCTTCCTCCTTGGCTTATCCATCTCCATGAACTCGAGCTCCAATACCAAGTCTGCACTTCTCACATCAACCTTCTCCAACTATGTCCGGAGCGGGAGGCAGTGGATGGCCTCCTCCGTCACGGAGGGGCAGATCCAAAAGCTGCGCGACGCGGATATTTGTCCAAAGAACATCGCGATCGGCTCCCGACGAGGGAGAGCTCATTCCCAACCCCAGCCCCATGAGAGGGTAGTATTTCTTCCCCATTTCCTCCGCTGGACTGGGCTTCCCGCCCATCCCTTTGTCCGGGGCTCATGTTCTACTACGGCCTAGATTTCCATGATCCGCCCCAATTTCATCCTCAACATCTCAGCGTTTATCGTCGTGTGCGAGGCATTCCTCGCATCCAACCCCACTTCGCTTGTGGCTCAAAACCTTTAGTGTCAAGTCAAGGTTGTGAAGGGCAGCCAAGCGGAGTGCGGAGGCGCCATGGTGGGCAGGATGTCCCACGTTACGTGGCCGGAGGGCACTTTCGTGGAAACCATCAAGGGTGGCAATCGGGTGGTTCTACATCACCGATAGCGTGACTCGATTGGGCGGCGCCCCAATTCAGATCGGCATTCCCACACGGCTCACCTCCGGAAAGAGAGTGGCGGATTTGGGGATTCGAGGAGCCGACCGACTCCAAGCCCGTATCCGAAGCTAGTGGACAAGAAGCTAGAGCTTGTTAACGTAATCCGTGTCATGCTCATCCGCGGATTCTCCGTGCTGCCGACGGGCTTTAATATGTGGGAGTTTGATCGGCGCAGCACTGCACTGAGCGGGCTCTTCGATACTACGCACGAAGATGTCGGAAGGTGTTGTTCAAGGGCGCGAAGCTCCCGCATCCGCCACCAAGATCGCGGATTTCGCTCGCAGCGTCCAGCTGACGAGGTAAGTGATTTCACCACTTGTTTTCCACCGTTTGGCTCTATGCGGGATCTAAACTCCCTTTACCTTTGACAGGATTGGCTGGCGAAAGCCGAACGGATGACCTGTTCGGCCCCATTGCCAGAGGACCCAGCAGACGCACGCCTAACGGGGCTGCTGGCTCCGGCACCCCACGTGGTGCCGGAGAAGACGGCCACGGGGACTCGGAAGAGTTCCCGTTTTCAGGTGCTATCGGATGATGAATCCGAGGCCGACTCCTCCCACCAAGGTGAGGAGGAGAAGAAGAAAGCCTCTCCCCCAGCGGGGGGAGGGAAGAAAAGGAAGGCCTCCCCAACAAGGGAGGCCGAAGGGTCCAAGAAGGGAAAAGCTCCTTCTCCGGACTGCTCCGCCAACGCCAAAGGATTGACGACGAAGATCAAGCGCCCAAGGGCCAAGCCCCTGGCGAGATCGTAAGTATCCGGACTCCCGAATAACTCCAAGGTTTTTATTTTCGCCACATAATGTCTTTCTAATGCCGCATACAACCCTGCAGTCCGCCCAAGGATGATCTTCCCGCTTGCCGGCGGGTCCTTGGGTGCGTCGGATATGGATTCCTTCCACCGCCTCCACCCTCATGCCGCGGACGACGCCGAGGTGGGATCCTAGAAAAGGACCCACCAGAGGAGGAGGCCCCGAGGTGTCACAGACACCCTCCCGGACTGTGCACGGACTCGCCCCGAGGCCACGGTGGCTCGAGTCCGCGGGCGACCCTTCGTAAGAAGGGCAAGATCGAGACGCCGGCTGCCTCCGCCCAACCGGAGGTGCCGGATAATTCGGAGGCGCCAACAGCGCCCCATCGAAGAGGAACACCGCTGCTATGAGTGCGGTGATTGAAGGTTCACTTGCCAAGAGCAGGTGACCGGCTCGCAGAGCCTTCTAACAGCTTTGAGGTAAGAAATTTCAATATATGTAAAATGGTACCGCATAGACAGAGTAGCCTCGATGCTCGGTTCGGTGTTGGAAAGAAAAGCCGGATGAGGATCTTTAGAAAGATAAACGCAGGAGTCATATAAAGGATATGTCAATATGGGATTGCAGGTTGTCTGCTGACCTCCGCCAAGACCGATTGCGGAGGTCAATACTTTGAAGGAAACCTCGGCGGTCCGAGAACGAGCTCGGGCATGCCAAGAAGCAGCTCGAGGAAAAGAAGGTGAGTAATACCTTATAAAAATTGTACCTTATGTAAAAGGATTTGGTTGCAAGAAAAATGACAAGGATAACGTGGGTGTTGTAGGGGCCACTAACAAGGTGGCACCCTGAAGGAGGCGGTGGCCGCGGCCGAACGCAATGCGGCTGCAGAGCGCACCGAGCGAGAGAAGCAGGAGGTGCGGGTGGCGGAGGTACAGCAAGAGCTCCAGGATCTCGTGAAAAAACATGAGAGCTTGGAGCGTGACTCGAAGACTCGAGAGTACGAGCTTGCAACGGCTCTTGAGAGTGCCAAAGCCGCTAAGGCCGAAGCCTATAAGGCCCTCCAGGAGATTGAGGTGGTGAAGAAAATAGCAGCGGGTAAGGCATTTTTCATGCAGAGTAAGCATGTGAGTGTTAATTACCTGTTGCTTACCCGAATTCGAGCTCTGTGTGCGTTCGCAGATCTTCCTCGCAGATGTCCGATGCTGCCAGATTTTACCGGGCCGAGGAGGGAGCTCGACGGAGAAGGTCTTGGTCTCAAGATGTTGAGGCGGACATCCGTGCCCTTAGCGACCAGTGAAGTAGCTGGTTGAGCTCCACAAGGCGGCCGAACAGGCCATGAAGGGCCTCATAGTTCGGCTGTGGCCTAAGGAGGCCATGCCAGGAGCTACTTGCCCTGGTGCGGCGGTGATGGATGCGTGCCCGTGGGTTGAAGTGATCAAGCATTCCGCTTGTATTGAGGGTGCCCGTCGGGCCCTTGCCCGCGCAAAGGTGCACTGGGGCAAGATGGATGCCCAGAAGCTTGTGACGGACCCGCCACTAGAGGGCAAGGAGCATCGCACGCCCGAGATGTATTATAAGAGTGTGCTGAAGGGCGCCCGTACTATTGCGGGTGAGTGCTCCAAAGATGTAATATTTGAGTAGACTCGCATTTTGTTATCCTGTGCGCTGAAAACTTAGTTCATAAGCGCTAAGTAACGCTTGTTAATTTAAAATATTACCTTCTGTGCGGCTGTTTATCAAATCGAGAGATGGCAAGTCATCGGCTTCACCCCCATGCCACAGTCTTTGGGGTGTTCGGGATAAACTTGAGCGCTCTTGTTCCCATTTTGGGTCCATCTAGGAGGCGCCAACACAGCGTAACAAGGCAACCGGACTTATAATGCTTGAACACTCTCACTTAGCCTTAGAATTCTATAATTTTAAATTTTCGAAGCCCCTAGTCTTGGAAGGTCAATTTGGGGCGCTATCACGCCTTGGCGGACAAGATCCGCTCCTCGCTCTAAGCGCATAAGTCTTTAAGGACTCATAAAAAACCTCTCGAACAGCGACCGTCTCTTGCCTCATCATGACGGTCAGTTTTAGCTTTCCATCGAGGCGTTAACCCAGCCGAATCTGGGCGGAATCGCAGTGGTTCTCCGGTGCTACCTTAGCCGATATAACGGAACGTAAGGTGCCAAAACACGGAGCCGGGCAAACCCAACTATTGACCCAAGACATGATTCAGAGCCGATGCATATAGTGCTATAAGTTCGGGGTGCCGCACTTGTGAAAGTGTTCGGACTCATCACACCAATCTCGGGAAACATAAGCCCCTGGTGTATATTAGCTGTACCAAAGTGTACGGATGCAACATGTCGTGAATGAACATATGTATGAAAAGAAATGCAATTATAAGCAAAAGGTGCTGCATTGTTTTATTCAATAAGTGCTGCTACTAATGCGAACGATACAAATAGTGCGATAAGCAAGGTAGGAGATGTTAAACATGTCCCCCTCCGTGGGGTAGGCTGCAGATTGGTGTATGAAAATGCTCGTAATGGAGACCACCAGATATTCGTTGTAGCCTTTATCCTTCCCCGGCTGTTGCATCGTGAGTTCGGCAGGTCTGCTGCCACGGACAGGCTTCGACAAACGGAGTCCTGTGGGTAAAAAGTAAAAGGTAAAAAAGAAAAGAAAAGGAACGACACACGTGAGAGCCCCCGTGTGGTTGAGCTGCGACCTGGGTTTATCGTGGTCGTGCCCTCTCCCCATGCCCATGGTATCTTTGAGCGTAATAGTGTGCGAAGGACCTGCTGACGTTTCGCAGGGGTGGGGTTAGCCGCATCGCTACGCTGCGTGCTCGAACGTGCTGTGGTCTTGTTGTAAGTTACTCCGGCGGCGCTTATTGTGTCCGCCGCTTAACGGCCGGACTCGAGAATTGCCTTAAGAGGCTGCATTGCACTTCGCCGCGAGAGCAGCCAGATGTTCCTCCGTGCGGAGAGAACGCTCAGTGTTTCCATTGACCGTAATGACTCCTCGAGGGCATGGCATCTTGAGCTTGAGGTATGCATAGTGCGGCACCGCGTTGAACTTTGCAAACGCGGTACGTCCGAGCAAGGCATGATAGCCGCTGTGGAACGGGACTATGTCGAAGATTAACTCCTCGCTCGAAGTTATCCGGGATCCGAAGACCACTTCGCAGTAATTGAGCTGTACAATTGGCTTTACACTGGTATGACGCCTTTAAAGGTCGTTTTGGTAGGTTTAATCCTTGAGGGTCTATTCCCATTTTGCGACCTTTGTATCCGGTAAAGCAGGTTCATGTGCTTGCCGCCATCCATCGGGACTCGTTAGGTGAAATCCATCGACGATTGGGTCTAAGACCGGTCTGGCGAATCTGCCGTGGCGGATGTGGTGGGGTGGTCCTTCGGTCAAAAGTGATCGGGCGGGAGGACCATGGATTGAACTGGGCAACTGGCTCCATCACGTAGACATCCTCGAGTGCACGCTCGCTCCCTTTTGGGTATGTGCGCTGCGTATATCATGTTCACCGTCCGCACTGTGGGGGAAACCTTCATCCTCTATTGTTCGGCGGTTGGGTCTCGTCCTCGTCATCGCTATGCAGCCCCTTGTCATTGTTTTCGCAATTAACTTGCCTGCCTTGAATACCCAACAGTCCTGTTGGTGTGGTTAAGCTGCTTTTTCGGGTGCCGTGTATCCGCACAAGCGGTCGAGTATTCGGTCCAAATTGGACGGACCCGAGTAGTTCATTTGAATGGTTTTTTCCACGACCGGTTTAGAGCCTTTGAATCCAGCATTGACCGCCAGATCCTCAATATTGTCACCGCACGCGGCGTTTGTTTTGTTACGACGCTGCCGCCATTTCGGTCCTTGAAGTCCGGACCGCCGAATTTTTGCCGAGGTTGTTGCTGCGTGCTAGCTACTGTCCTCACCCGCAGAAGCGGGTCATGAGTGATGTGAGGGCTGCCATGGATTTCGCTTTTCTGTCCTAGGTGCGGGCAAGCCACTCGTCATGGATGTTATACTTGAAGGTCGCGAGGGCCTCCGTGATCCGGACAATCGGCGATTTGGTTTTCTTGGTTAAGAACCGTGTCCGTAATTGTCCGCCGATTCGTCGGCTGCTGAATTATGTGGCTTAGGTCATCGCGTCTGGTGGTCGCACATAAGTGCCCGGAAGTTATCGAGGAATGCGGTTTGTGTCCTCCCAGCTCCCAATTGACTCGCCTGGCAAGCTGTTGAGCCAATGTCGGGCTGGTCCTTTAAGCTTGAGGGGAGGTATTTGATGGCGTGAAGATCGCCACCGCGGGCCATGTGGATGTGAAGGAGATAGTCTTTGATCCAAACCGCGGGTCTTGTGCCATCATAGGATTCAATATTGACGGGTTTAAACCCTTCGGGATTTGATGATCCGCCTCAGATCGGGCGATATCACGACGGAGCTCAAAAGAGCTTGGTCTGTTTTGTTCGGTCGGCCGGACTTATCGTGTCGGTGCGACGGTTGTCGCCACGCATCGGGGCCCACGCGATCCATAGATCGATCTTGATTGTCTTGCCTTGTCCTCCAATATATCTCGCAGTCCGGAGCATTCCCTTCGCCGTGTGCTTTTTGAGCGATGCCGGGCACGGTTTTAGTGAAGGGCCTAGAGGCCTCTCCGTCGCGACCACGGGTGGTCGGTCACCGTATTGTCTCCCGGTGATGCGGGTTCGTAGCCTCCTCCTCTAATCGGGGAGCAGCTTGCGTTTAGGGTAGCTTTTGAGGGCGCTCGAGCTCATGCTCTTCACCGCGAGGACTTCATCCATCCGTCGGCTAGCGATCCCGATCAGCTCTAAGCTGTTGCTGCTTTTTCTTGAGGCTGTTCGTCGTGGCTATAAGCCTGCGTCTAAAACGCTCTTGTTCGACGGGATTCTCGGCACGACAAATTGTCGTCGTCGAGGCTTGCCGTCTCCGGAGGGAGGCATATAATCCTCTACCTCTTCTTCGCCGCTCTCTCGTGAGGGTGGCGTCTCCATCTTCCCGCTACTGGATCTTGCCGGAGTGGATTGTCTTCGCATTGTCCGGTGTATTGTTGTCTCCGGTGCCGGAGTCTTCATTCTTGCTGTGGCAGGATTTAGAGCGGCGCCGCTGACGCCGGCGCTTCGGTTGCTTCTTGGAGGGGTCATCTCCGTTGTTCCATCGCCGTTCCCATCTTTTGGGATGTCCACCATGTATATGTCGTATGACGAGGTGGCCTTCTAGTGCCCTGTAGGTGCTGGGTCTTGGTCGTCTTCGGCATCGTCATCCATACCGTCGATGTCTTCGGAGTCGTAGTCTAGCATGTCGGTTAGATCATCGACAGCGGCTACCAAGTGGGTGGTGGGTGGGCGTTGAATTTCTTCGTCATCCGCATCCCAATCTTCCTGGCCGTAGTCCAGCCAGGGCTCTCCGGATAAAGAGAGAGACTTTAGTGAATTCAGGATGTCGCCAAAAGGCGAAGTTGAAGATGTCCGCGCCGTGAACTCCATAACGGGCGCCCAATCGGATTCGATCGGCAAGGGCGCGGAGGGTTCGGAGTCCGGATAGGAGTCCGCACCGAGTCGGAGTCTTCGCAAGGGACAGGATGGAGTTCGCTCGATCGCCGAGAGATTGTAGCCCCGAGGCGAAGCGGATATCGGCGGCCTCCGTGGCAATCGCTCGCTGCAGAGCTAGATCATGCCCATCGAGACAAGGCGGCACGCTATTGCGGCTCGAATCCGTCAAGATCAAGTCTCCACGGATATCGGCCGTATAGTTTAAACTTCCAATCGACCGACGGCCGGGGGCGTAGCTTCGATCTGCTCCGGATGGCTGCTTAATTGCCCGCAGTGCAAAGCCGCCGAACACAAAGATCTGTCCGATGAGAAAAGTCTCACCCTGGACCGCGTCGTTGTTGATGATCGAAGGAGCCATCAGCCCATCGGTGACGACATACGAGGAACTCTCAATGAAAGCACCAATGTCGGTGTCAAAACCGCGGATCTCGGTAGGGGTTCCGAATCGTGCGTCTATGCGGATGGTAACAGGAGACAAGGGACACGATGTTTTACCTGTGTTCGGGCCCTCTTGATGGAGGTAAAACCCTACGCCCCGCTAGATTAATATTGATGATGTGTGTTACAAGAGTGGATCTACCACGAGATCAAGGAGGCTAAACCCTAGAAGCTAGCCTATGGTATGATTGTTGTTTGTCCTACGGACTAAAACCCTCCGGTTTATATAGACACCGGATAGGGTTAGGGTTACACAGAGTCGGTTACAATGGTAGGAGATCTACATATCCGTATCGCCAAGCTTGCTTTCCACGCCAAGGAAAGTCCCATCCGGACACGGGACAAAGTCTTCAATCTTGTATCTTCATAGTCTTGGAGTCCGGCCGATGATGATAGTTCGGCTATCCGGACACCCCCTAGTCCGGAACTCCCTCACCAGGCGATCTGGTGGACGAGTATGTGCGTATGAGTGAGACAACATGTCTGATGTCAATGTACAAGTTTTGCCAGGCTATGATCGAGGTGTTTGGCCCAGAGTACTTGAGGCAGCCAACTGCCGTTGATACAAAGAGATTGTTGGCGACCAACGCAGATAGAGGCTTTCCAGCATAGATTGTATGCATTGGGAGTGAAGAACTGTCCATTTGCTTGGCAGGGCCAGTACAAGGGGCATGTTAACGAGTGCACTGTCATATTAGAAGCGGTGGCATCGCAAGATCTTTGGATATGGCATTCTTTCTTCGGTATGGCGAGTTCTCACAATGATATAAACGTCTTTGCAGCGTTCTTGATCTTCGCGAGGCTTGCGTAAGGCCACTCCCCACCTGTCAACTTTGAGATCAACGGCCATCAAGACAACAAGGGATACTATCTAGCGATGGTATATATCCTCGATGGTCAACTTTTGTGAAGACAATCTCAAACCCCGGTGAGAAGAGAAAGAGATTTGCCCAAATGCAAGAGAGTGCTAGAAAGGATGTGGAACGTGCTTTTGGTGTGCTTCAACTCGATGGGGTATCGTCAAAACCCGCTGACCATCATGGGATGAAAGGAAGCTTTGGGAGGTGATGATCGCTTGTGTGATCATGCACAACATGATCGCCGAGGACGAGCGTGACGAGAGTATCTTCGACCAAGGATTTGATTATCAAGGTGAAAATATTGAGCCCCTGCACCAAGACCCGGCCACATTTGAACAGTTTGTCCAATTCCACCGTGAGATGCGTGATTGGCACACTCATCTGAATCTTCAAAATGACTTGGTTGAGCACGTCTGGGATCACATTGGCAACCAATAGATGTATTGGTTCATTTTATGTTTGTTGAAGACAATTTTGATTTGCTTGTAAAACCAATTTATTAGAGACAATTTTGATTGGGTTGTAAAACTATTTTTATTTTCAGACATTAATATTTGAACGTGCAAACTAGTTTTCATATGAATATATGGGCATTTTTGGCCCTGACGGACAGGATGGGGCAAATGGATGCGGCCGCGCGCTGGGCGCACAACCACCGCATCCCATGACAGGGCCGGACACGACCCCAAATCCCTACCCAAACGGACAGAAACCGGACAAAACGGACATCCGTTTGAGGTCGCGCGGTGGAGTTGGCCTGACCACGCTTGGGGGTGAATTCTGGATGTCACATCAGCCTATTACTTTCCTTTTCCTATTCATATGCATGATTAGCATTGCCAGGCAGCACCCAGACGTCCTTTCTCGGTTGCCTGGACCAGGCTAGTGACGTTCTCCGGTTTCCAAGACAGGCTCATGTTGCTTATTGATTCCCAGGCCAGGCTACCTTCGAGTTATCCAGGCACCAACCAAACAATATCTAGGCAGATCTCAGGCATCGTTCAGGCCAGGCAACTTTGCTTCAGGACAAGAACCAAACAGGCCCGTACTCCGTGTGGGCCCTCCCGCCGGAGCCCGTCCGCGACCGCCTCCGCGGCCTCATGGCCGGCCTCCGCGCCGCGCACGGCGGCCCGCCCTTCGATCCGCACGCCACCGTCGTCGGCGCCGTGCGCATGCGCCGCCCCGCCGCAATCCAGGCCCTCCGCGCCGCCGCGGCGGCCGCCGACGTCGCCCCCTACACCGCCCGCGTCACCGGCGTCGCCCGCGGCGACTTCTTCTACCAGTGCGTCTACCTGCTCCTCGAGCCCACCCCCGAGGTCAGCCCCCTGGCTTTAATCCCTCTGTTACTTCCCCAAGCGCGAATCGAGAGGTCGATGCGTTCTGAGAGGTGTTGCTTGCACAAACGTTTCGATTATTTGCTCTGCGCCTCTGCTTATGCCCACACAAGCGACCACTTCTGCGCCCACTTCGGGTTTCAGAGATCAACCCGTGAGTGCAGTACCAGACTACCTGTATTGAAACATTGACTAGTTAATGACAATCGATTCATGTTTTTTTTACACGATTGCAGCATACATGCCACATGTTAGCCTCCTGTATGGGGATCTAACAGACGAGGAGAAGGAAGCAGCAAGGAAGAAGGTAGAGGAAATGGACAGTGAACTATCTGGACTGCAGTTTGAGATCTCCGAGCTCGCACTTTATCGGACGGATACTGAGGATAAAAGCTTGGAGTCCTGGGAACTGGTGGAGGTATGCCACCTTGAGAAGAAGTGATCGGTTCCTCCCGATGATATGCTTCTGCTGTAAGTTTATGACTGCTCTTGGGGTCTTGTAATATTATGTTTTCACGTGTTTGTGTAATGATGTGAATGTCCAGCACCCCTGTTGCTTTGAATAAGGAATAATGTGAACATTGGACATACCTTGGGGTTTACCTTGCCACTTGTGGGCTCTAAAATATCTTGGGCTTTCTTTCAAAAATACCTTTGATGATTTACAGTGTGTTGATTTATTCAATAGAACTTGTTAAATGCAAAGCAGGTGCTCAGAACTATAAACTAGTTGAGTTTAACTAATATTGTAAAAGCCTGAGTTTATCTTTTGTATTCCCACAAGAATACTTTCCGTGATCAGATGATTAACAAATGACTGAGATATAACCCATTAAGCTCATCATAGCTGAAGATGCATATAATGCTGCATATTTAGATGATACAGGGTATTCTATATGCTACACATTATTTGTGATGCAACACTACGGTGCAGCATACAATGGTCTTTACTCTGTAGTATCTAATCTCTACTCCCCTTGAGAACTTTCTGGCCTAAACCTTCTTCCACCTGATCCACCTTCCCTTTGACAGTTGAAATATGAGACAGCCACAATATTGTGGTGGTGCTGCCGTGCAAAGTTCCTGCAGCTGAAGTTGTGTCACACGTCTGGTGCAAAAACTGTACCCCTGCCTAGTTGCTGGAACAGCACAAATACCATCCGATGGATACCAGATCTGGGTTCTGGTCTTTCATAAACTACAAGCTCTTGGCCTGCAAGAGCACCCTAATATTAATTAGTTTAGAGTTTCAAAAGTAATTCAACTTGGTGGAAACATCTAGTTATTTATCTGCAACATAGTCTACTTTGTTCAGTTCTAGGCAAATAGGTGTCTTCTAATATAATCTTCATGTATAGGGGGTAACCTTTGTTCTGCTGTATATGTTAGTTGGTAGAAAAATATATCATAAAACTCTTCAAAACCAGTATAAGATTGAATGATATTAATTGATCGCATGAATTTTGTGTTTGTACATGTGAAAAATAAATCAAGTATAAATAGTATAGATAGAAAAGGAAATTCATAAGTATACCACTGTTTAAGAGTTCTTGCTTCTTTAGGCTGTACATACAAATGTCATTTACCCTGTTTATAGTTATTCTTTGTCATGGTTTAAGATATCTTGGTGTTAACGATGGGCTATATTAGAATTAACTTGTATCTGAGTCATTTGAGGGAAAGAACTTAACATGGCCTGATTTCTGCATCCACAAAATTCAGCTAAAACCAAAATCACATTGAACAAATTGTTATGCATGACATCATACCAAAGCTGGCACCAGTTGTTGCAGGGATGTCTGACACCATCCTACACAGGAGTGGAGATATATCATAATCAGGGCAAATTAAATAGGAAGCATATATCAAAAGTTTCGGGGCAGAAAACAGATGGGTGGAGGGTTTGGAATCGAATTAGCGAGAAAGAACATGTTGCATTTGATTTACCAGTGCAAGTACTCCCTTAGTGATGGGTGACTTGGGCTTGGGGCGTCTGGATCCACCAATATCTTTTGAAGTCAAAGACAAACTCAAATAAATTAACATATGATTCGTTTGAGTTTGCTAGGAGTAAACTAATCATCTATGAGACATTTTCCTTCTATGGAATTCCTTCACAGTTATACTAACAAACCACGTAAAAGAGTGAAATAACCAAAGGATTTGCATATATTGTCCACTACTAGAGTTAGAAGCTTACCAGGGTGTAGAGAACTCTCATGTCACTGCCACTGATATCAACTCGCGACTTGTTTACAATTGCAGATGGTCTTAGCTCAGCACCTGCCAGGACTAGCCTATTGTTGTAAGCTATCCTGAGTGGAACAGTTGATGTAAATGGATCAAGCACATCTTGTAGAACATGGGCCACAACCAATGGATCCGCTGCCGACATATACTGGAGGACTACCAGTTAACAGCCTTAGCCTTTGTCTGTTATTGTGCCTAGCTCTCTACAGACCTGAAACAAATTGTGTCTATGTATGACCTACTTGCACGAACTACTTGTATTGTGCGATGAGGGTTGTCTTATTCACCTTTCAAAAGTTTTGATACTAGCGTCATGTTGTGCGTCACCTGTACGTAACGTCATTGATATTTGTCGATTAGATCCTGTACTTTATGGAGTGGTCGGGCCGTAGATATTTTGACATGCATGCTAAAGCCATCCGATTATTAGCATGGCTGTGGTATACTGGAACGAGCTTGTGAATTGTGAACGATAGTTAGCGCATTCCTTTGGTCAAAACCTCTTTGGAGATAATGTGTACTATATTTCTGAACCTAACAATGTAGTGACGCTGAACATGTAGGTGTACTTAACATGCTTAGGTTCTTCATTTCAACTGCATGCTTACTGGTATTAAGTACTCTCCCTTGTATTTTATTTTTTTGAGATATCTGCTGACATTGTTTTCTTGTTGGCATGTAATGCATTTGCACAGCATTAAAAGACTTTTTCCCTTCTGAAAACTCATATTCCTTATAGCTTAGGGTCATTATTTTATTCAAAATCAGGGATTACATAAAATGGACTAGTAGGAATGGAAAACATATGCTTGCAACCCACTTAATTGCACTCAGGCCAGGAGCCTGCTCATGTCACTGTTGTTTACAAAGTGAATTTTTTCTACTGTGACCTGCCAAGTTGCAGCAATACTCTATGTTGGAACAGGGCCATCACTCTTCTGCTTATTGCCGAAAAAGTGAGCTGCATGCATCTTCTTGAAGCCACTGTTATGTTCTGTGCAACTTTTAGCAAAGATCTAAGGTAGTTTGTCTAGAGTAGCACTAGCTTAATCATTGCATCTCTTCACTGTGTTGCTGATATTGCTTATTTAAGGTAGTTTGCTTTTGTGTTGGCTTTATTTTTAACCGTGCCTTAAAAATAATTATCCAGCGCAGCAGGCCATCATGTATTTTAGTATTTCTTTTGCCAGTTTTCTACAATACAATTCTGTTATATTCTTTTTCTAGTGGAACCATTCAGTTTTATTCGATAGGCTCGCCTATCCATACATAAGGATGCAAGTTTGGGCTGATTGGGCCAACCCAACAACCCATCTAGCTATTTGCTATGTGCACAAAGTAAACTATTGGTTAGGTACCTGCAGAAGTATCAGCTAAGTAGAAGTATACCATTAGTTAGATAAAACATAGATAAAACAGCCCGTGGGTCCGTTCACTTGCATCCCTACAGGACTATAGCACAATTTCTGAACTACCTGCGGATATTATTTGTATGGCATATGGAAAGTTTTGTAGAAATTTTACAAAGTTGACTGCTACGTGTATTCATTTGATGATAAGGATTCTATTTACTGCCCTGGGATAGCAAAGTGGAATCCACTTACTGCTCTGCAATAGCAAAATAGAATCCACTTGTTCCTTCTTCACATGGGTGGGGGGTAAATATGAATATATACCTTGTTTACCTCAGGCTGTCCTCCATATCACCTAGTGATACCGAAGAGACATCACATTACATGCTAGAGAAACATATAGGGATTCTTTGATTCAAAGGAATTTTATAGGCTCTTTGGGGGATTTTGTTCTGTAGGAAAAAAATCTACAATTGTTGTTTGATTTGCAGGATTGAAATCCTTAGGAAATTTTTCTTAGGTTTCATTTGCATTCTATTTGTTTTTCCTGTGTTTGCAAACATTCTTTGATCAGAATTCCCATAGTTTTCCTATCCTATAGGATTCAAGAGGACATGCCACTTAAATCATAGGTTTTTTATATTCCTACTTTCTGAGGCCCCACAAACAGACTGAGATATACCCATTGTACTTGTATATGCCCTTGTGGTTTTAGTGGTTCCCTATACAGGCAAAATATCTGGTTTGATACTCCCATGCTCAAACCAAAGAAGATTTGTGCTCCTTACATATCCTCGGTGACTGAAAGATAAAAGGAGAAGCACGCATCTCTTTTGTCAAGATAACAATGTTCCCTTCCCAGAAGGCATAAGATTGAATAGGAAAATGTTTTGAATATTCCTTTCATCTTTTTGACAATGTTCACCTTTTAGTGCCAAGCTAGCTGTGTTACGTTGTACATTTTGCTAGTCCAACTTTGATCCTATACTTGTTTAGCGAATAGAGAAAAATCAGATGGATGTGTCACCATCTCGAAATTACTCGTAAGTAATATCATTTTTCTTGCTTATGTCGAATTGTGTGTGACCAGACGGATCTGTGTATGGTGAGGGCGACTACAAGGATTGCAAATTAGGTATATTGTCATATGCGTCTCAGTTTTCCATGGAGATCCGGGGGCATTCGATGTGGGTATGGTTGCATGACATGGAAAAACAATCCAATCTGACGCTTGGTTTACCAGATGAACCACTTGGGATAGATTTGTTCTCCAAGTTGGAGGCCGTATTGCTAGTACCTGATTGAACTGGTAGCAATTGGCTTTCCATTTGGCTCTGTGCTTTCCTGGTGAAAGAGATTTGTTTTGGTGGCCCTCTGTGCCGTCGTGAAGCGTGCTCTTTAGGTCTTTCATGTAGAAAAACTCCCAGCTTAGGCTTTACTTTGAGTTCTGCACGTAAAGGATGCTGGTACTTTCTGTTGTTCCGTTATCTCAATGATAGTGGAATCCGGCCATCGTGGTCGTTTGACAAAAAGAGAAAAAAATGAATGCCCTGTATCAGAATGATCATCAGTTTCTCCCGAACGATGGAGCCTCAAAACTGAAGATGATACTTGCAGCGCACTCTGTTTTCAGATGTATAATATGTGTGTTTTTGTTTGACACTCGGCCTTTCCTTTTTTGTGTATCTTTGGCTGGACTAAGCCGGTGATGAAATCCTTTGGGGTCCTTTTTGATTCAAAGGATTTTCATAGGAATTATGAAGGATTAGAATATTTAGGAAATTTCTTTTATGTTGGTCGTTTGATTTGTAGGATTGAACCATACAGAATTTTTTCCTAAATATAATTTTTGTACTGCATTTCATAGAAAATTTAGCGTCCACTCAAAGCTTTTGGAAAGAATACTTTACTTTAGTGTCAGACGATCAAACAAACCAAAATCATAATGGATTCAAACCTGACATAGGAATCCTATGTTTATGTTTTGACATTACTAAGCAAAGAGGCCCTTGATCCGTGAAGTTGGAAGGAACCTGTGTGAAGTGTGATTGGTCATTTTCCTTGTGCATGCCAGCCAGCATGGGGCGGTTGCTGGTGGATGCGTGAACTACTTGTATTGCGCGACGGGGGGTGTCTTATTCACCTTTCAAAAGTTTTGATACTAGCCTCATGTCATGTGTCACCTGTATACGCGTAACATCCTTTATATTTATCGATTTGGTTCTGAATTTTATGGAATAGTCAGGCTGTAGATATTTTGGCATGCATGTTTAAGCCATCTGATTATTAGCATTGCTGCGGGATACTGAACAAGCTTGTGACTGTGGGTGATTTTAGCGCATTCCTTTGGTTGCAACCTCTTTGGACATAATCCATATAATTCTGGACCTAACAGTGTAGTGGCGCTGAACATCTAGGTGTACTTAACGTGTTTACGCTCTTCATTCCAACTGCACATTTAGTCATACTAAGTGTACCTTTTTTTTCTTGGTACTTTGTTTAGATATCTTCAGATATTGTTTTGTTGTTGGCTTGTAATGCAGATTTTTCCCATCTGAAAACTCATTTTCCTTATATCTTAGGGTCATTATTCCATTCTAATTCAGGGATTACAGAAATGGACTGGTAGGAACAGGAAAACATATGCTTGCAACCCACTTAATTGCACTCAGGGGATAAAGCCTTGTCACGGTAATATTGTTTACAGGGTGAATTGTTTCTGCTGGGCCCTGCCAAGTTGCAGCAATACTCTATATTGGAACAGGGCCACCACTCTTTTGATGTCGCCAAAAAGGTGAGCTGCATGCAACTTCTTGAAGCCTTTATTATGTTCTGTGCAAGTTTTAGCAAAGATCTAAGGTAGTTTATCTAGATTAGCTTAATCTTGTTTCCTCTTCACCGTGTTACTGCTATTATTTAACATATTCCAACAATCTTTGCTCTTGTGTTGGTTTGATTTTTAACCTTGCCTTAAAAATAGTTATTCAGCACTGCAGGCCATGCCCAAACTTTAGTGTTTTAGTATTTTCAGCCAGTTTCCTATAAGGATGAAAGTTTGAGCTGATTGGGCCAACTCAACAACCCATTCAGTTATTTGCTACCTGCACAAAGTAAACTATCAGTTGAGTAGAAGTATATCATTAGTCAGATAAAACAGGTCGTGGGTCCGTATGCACAATGCCTAAACTATCTCCGGATATCATTGATATGCCATATGAAAAGTTTCGTAGAAAGTTGACAAAGTTGACTGCTACGTGTATTCACGTGATGATAAGGATTCTATTTACTGCTCTGCGATGGCAAAGTCGAATCCAGTTCGTCCTTCACATGGGGGGTAAAATATGCATATATTCCTTCTTTACTTCAGGTTGTCCTTCATATCACCTAGAGATGTGCACAAAAGAGACACCAGATACACTAAGTGTCATCTGTAGTACTTAATGATGTCTCTTTCACAGTGATCGTCCCTTGGCTAAGCGAAGGCTATACCCTCCATGCTAGAAAAACGTCTAGGAGACAATCAGGCTGACATAGGAACATTGTGCTTGTACATGTCCTCGTGGCTTTAGTGGTTTCCTATACTGGAAAAATATCTGGTTTGGTCATCTGATGCTCAGACCAAAAGGGCTGTGCTCCTTACATATCCTCGGTGACTGAAGCACAAAAGGGAGAATCATCTCTTTTTGTCAAGATAACAATGTTCCCCAGAAGGCATAATATTGAATAGGAAAACAATTTGAATATTCTCTTCCATCTTTTTAGTATCTTTATTGGGAGGGCAATATTCAGCTCTCAGCGTGATGCTAGCTGTGTTAAGTTGTACATTTTGCTAGTCCAACCTTGACCCTTTACATGTTTAGTGAGGGGGGAAGCTATGCATCTACGACCATCTCTAAATTACATAAGTTATGCCCTTTTTTTACTTATGTCAGTTGAGGGGGGCTATAAGGTTTGAAAATTAGGTTATTATATGCTATATACTCCCACATCGAATGCCCCAATCTCCACGAAACATTACATGCATATAGCAATGATCTACTCCCTCCGTTTCTAAATATAAGTCTTTTTAGAGATTTCAATATGAACTACATACGGATGTACATAGACGTAGTTTAGATTATAGATTCGCTCTTTTCGCTCCGTATGTAGTCCATATTGAAATCTCTAAAAGGACTTATATTTAGAAACGGAGGGAGTAGATCATTGCTATATGCATGTAATGTTTCGTGGAGATTGGGGCATTTGATGTGGGCATCGTTACATCCATGCCATAGATGAGCAATCTACCCTGTCGCTTGGTGTACTTGACGAATCACTTGGGATAGATCCGTTGTGCAACTTGGGTGCCCTACTTGATTGCTAGTTCCAGATTGAACTGCCACCAATTTGCATTCCTTTTGGTCCTGTGCTTTTCCTGGTGATACAGATCCAGAGATGGTCTGTTTTGGCACCTTTGTGCGGTCCTGAAGTTTAAAGTGTGTTTTGTAGGTCCAGCAGGGGGAAGCAGTAAGCGTGCCCTGGAAAGCACCTCCTCCTAGCTTAGGCTTTACTTTCAGTTTGGCACGTAAAGGATGCTAGTATTTCTGTTAGTTCCGTCATCTCAATGATAGAGGAATCCGACCGTCGCCATCGTTTGACAAAAAGAGAAAAATATATGGATGCCCTATGTCAGAATGATCATCAGTTTCTCAGAGATGATCCTTCCAGCACACTCTGTTTTCAGATGTATAATATGTATGTTTTGGTTGGACACTCGGTCTTTCCTCTTCTTTTTTGTGTATCTTTGGCTGTAGTAAGCTGGTGATGAAAAAAAAAATCCTTTGGGGCCTTTTTTGATTCAAAGGATTTCCACAGGTATTAGAATCTGACAATTTTTTTATATTGGTTGTTTGATTTGTAGGATTGAATTATAGAGTTTTTTTTTCTAATGATTCCTTTGTGTGCTAAATTTCATTAAAAAATTAGCATCTACTCGAAGCTCCTGAAAATTATACCCCTACCTTTTTTTTACTGTGAGACGATCAAACAAACCGAAGTCTTGATATATTCAAATGGACATGCCATTGCAACCCAGTGTTTATGTTTTGACATTACTGCGAATCAAAGAGACCCTTGCTTGATCTGTGAAGTTGAAAGGAACCTGTGTGATGTGTGACTGATCATTTCCTTTTGGATGGCAGCCACAGAAGGGGGTATCGGAGGGGTGCTGGTGCATTATTGGTTGTTCTCCCCTATCCACGCAGTACATGGAAATGGAATAAAGGCGGCGTCGGGGATTCATCTAGTAAGTCCCTGTCCCCTGATTCTTGACGCGGATACGACGACGTTGAGCCGCTGCCACTCGCCGGATGGTCGGCGGAGGGGGCGTGCTGACGGCGACGCCCAGACTTTGACACCTTTGTCTCCTCCCCTCTCCTTTCTTTTTGATGATGATCAATAGAGTTTTTTTTTTTGAGGGGTTGATGATCAGTAGAGTAGATATCTCCTTTTTCTCCTGCGTGCCGAGCAAACAAAGAACAGCCCAGGAGCGGGTCGGCTGTTGACGGCCCCCTATGTGGGCCGTGGAAATGCTAGTAGTGAGTGACTGGGCTTTTAGCCCAGCGTAGGCCGCACCGTGGGCCTTGCTGAAAATATGATGCGAGCCATCTTTGTAATTTTCGGTCATTCCCCTAAAAAAAATTGTAATTTTCGTCCGCTCCAAAAAAAATCTTGTAATTTTCATACTACTACGTCCCTAGAAAATGTGATCCTGTACCGTTGGGTCTTCATAGTTCTGTCTGTACCCTAAAATAAAGATCATGCAAAGTTAAGCTAAAACAAAATGGCCATGCAATTTTTTTTTAAGGATCAAGATCTATTGTAGAAGTTCATCAAAAGTGCAAAACAGCTACTTGCATTGTGGTTCCTGGATCACCGAGCTACCACTATCGTCGAAAGAACGAGCTGTCGACGCACCTTTGTCGCCGCTCCCTTGTCGGGGATGGCCTGACTCTGTCAATGATAGCCGAGAAGTCTTTGTGCACATGCAAGGATCAATGTCCTAGAGTAGCAGTCCTCGCCGTTGAATCCATGAATCGATACAAAGCATCTGACATCAAATCTCGCCGTCATACATGCACGACAAAAGAGTCTAACCTCACCGCCCCAAGGGGACGGCTAGAATCTATGTCGAAGCTTCGTGATTCCGTCCAGACAAACTCGAGGAGGATTGGAGCCCAGAAGACCAATTCGAAGGAGTGTCGCCATCTGCCTGAGCACCACACTTGTGAGGACTAAAAAAACCTAGCATAAACTATTAGCTGGAGCCGGGGCAGTGAACTTCCGCTCCACGCCACCGACCGTGGAGCGACAAGCATAGGGGGTGTGAATCAACATGCTCGCCAATTAAGCTTGGAGGGACAAGTTTGCCCTAGCCACCCAGGGGAAGGGAAGGATACGCCTATGGTATGGCATCTAAAGTTCTAAACACGATTGTGCCAAGGTTTTACTCCCATGTTATCAGTGTCGGTCAATTTCTCAGATCTCCCGGCAAAAAAATAAATCTCTCACATCTAGGGCCTCTTTGGTGTCTAGAGATACAGATGCTCTTTATCATGGTTCACCGGTGGTAGGCGTGACCAAAAAAAGTGGATCTTGCTTGACTAAATGAGGGGTGGTACTGAAAATCCTGCCAAACAGAAAGTGGCAAGCCTAGATATTTCACCGGGGAAAGCAGCATGAGTTGCCGGCATGTTTTGAAGAATGTGCCCAAGATTAAGATTATTGCATCGAATTAGCACCACAGAGCTTTTCTGAAAATTGATGCATAGGCCGGTCACCTCCCCAAAACCTTTCAAGATGAACGCAAAATTGTCAATGTCCCTCCTGATAGGAGCTAGAAAAACGGCATCGTCTGTGAGAAAAAGTGCATCTTGCTCGAGTAAATGATGGGTGGTGCGTGAGTCGACAGAGATTTTGTTATGTTTAGGTTGATGATGATACTACTACTGTCCTATCTAATCGATTTCACCATCCCAGCGCGTGAACCTCGACGAGGCCACATCCGACAGTTTCAGGGCATCAGACTTGGACATAGGAAAATCTGGAATGCTTCAGACTTAGCAAAACCGATGATCAATTTCGCTTTCGACAAATGAGGTTGCATACTACTCCCTCTATTCGGAATTACTTGTCTTGGAAACGGATGTATCTAAAACTAAAATACATTTAGATACATACATTTCTACGACAAGTAATTCCAAACGGAAGGAGTACTGCTAGTACAAGGACACAGCAGACGCTACTAGTATCGCAGAAGCAACGTGTGCAGTGCGGATCTCAAAGTAGTGTCCCTGCCTGCACTCAACGTGTGGACCTGCAGACGGAACGAAGCTTCTTCATCCGAGGCCGCCGACGAACACCAGCACTTGTCTGTTCCCCCACACCCTCTTTGTCTATCTAATCCGATCCATAATGTGCGCCACGGGTAGGGCACAGGACAAGGCGAATGCATGATTAACTCCGCTCCCGTACGTACATTGCCGCGTAATCCAAGCCCGTGATCAGCACCGCGTGCCCAAATCAGTGCGCACCTCTGACCGGGACACGACGACCAGCTTAGCTAGCTAGCTATAGATTGTTAATGGGAAGCTCACGAGTGAGTAACTATTGGCCGGGCCTGGAGAGGCAGGAGCTGTCTGCTGACAGAGTGTCACACTGTCACTCAACTTCCTTGCAGTTTCTTTCGGAAAGGACGCCAAAAGCTTAGAGCATCTACAGCCATTGCCCCCCAAGGGGCTCGAAAAATCGCCGCCTGAGGGTGACCCGGTGAAAAAATCGGCTTGGGCCGACCGGGTTCCCATGCGTCGTCTTCAGAGTCGCCCCAGAAGGCTTTTTAATTCTTTTTAGAAGACATTTGGCTATAATTCGGCAAATGGGCATAAACTTCGGCGACTTAAACAGTTTTTACATAGCAAACTTAAAATTTACTTAAAAAACAAAGGCAGGCCTAGACTACAGGAAGAAATGCACTGAGCGCGGCGCCGCCATCGCCGTTGTCCTCGTCGTCGTCCTTCTCCTCCTTGACGCAGCCGCTTCGCTGGACCTCGTCCGGTCGCTGGCGGACCGGTGGCGGCGCGTCATCGTCGCTGTCATTGTCGAGAACGACGACGCCTCCCTCGTCGCGGCCACGGCGCCGAGCGGCGAACTGCTCTAGGGCGCGACACTAGCGCTCTAGCTCCGTCCGCACCCAGTCTTCGCGCGCCCACTTCAAGGCCGCCTCGTCGGAGAGCCCCGGCTCCTTCACTGCGGCGAGTCCTGGCTTCGTCTTGATAGCGGCGAGCCCGGACTCCGTCTTCACGGCGGCGAGCCCCGGCTCCGTCTTCGGCCTGACGAAGCGGGGAGGAGCCGAGGAGGAGGAGGGCCCGCCATCGTTGATAATGATGCCGACGTTGCGTGTTCGCCGGCCGAGCGGCGTCTCCGCGGGCTCGGCCTTAACGCCGAGCAGCGCTGGCGACCCGAAGGAGGAGGAGCGGGAGGAGGAGGAGGAAGAGGACGCCCTCCTCCTCGGCATCCATTGGCCGCCGCTCCGGGCCGGGGCAGCAGGGTACGTCAACGGCGGGTCGTTGCCGCCCTCGAGGTGCCGGAGAACGGCGCGAAGCGAGTGGCCGGGGGCGCCCCACCACAGGCTGCGTCCCTCGCTGTTCTTGGTGCCCTGCACCATCGGCGCCCCGTTGGTGGAGGCCACCGACGCTTTGTCGGTTTGGAAATACGCCGCCCACGCCTGATGGTTGCCGGTGCGTACTACGGGAGGGCCCGCTGCTCGTCGTCAGCAACGCCCGCACGCGATCGACCTCGTCGGCGAAGTAGTCGGGGCGCACGTCGACGTCGGGCAGCAGGGGAATGGGGACGCCACAGGCGCTGAGCCTCCACCCCCCGGCCCAGCGCGCATGTCGGGAGGCGCCGGGATGTTGGCCTCGAAGAGCAAGTACGCTTCCCACTACTAGAAAAAGGGCTATAGATAGGATTGATACTAATGGCGCACCGAGGAACCAGTGCGCCACTACTATATACTAATGGTGCACCAGTCGGTGATGCGCCATTAGTGTGGAAGACACTAATGAAGCACCAGAGACATGGTGTGCCACTAGTATTTTTTTTTTTTCATTTTTTCATACATACTAATGGCGCATCAGGTCGAAGTGCGCCATTACTAGTTCTAACTAGTAATGGCGCACGAGTCAGATCGTGCGTCATTACTGTATTTTTTTATTCTTTTTTTGCAAAACTACTAATGGCGCACTATGACCAGGTGCGCCATTAGTATATATATATATATATATATATATATATATATATATATATATATATATATATATATATATTATTTTTTATTTTTCAGTAACACTACTAATGGCGCACCACCTGCAGGTGCGCCATTAGTAACCAGGGTTACTAATGGCGCATTTTTTGCTGGTGCGCCATTAGTAACCTGGGACCCAACAAGATATTTTGAACAGTCCCATACCTACCCACTCACTTTCCCCACTTCATTCCCTCCACCTCCTTCTCCAAGTTTTCGGCTGCCTCCTCCTCCTCACCTCATTTCCACTATAGATTCATCAAAATTAAGTGGTGAAATTACCTTTTTTTGATAGATAAGTAAGGGGAAAGCTATCTTCATGATGTAGATCTACTTTTTTTCTCCCTAGCTCGCTCCAACAACGTGCACATGCACTTTTTGTGGCCTAGCTAGATCTATGTATGTTTGTGGTGTTGCTTGTGTTTGTGGTGTTGGGGAACGTAGTAATTTCAAAAAAATTCCTACGCACACGCAAGATCATGGTGATGCAGCAACGAGAGGGGAGAGTGTTGTCCACGTACCTTCGTAGACCGAAAGCGGAAGCGTTATAACAACGCGGTTGATGTAGTCGTACGTCTTCACGATCCGACCGATCCAAGTACCGAACGTGACGGCACCTCCGAAGTTCAAAGACACGCTCAGCTCGATGACGACCCCGGACCGATCCAAAGAAAGTGTCGGGATGAGTTCCACAAGACGACGGCGTGGTGACGATGATGATGTTCTATCGCGCAGGCTTCGCCTAAACTCCGCGATGATATGACCGAGGTGGAATATGGTGGAGGGGGCACCACACGGCTAAGGAACGATGACGAAGATCAACTTGTGTGTTCTAGGGTGCCCTTGCCCCGTATATAAAGGAGGAGGGGAGGTGCGTCCGGCCCTAAGGGTGCGCTGGAGGAGTCCTACTCCCACCGGAGTAGGACTCCCCTCTTGCCTTGGTGGAGAAGGAAAGGGGAGGGAAAGAGGAAAGGGCGCCCCTTCCTTGTCCTATTCGGACTAGGGGGGGGGCGCGGCCTGCCCTGGCCGCCCTCCTCTTCTCCTTCATGGCCCACTAAGGCCCATTATCCCCGGAGGGTTCCGTAACCCCGGTGTTCCTAAGAAAATCCGATTTCACCGGAACCATTCTGATATCCAAATATAGGCTTCCAATATATCAATCTTTATCTTTCGACCATTTCGAGACTCCTCGTCATGTCCGTGATCACATCCGGGACTCCGAACAATCTTCGGTACATCAAAACTTATAAAATCAAATAAAACTGTCATCGTAACGTTAAGCGTGCGGACCCTACGGGTTCGAGAACTATGTAGACATGACCTAGAACTATTCTCGGTCAATAACCAATAGCGGAACCTGGATGCTCATATTGGCTCCTACATATTCTACAAAGATCTTTATCGGTCAAACCGCATAACAACATACGCTATTCCCTTTGTCATCGGTATGTTACTTGCCCGAGATTTGATCGTCGGTATCCAATACCTAGTTCAATCTCGTTACTGGCAAGTCTCTTTACTCGTTACGTAATGCATCATTCCGTAACTAACTCATTAGCTACATTGCTTGCAAGGCTTATAGTGATGTGCATTACCGACAGGGCCCAGAGATACCTCTCCGACAATCGGAGTGACAAAACCTAATCTCGAAATACACCAACCCAACATGTACCTTTGGAGACACTGTAGTACTCCTTTATAATCACCCGATTACGTTGTGACGTTTGGTAGCACCAAAGTGTTCCTCCGTAAACGGAGTTGCATAATCTCATAGTTACAGGAACATGTATAAGTCATGAAGAAAGAAATAGCAATATACTAAACGATCAAGTGCTAGGCTAACGGAATGGGTCATGTCAATCACATCATTCTCCTAATGATGTGATCCCATTAATCAATTAACAACACATGTCAATGGTTAGGAAACATAACCATCTTTGATTAATGAGCTAGTCAAGTAGAGGCATACTAGTGACTATATGTTTGTCTATGTATTCACACATGTATCATGTTTCCGGTTAATACAATTCTAGCATGAATAATAAACATTTATCATGATATGAGGAAATAAATAATAACTTTATTATTGCCTCTAGGGCATATTTCCTTCAGTCTCCCACTTGCACTAGAGTCAATAATCTAGATTACACAGTAATGATTCTAACACCCATGGAGTCTTGGTGCTGATCATGTTTTGCTCGTGGAAGAGGCTTAGTCAACGGGTCTGCAACATTCAGATCCGTGTGTATCTTGCAAATCTCTATGTCTCCCACCTGGACTTGGTCACGGATGGAATTGAAGCGTCTCTTGATGTGCTTGGTCCTCTTGTGAAATCTGGATTCCTCTGCCAAGGCAATTGCACCAGTATTGTCACAGAAGATCTTCATTGGTCCCGATGCACTAGGTATGACACCTAGATCGGAAATGAATTCTTTCATCCAGACTCCTTCATTTGCTGCTTCCGAAGCAGCTATGTACTCCGCTTCACATGTAGATCCCGCCACGACGCTTTGTTTAGAACTGCACCAACTTACAGCTCCACCATTTAATAAAAATACGTATCCGGTTTGCGATTTAGAATCGTCCGGATTAGTGTCAAAGCTTGCATCGACGTAACCATTTACGACTAGCTCTTTGTCACCTCCATATACGAGAAACATATCCTTAGTCCTTTTCAGCTATTTCAGGATGTTCTTGACCGCTGTCCAGTGATCCACTCGATTACTTTGGTACCTTCCCGCCAAGCTTATTGCTAAGCATACGTCAGTGTGGTACACAAGATCGCATACATGATAGAGCCTATGGCTGAAGCATAGGAACATCTTTCATTTTCTCTCTATCTTCTCGCTATGGTCGGGCATTGAGTTTGACTCAATTTCACACCTTGTAATACAGGTAAGAATCCTTTCTTTGCCTCGATCCATTTTGAACTTTTTCAAAACTTTATCAAGGTATGTGCTTTGTGAAACTCCAATCAAGCGCCTTGATCTATCTCTATAGATCTTGATGCCCAATATGTAAGCAGCTTCACCGAGGTCTTTCATTGAAAAACTTTTATTCAAGTATCCTTTTATGCTATCCAGAAATTCTATATCATTTCCAATCAATAATATGTCGTCCACATATAATATCGAAATGCTACTGAGCTCCCACTCACTTTCTTGTAAATACAAAGCTTCTCCAAAAGTCTCAGATAAAACCATATGCTTTGATCACACTATCAAAGCGCTTATTCCAACTCCGAGAGGCTTGCACCTGGACCATAAATTGATCATTGGAGCTTGCACACTTTGTTAGCACCTTTTGGATCAACAAAACCTTCTGGTTGCATCATATACAACTCTTCTTCTAGAAATCCATTCAAGAATGCAGTTTTGACATCCATTTGCCAAATTTCATAATCATAAAATGCAGCAATTGCTAACATGATTCGGACAGACTTAAGCATCGCTACTGGTGAGAAAGTCTCATCGTAGTCAACCCTTGAACTTGTCAAAACTTTTCGCAACAAGTCGAGCTTTATAGACAGTTACATTACCATCGCGTCGGTCTTCTTCTTAAAGATCCATTTATTCTCAATGGCTTGCCGATCATCGGGCAAGTCAACCAAAGTCCATACTTTGTTCTCATACATGGATCCCATCTCAGATTTCATGGCTTCCAGCCATTTTATGAATCTGGGCTCACCATCGCTTCTTCATAGTTCGTAGGTTCGCCATGGTCAAGTAACATGACTTCCGAATAGGATTACCGTACCACTGGAGCGGATCTTACTCTGGTTGACCTCACGAGTTCAAGAGAAACTTGATCTGAAGTTTCATGATCAATATCATTAGCTTCCTCACTAATTGGTGTAGTTGTCACAGGAACCGGTTCTTGTGATGAACTACTTTCCAATAAGGGAGAAGATACAGTTATCTCATCAATTTCTACTTTCCTCCCACTCACTTCTTTCGAGAGAAACTCCTTTTCTAGAAAGGATCCGAATTTAGCAACGAAAATCTTGCCTTCAGATCTGTGATAGAAGGTGTACCCAACAGTCTCCTTTGGGTATCCTATGAAGACACATTTCTCCGATTTGGGTTCGAGCTTATCTGGTTGAAGTTTCTTCACATAAGCATCGCAGCCCCAAACTTTAAGAAACGACAACTTTGGTTTCTTGCCAAACCACAGTTCATGAGGCGTCGTCTCAAAGGATTTTGATGGTGCCCTATTTAACGTGAATGCGGCCGTCTCTAAAGCATAACCCCAAAACGATAGCGGTAAATCAGTAAGAGACATCATAGATCGCACCATATCTAGTAAGGTACGATTACGACGTTCGGACACACCATTTCGTTGTGGTGTTCCGGGTGGCGTGAGTTGTGAAACTATTTCGCATTGTTTCAAATGTAAACCAAACTCGTAACTCAAATATTCTCCCCCACAGATCAGATCGTAGAAATTTTATTTTCTTGTTACGATGATTTTCCACTTCACTCTGAAATTCTTTGAACTTTACAAATGTTTCAGATTTGTGTTTCATTAAGTAGAAATACCCATATCTGCTCAAATCATCTGTGAAGGTGAGAAAATAACAATACCCGCCGCGAGCCTCAACATTCATTGGACCACAAACATCAGTATGTATGATTTCCAACAAATCAGTTGCTTGCTCCATAGTTCCGGAGAACGGCGTTTTAGTCATCTTGCCCATGAGACACGGTTTGCAAGTACCAAGTGATTCATAATCAAGTGATTCCAAAAGCCCATCAATATGGAGTTTCTTCATGCGCTTTACACCGATATGACCTAAACGGCAGTGCCACAAATAAGTTGCACTATCATTATCAACTCTGCATCTTTTGGTTTCAACACTATGAATATGTGTATTACTACTATCGAGATTCAATAAAAATAGACCACTCTTCAAGGGTGCATGACCATAAAAGATATTATTCATATAAATAGAACAACCATTATTCTCTGACTTAAATGAATAACCGTCTCGCATCAAACAATATCCGGATATAATGTTCATGCTTAACGCTGGCACCAAATAACAATTATTTAGGTCTAAAACTAATCCCGATGGTAGATGTAGAGGTAGCGTGCCGACCGCGATCACGTCGACTTTGGAACCATTTCCCACGCGCATCGTCACCTCGCCCTTAGCCAATCTTCGCAATCCGTAGTTCCTGCTTTGAGTTGCAAATATTAGCAACAGAACCGGTATCAAATACCTGTACTCTGCGAGTATAAGTAAGGTACACATCAATAACATGTATATCACATATACCTTTGTTCACTTTGCCATCCTTCTTATCCGCCAAATACTTGGGGCAGTTCCGCTCAAATGTCGATCGCTTGCGGAGAAGCACTCAGTCTAAGGCTTAGGTCCAGACTTGGGTTTCTTCTCTTGAGCAGCAACTTGTTTGCTGTTCTTCTTGAAGTTCCCCTTCTTCTTCCCTTTGCCCTTTTTCTTGAAACTGGTGGTCTTGTTAACCATCAACACTTGATGCTCCTTTTTGATTTCTACCTCCGCGGCTTTTAGCATTGCGAAGAGCTCGGGAATAGTCTTGTCCATCCCTTGGATATTATAGTTCATCACGAAGCTCTTGTAGCTTGGTGGCGTGATTGAAGAATTCATCAATGACACTATCATCGTGAAGATTAACTCCCGGTTGAATCAAGTGATTATTATACCAGACATTTTGAGTATGTGTTCACCGATGTAACTATTCTCCTCCATCTTGCAGCTATAGAACTTATTGGAGACTTCATATCTCTCAATCCGGGCATTTGCTTGAAATATTAACTTCAACTCCTGGAACATCTCATATGCTCCATGACGCTCAAAACGTCGTTGAAGGCCCGGTTCTAAGCCGTAAAGCATGGCACACTGAACTATCGAGTAGTCATCAGCTTTGCTCGCCAGACGTTCTTAACGCCGTCGGCCAGTATCAGAAGCAGGTTCGGCACCCAGCGGTGCTTCCGGGACGTAATTCTTACGGGCAGCAATGAGGATAATCCTCGAGTTACGGACCCAGTCCGTGTAATTGCTACCATCATCTTTCAACTTTGCTTTCTCAAGGAACGCATTAAAATTCAACGGAACAACAACACGAGCCATCTATATACAGTAAACATAGACAAGCAAAATACTATCAGGTACTAAGTTCATGATAAATTGAAGTTCAATTAATCATATTACTTAAGAACTCCCACTTAGATAGACATCCCTTTAATCTTCTAAGTGATTACGTGATCCATATAACTACACCATGTCCGATCATCACGTGAGATGGAGTAGTTTCAACGGTGAACATCAATATGTTGATCATATCTACTATATGATTCACGCTCGACCTTTCGGTCTCCGTGTTCCGAGGCCATATCTGTTATATGCTAGGCTCGTCAAGTTTAACCTGAGTATTCCGCATGTGCAACTGTTTTGCACCCTTGTATTTGAGCGTAGAGCCTATCACACCCGATCATCACGTGGTGTCTCAAAGACGAAGAACTTTCAACGGTGCATACTCGGGAGAACACTTCTTGATAATTTTAGTGAGAGATCATCTTAAAATGCCACCGTCAATCAAAGCAAGATAAGATGCATAAAGGATAAACATCACATGCAATCAATATAAGTGATATGATATGGCCATCATCATCTAGTGCTTGTGATCTCCATCTCCGAAGCACCGTCGTGATCACCATCGTCACCGGCGCGACACCTTGATCTCCATCGTAGCATCGTTGTCGTTACGCCATCTATTTCTTCTACGACTATCGCTACCACTTAGTGATAAAGTAAAGCAATTACAGGGCGTTTGCATTTCATACAATAAAGCGACAACCATATGGCTCTCGCGATTGCCGATAACCGGTTACAAAACATGATCATCTCATACAATAAAATATAGCATCACGTCTTGACCATATCACATCACAACATGCCCTGCAAAAACAAGTTAGACGTCCTCTACTTTGTTGTTGCAAATTTTACGTGGCTGCTACGGGCTGAGCAAGAACCGTTCTTACCTACGCATCAAAACCACAACGATAGTTTGTCAAGTTGGTGCTGTTTTAACCTTCGCAAGGACCGGGCGTAGCCACACTCGATTCAGCTAAAGTGAGAGAGACAGACACCCGCCAGTCACCTTTAAGCACGAGTGCTCGTAACGGTGAAACCAGTCTCGCGAAGCGTCGCGTAATGTCGGTCCGGCCGCTTCATCTCACAATACCGATGAGCCAAAGTATGACATTTGGTAAGCAGATGACTTATATCGCCCAAAACTCACTTGTGTTCTACTCGTGCATATGACATCTACGCATAAAACCAGGCTCGGATGCCTTTGTTGGGGAACGAGTAATTTCAAAAAATTCCCACGCACACGCAAGATCATGGTGATGCATAGCAACGAGAGGGAGAGTGTTGTCCACGCACCCTCATAGACCGAAGCGAAGCGTTATAACAACGCTGTTGATGTAGTCGACGTCTTCACGATCCGACCGATCCAAGTACCGAACGTCACGGCACCTCCGAAGTTTAGCACACGCTCAGCTCGATGACGACCACGGACTCCGATCCAGCAAAGTGTCGGGATGAGTTCCACAAGACGACGGCGGCAGGACGATTATGATGTTCTACGGCGCAGGCTTCGCCTAAACTCCGCGACGATATGACCGAGGTGGAATATGGTGTAGGGGGGCACCGCACACGGCTAAGGAACGATCACGAAGATCAACCTGTGTGTTCTAGGGTGCCCCCTTGCTAGCTAGCTATAGATTGTTAATGGGAAGCTCACGAGTGAGTAACTATTGGCCGGGCCTGGAGAGGCAGGAGCTGTCTGCTGACAGAGTGTCACACTGTCACTCAACTTCCTTGCAGTTTCCTTCGGAAAAGACGCCAAAAGCTTAGAGCATCTACAGCCATTGCCCCCCAAGGGGCTCGAAAAATCGCCGCCTGAGGGTGACCCGGCGGAAAAATCGGCTTGGGGCCCACCGGGTTCCCATCCGTCGTCTTCAGAGTCGCCCTAGAAGGCTTTTTAATTCTTTTTAAAAGACATTTGGCTATAATTCGGCAAATGGGCATAAACTTCAGCGACTTAAACAGTTTTTACATAGCAAACTTAAAATTTACTTAAAAAACAAAGGCAGGCCTAGACTACAGGAAGAAACGCACTGAGCGCGGCGAAGTCGTCGCCGTCGCCGCCATCGCCGTTGTCCTCGTCGTCGTCCTTCTCCTCCTTGACGCAGCCGCCCCTGCTGGACCCCTGTCCGGGGTCGCCCTGGCGGACCGGTGGCGGCGCGTCATCGTCGCTGTCATTGTCGAGAATGACGACGCCTCCCTCGTCGCGGCCACGGCGCCGAGCGGCGAACTGCTCTAGGGCGCGACACTAGCGCTCTAGCTCCGTCCGCACCCAGTCTTCGCGCGCCCACTTCAAGGCCGCCTCGTCGGAGAGCCCCGGCTCCTTCACCGCGGCGAGTCCTGGCTCCGTCTTGATAGCGGCGAGCCCGAGCTCCGTCTTCACGGCGGCGAGCCCCGGCTCCGTTTTCGGCCTGACGAAGCGGGGAGGAGCCGAGGAGGAGGCGGGCCCGCCATCGTTGATAATGATGCCGACGTTGCGTGTTCGCCGGCCGAGCGGCGTCTCCGCGGGCTCGGCCTTAACGCCGAGCAGCGCTGGCGACCCGACGGAGGAGGAGCGGGAGGAGGAGGAAGAAGAGGACGCCCTCCTCCTCGGCATCCATTGGCCGCCGCTCCGGGCCGGGGCGGCAGGGTACGTCAACTGCGGGTCGTTGCCGCCCTCAAGGTGCCGGAGAATGGCGTGAAGCGAGTGGCCGGGGGCGCCCCACCATAGGCTGCGCCCCTCGCTGTTCTTGGTGTCCTGCACCATCGGCGTCTCGTTGGTGGAGGCCAGCCGATGCGCCTGCCGGTGCTGGAAGTACGTCGCCCACGCCTCATGGTTGCCGGTGCGTACTACGGGAGGGCCCGCTGCTCGTCGTCAGCGATGCCCGCACGCGATCGACCTCGTCGGTGAAGTAGTCGGGGCGCACGTCGACGTCGGGCAGCAGGGGAATGGGGATGCCACAGGCGCTGAGCCTCCACCCCCCGGCCCTGCGCGCATGGCGGGAGGCGCCGGGATGTTGGCCTCGAAGAGCAAGTACGCTTCCCACTACTAGAAAAAGGGCTATAGATAGGATTGATACTAATGGCGCACCGAGGAACCAGTGCGCCACTACTATATACTAATGGCGCACCAGTCGGTGATGCGCCATTAGTGTGGAAGACACTAATGGCGCACCAGAGACATGGTGAGCCACTAGTATTAATTTTTTTTTCATTTTTCCATACATACTAATGGCGCATCAGGTCGAAGTCCGCCATTACTAGTTCTAACTAGTAATGGCGCACGAGTCAGATCGTGCGCCATTACTGTATTTTTTTATTCTTTTCTTTGCAAAATTACTAATGGCGTATATATATATAATATTTTTTACTTTTCTACAACACTACTAATGGCGCACCACCTGCAGGTGCGCCATTAGTAACCAGGGTTACTAATGGCGCATTTGCTGCTGGTGCGCCATTAGTAACCTGGGACCCCAACAAGATATTTTGGACAGCCCCACACCTACCCACTCACTTTCCCCACTTCATTCCCTCCACCTCCTTCTCCAAGCTTTCGGCTGCCTCCTCCTCCTCACCTCATTTCCACCATAGATTCATCAAAATTAAGTGGTGAAATTACCTTTTTTTGATAGGTAAGTAAGGGGAAAGCTATCTTCATGATGTAGATCTACTTTTTTTCTCCCTAGATCGCTCCAACAACGTGCACATGCACTTTTTGTGGCCTAGCTAGATCTATGTATGTTTGTGGTGTTGCTTGTGTTTGTGGTGTTGGGGAACGTATTAATTTCAAAAAAATTCCTACGCACACGCAAGATCATGGTGATGCATAGCAACGAGAGGGGAGAGTGTTGTCCACGCCCTGTGAGACCGAAAGCGGAAGCGTTATAACAACGCGGTTGATGTAATCGTACGTCTTCACGATCCGACCGACCCGGCACCGAACGCACGGCACCTCCGAGTTCAGCACACGTTCAGCTCGATGGCGACCCCGGACCGATCCAGCAAAGTGTCGGGATGAGTTCTGTCGAGACGACGGCGTGGTGACGATGATGATGTTCTATGCGCGCAGGCTTCGCCTAAACTCCATGACGATATGACCGAGGTGGAATATGGTGGAGGGGGCACCGACACGGCTAAGGAACGATCACGAAGATCAACTTGTGTGTTCTAGGGTGCCCCTTGCCCCGTGATATAAAAGAGGGAGGGAGGTGCGGCCGGCCCCAGGGGTGCGCTGGAGGAGTCCTACTCCCACCCCCTCTTGCCTTGGTGGAGAAGGAAAGGGGAGGGAAGAGGAAGCGCGCCTTCCTTGTCCTATTCGGACTAGGGGGGGGGCGCCTGACCTGCCCTGGCCGGCCCTCCTCTTCTCCTTCATGGCCCACTAAGGCCCATTATCCCCGGGAGGTTCCGTAACCCCGGTGTTCGATAAAATCGATTTCACTGGAACCATTCCGATATCCAAATATAGGCTTCCAATATATCAATCTTTATCTCTCAACCATTTCGAGACTCCTCGTCATGTACGTGATCACATCCGGGACTCCGAACAATCTTCGGTACATCAAAACTTATAAACTCATAATAAAACTACCATCGAACGTTAAGCGTGCGGACCCTACGGGTTCGAGAACTATGTAGACATGACCTAGAACTATTCTCGGTCAATAACCAATAGCGGAACCTGGATGCTCATATTGGCTCCTACATATTCTACGAAGATCTTTATCGGTCAAACCGCATAACAACATACGTTATTCCCTTTGTCATCGGTATGTTACTTGCCCGAGATTTGATCGTCGGTATCCAATACCTAGTTCAATCTCGCATCTTGGCAAGTCTCTTTACTCGTTACGTAATGCATCATTCCGTAACTAACTCATTAGCTACATTGCTTGCAAGGCTTATAGTGATGTGCATTACCGAGAGGGCCCAGAGATACCTCTCCGACAATAGGAGTGAAAAAACCTAATCTCGAAATATGCCAACCCAACATGTACCTTTGGAGACACCTGTAGTACTCCTTTATAATCACCCAGTTACGTTGTGACGTTTGGTAGCACCCAAAGTGTTCCTCCGGTAAACGGGAGTTGCATAATCTCATAGTTACAGGAACATGTATAAGTCATGAAGAAAGCAATAGCAATATACTAAACGATCAAGCTAGGCTAATGTAATGGGTCATGTCAATCACATCATTCTCCTAATGATGTGATCCCATTAATCAAATAACAACACATGTCAATGGTTAGTGTCGGTGTCAAAACCGGCGGATCTCGGGTAGGGGGTCCCGAACTGTGCGTCTAGGCGGATGGTAACAGGAGACAAGGGACACGATGTTTACCTGTGTTCGGGCCCTCTTGATGGAGGTAAAACCCCACGCCCCGCTTGATTGATATTGATATTGTGGATGTTTACAAGAGTGGATCTACCACGAGATCAAGGAGGCTAAACCCTAGAAGCTAGCCTATGGTATGATTGTAAGGGTTGTTGTGATTGTCGTCCCACGGACTAAAGCCATCCGGTTTATATAGACACCGGAGAGGGCTAGGGTTACATAGAGTCGGTTACAATGGTAGGAGATCTACATATCCAGATCGCCAAGCTTGCCTTCCACGCCAAGGAAAGTCCCATCCGGACACGGGTGAAGTCTTCAATCTTGTATCTTCATAGTCTTGGAGTCCGTCGATGATGATAGTCCGCCGATGATAGTCCGCCGATGATGGTAGTCCGCAATCCGGACACCCCTAATCCGGGACTCCTCAAGAGTCCCTTTAACCAGGCTTCAATGACGATAAGTCCAGATGCGTGTAGTCTTCGGCGCTGCAAGGCGGGTTCTCCTTAAGTTCCACGTACCGCCGAACAGTGTCCAGCTTCCTCATCAATGTTGCGTGTCTTGGCTTCCACGCCCAATAATGGCCTTCTTCCACGCTGTCGTGCGAATGTGAAAAGCCAGGTGTCTTTTATGTTTTACCCCTAGTTGTGCGAACAATCTGCCTATAAGGGAGGCAAGAATCCAGATCCAAATCACCATCTTCCTCTCGCAAATACTCATCGGAGCGCCGACCAAGAATCCATTCCATCATGGACCCTCAACGCGCTCCTCTTCTCGCGCCCCGCCCTTTGCCAGAGATTGGAGGAGATGCTCTGTTCGCACAACGAGCTGGTGAAGCTCCAAATGGGGGATATCTCCTCCGCCTTCATGGTTCCGGTTCGAGCGGGCTAGCCACCTACAAAGGTGGGAAGCAAGCGGAGGTTACCCCTAATCCCAACAAAGGGGAGCGGTATGCTTCGTCCCCTATCCGATAAGGGGCTCGGATTTCTGTACATCCATTCCTCCGCTGGCCTCGGAGTTCTACGGACTCCAGCTTCATCACCTCACGCCGCCTCAATCCTGCATATTGCGGGTTACGTAGCTCTTTGCAAGCTTTTCCTCAGGCATCGAGCCCCACTTCGCGCTGTGGAAGAGGTTGTTTGCCTTGTACCCCGCTCTCACGAGGGGTCCATATATCAAGTGGGCGGCGCCAAATATGGCGATTGCCGGACCGGATATCCATCCGAACCCCTAAGAAGGCGCCCAAGACCTGGCCTTCGAATGGTTTTATATAGAAGACGCCCGCTGCGGACCTGTTCGGATCGGCCTCCGGAGTTCAGCAATGCTCCTCTCAAGAAACGCCTTTAGTTGGCGCCCGCGAGCCCCGATCGAGGAAGACAAGAGCGCCCATTATCTGATGGGCCGAATAAGGTTACTGGCCCATGCCCGGTTGACCATGATTGGAGTCATGGCAACATGCATTACGCGGGGGGTGCAGCCACTACAATACAGGGGCCACCCCATGTGGGATTTCAACGGGGAGGACGATGCCACCCGCCATGGCCGCAAGGGGCGGAATCGGCCAAGATCCGTGACGATCTTGTCCGCCTGTATAAGGGGAGAAGGAGGATTTCTTCGACGAACCCGTTAAATGGGTTTTCCATGAACAATCCCCGGCCTTGGGTAAGCGAACACTCAGCGTGTCCGACCCGTGCCTTTCGAAACTTAAGTTTCTTACATTGTGTTCTTCTTTCGACGCAGGAACTGGGCCGGACCGTGGAGGGAATGTTGAGTCCGCTCCGCAGCCCGAGGATCCAGAGAGATCCCGGATCCGCCTCCAAGAGGATCCGGACATAAAGGTGGAGCTAATCGACGGGTGTTCCACCAGCTTAGCATGGACAATGCTTTAGTCGCCATCACGGGAGACTATCCCGGACTATATCCGCTTCCCTGTAATTGCGGCCAAGCCCCGATACCGCTATTCCTTCCTTGCTTATTTCGACCACCGATATGATGGCATCAGTGCAGGAGGCGCCCTAGGGCGAGAAGCCGAGAGCTCGGTGGCTGACCAACAAGGGCCAGTTCGACCAAGAGGCGGAAGAGGAGCGCGCGCGACTGAAACGCCGCCGCAAAGGTGTAGCTCACAATTCATTATCTTTAGAGCAACGCTCCTAGGAAGCGTTTGAGTGCTCATGACTTTTATAGGGAAAAAGCGCCCGCCGGATGCGGGCGTGGAAGTTGTCAATCCAACCTCTACCAGCCGGGCTCCCGCACCCGGTCGAGGGGAGGCGAGCGCAAGGCGCGAGCCGGACGTTCCTCCGACGGAGGATGCCGAAGACTGTCCGCCACCAAGTCCGAGGTGGAGAGTGCCTCAATCACAGCGCCACGGACAGTATTTCGTGACGCGTGCTTCTCCCCGAGGCGCTGAATGCCTTTAACACGGGGACGCGCACCTTCGTGCTGCTCAAGATAGTTTTACCAGAGCTACGGAGCAAGTATGTAAAAGACATACGGGTAAGAGAATTTAATAGTTATATATGCCAAGAGCCCCGAGACTTAAAGTAGTTATATTAACTGATTTAAGGATCATATGAAACGTAGGATCTTACCGAGAAGAATACCCGACTGTCTCAGGAGTTGCAAGAGTGCAAGGCCCAACTTGAGGCCGCATTTTCTGGCGCAGGAGGAAACGCAAGGACCTCTCCTGGTAACGCATTATTTTAGAAAGATAAGTAGCGTTTGGCCGTTGCGCAAGTCTAAAAAGCGACATTGCAGGTGCTGCCGGACAAGATCCGGACAGGCAAGAACTTCTGCGCCAACTAAAGGCCGGCGAGAGGGTGCTGCATAAGGTGCAGCATGAAAGGAACAAGCTCCAGGATGCCCATGCCCAGCTTGGAGAAGAGCTGAAAGGCGTTCGGGCCGAGCTGTCGGGCTCCGTTAAGGAGAATCAACGGCTTCGTCGCAGCATATATAGTAGTGCTTGAGCGAACTCCTTTGAAAAGAAGAGTTCGGCGAGGAAGTCAATTTGATGTAATATATCTCGTAGGTATGCTCACAGGTCGCCTGCTGGAGGAGATGCCCGTAATAACGGGTGATCAACTTCCGAATTGTTGCAACCGATCGAACGAGTTCGGCAGGCTATGAGCGGCGCCATCCAGCGTTATGGCCAGCCTTCTCCATACCCGAGGGTCTTGGGAGCTTATGGAGAAGCTGCAGGAGGCGGCAGCGCCCATGTATGGAAGATTTCGCCTGCCGCCAAGGTGCTGTGGAGGCTCGGGCCATGGTAAAGACGCTGTACAAGAAGGCGGATCCCAACCACATGGTCAAGTCGGACTGTGGGGCCTGGCGGGAAGGAGATCCCCGTGAGTTTAGTATACGCCAAGTGGAGTTGGCGCGAAATTTTCCCAACAGGACTGTAAATTAGACAACCTGTTAGACGGGATTGAGGAAGAATACAATCACCGATTTGACAATGTATTATAAAATGACATACAAAATGCCTTCTAGCCGGATTGTAGATCGCTTGTCTTTGCCGACCTTTTCGCTTCGACCTCGGGACCCTAGAGTCCGGAGTGTGTCCGAATACCTTCTCGGTTATGAAACAACCGGGTATGCATGGAGACCAAGCGAGGGGTCATCGCTGCTTTATCGCATAAGTGCCCAACTAGTTATGTTATATTACATGGTTAGTAAGAAACATCTTCCAGGAGAATAGTTCCGTTAAGGGTTCCTTTCATTGGGGTGGTATGCCCTAAAGTGCATGTCCGGATCTGCAAAAAAGCAGTAAAACATCCGGGGCAGATAAATAAGTGGATAAAAATCATCTTTTAAGTCACCGATCAATATTCCCTTAAGAACGCTTAGCTTTCGCTTCACCCACCGAGGTACACATCCGCTGACCCGGCAAGAATAATCGCAGAGGTGCTCCTTTACCTCCTAGCCGAACAATCGGGAACGAGGGGTAAGCACAGAGCCAGCAACCCAGCTTGGCCAAAACTTAAGTCATATCGATGCATATAATGGTGAATAAAAGGTACATGTGGAGGCTTGACATGTGCCGGGCATGAAGCTCAGATAATTAAGCTTTCGTAAAGAAGCCCCTGTGTATAATGAGTGCGGTAGCACATCAATTTGCGCGAACGCTATGCAGGTAAAGCCCTTTAAGGCTTGGATGAATAGGGTTGAGAAGAAAAGATAAACAAAAGGCAGCTGAAATAAAAAAAAATTGGACGGGGAAAGGGACGAACTCTTAGTCCGGCGCTAGGCATAGAATCGCCGGAGGCGGGCTGCGCTCCATGGGTTCGCTCGAGTCGGTTATCCGATGCATTTCAGAGACGGTACGCCCGCCGGTCAGACTTGATCGATGATGAAGGGGCCTTCCCATTTGGGCTTGAGCTTGTCCTTTTTCTTGTCCGGCAGCGAGAACCAGTTCGCCAACGCTGTAAGTCTTGGCCCGCATTTCTCGCTTTGGTATCTTCGAGCCTGCTGTTGATAGAATGCGGAACGAGCCTTGGCGACGCCGCGCTTTTCCTCCAATGTGTCCAAGCTGTCCCGCCGATCCAACTCGGCTTCTTTTTCTTCGCATATGCGCACTCGAGGTGAGTCATGAATGATGTCGCAGGCAAAACTGCTTCGCGCCAGATACCATAAAAATGGTGTGAATCCGTAGTACGGTTAGGCGTTGTCCGCAGCCCCGTGAGTACGGAGTCGAGCTCCTCTACCCAAAGGCGTGTCGATTTCGTAAGGGACCGCACTAGTCCGGGTTTGATGCCGCCATTATTAGACCATTTGCTCGCTCCACTTGACCGCTGGTTTGAGGATGATAGATCAAGCGTAATCGAGCTTGATGCCCATATTTTTGCACCATGATTTAACCTCATCGGCGGTGAAGTTCGTGCCGTTATCGGTGATGATGCTGTGGGGACACCATAACGTGTACTACCCCGGATATAAAGTCTATCACTGGTCCGGACTCGCCGCTTTAACCGGCTTGGCCTCTATCCATTTGGTGAATTTATCCACCATGACCAATAGGTACCTTTGCTTGTGGGTTCCCTTTAAGTGGTCCAACCATGTCAAGCCCCTGCACCGCGAACGCCGTGTAATGGGTATAGTTTTGAGGGCGGTGGGTGGCATATGGCTCGATTAGCAAAGAGCTGACAACCGACGATCTTTGGACTAAGTCCCAGATCCGCTTCGGGCCGTCGGCCAAGAAAATCCTGTACGGAATGCCTTTCCTACAAGGGCCCGAGCTGCGGCGTGGTGTCCGCCTAGTCCGCATGAATTTCAGCCAGAGGTTTCGCCTTCCTCTTCGGAGATACACCTTTGAAGGACTCCGTTGTGCTTTTCTTATAAAGTTCTCCTCATAGACCTTGTAGGCTTTAGATCACGGACAATGCAGCGGGCCTCATTTTGGTCTTCGGAAGCTCCTGCCTAAGCAAGTAGGCGAGGAATGGTTCTGTCCACGGGCAATTACTGCCATTATGTCGGCGGAAGGTGTTATGTCATCGGCTGAATCGCCGTTGGTGCGGCTTGTTCCGGTTTGTTAGTTCCGACTCCTCTTCCCATAATACGGATGGCTTGAAGAGCCGCTCCAGAAGATGTTAGAGGGACAGCGTCGCTGCTTGGCGCCAATGCGTACAAGACGTCGGCCGCTTGGTTATTATCCCGTGACGGATGGAATTCAAGTCCTTCAACCGGCTGACATTTTGAGGACAGCGCTATGATATGCTGCCATTTTCGGATCTTTGGCGCCAAAGTCTCCGCTTATTTGGGATATTGCGAGGTTTGAATCCTCGCGCACCTCTAGGCGTTGAATGCCCATGGAGATTGCCATCCGGAGACCATGTAAAAGGGCCTCGATTCGCCGCGTTGTTGGAGTCCGTACATTATCTCAAGCACGATTGATGTGTGTCCGGTCGGGACGCCAATACGACGCCAGCCCCCAATCCGCTAACATTTTAGAGCCGTCAAGTGCATAATCCAATTGAGTATGCGCCGATTCTTTAGGGAGTTCGCTTCGTCCATTCAGCGACAAAGTCAGCCAAAACTTGTGACTTTATAGCTCCGAGGTTTGTAAGATATATCAAATGGTAAGAGCTCAATGGCCCATTTTGCAATCCTGCCCGTCGCGATCGCGGTTGTTTATAATGTCGTTAAGTGGTACTTCAGAGGCCATCGTTATCGAACACTCTTGAAAGTAGTGTCGGAGCTTCCGGATGCCATGAACACCGCGATGCTATCTTCCGATAGTGTGGGTAACGGACTTGCAGGGGTTAACACAAGAGATACGTAGTATACTGGTTTTTGAAGAGGGAATTTATGCCCTTCTTTTCTCGCTCGACGACGAGTACCGCGCTTACAACTTGATGTGTAGCTGCGATGTATAACAACATTGGTTCGCCCAAGTTGGGCGCAGCCAGACCGGATTTGTTGCCAATATGGCCTTTATTTCTTCGAGTCCGGCGGTGGCAGATCCGCCCACTGGTGTTCGTGCGCCTAAGGAGGCGATAGAGGGTAATGCCTTTTCTCCTAGACGGAGATAAAGCGGCTTAGAGCCGCCACGCATCCGTCAATTTTGTATTTGCTTGAGGTCTTTGGGATATCTAGCTGTGACAGAGCTCGGATCTTGGCTGGGTTTGCTTCAATTCCTCTACCGGATACGATGAAGCCCAAGCAGTTTTCCACCGGTACGCCAAAACACATTTTTCCGGATTCAGCTTGATGTCATATGCTCGAGGTTGTCGAATGTGAGCCTCAAGTCGCCTACTAGAGTTTCGACGAGTTTAGTTTTGACGACCACGCCGCTCACGTATGCCTCTACTGTTTTGCCGATCCGGTAGCCGACATGTCTCAATCATGCGCCGATATGTTGCGCCGGCGCTTTTAAGTCCGAAGGGCATCGTGTTGAAGCGAATGGTCCATATGGAGTAATGAATGCCGCTATGCTTGATCCGCTTCGCCATCTTGATTTGATGATAGCCGAGTATGCGCCCGTGAAGCACAATGAATCGTGTTTCGCAGTGGCATCGGCGATTTGGTCGATGCGGGAGGGGAAGGGATCCTTTGGGCAGGCTTTATTTAGGTCTTTGAAATCGACACATAGGCGCCAGGATTTGTCCTTCTTGGTACCATTACCAGATTTGCTAGCCAATCCGGATGTTTGATGTCTCTCGATGAATCCGCCCAATAGTTTGGCTAGCTCCTCTCCCATTGCCTGTCTTTTGGGTTCGAAAATCGTCAAGAGCCTGTTTGATCGGCTTGAACTTTTAGGATATTTAGGCTGTGCTCGCCAATCGACGTGGGATTCCGGCATATCCGAAGGGTGCCAGCAAAGATGTCCCAATTTTCTTGTAGAAATTTCGAAAGCGCGCCTACATCGGGTTTAATTGTGCCCCGATGGAGGCCGCTTTGCGGGGTCCGCTGGTGGACTTGGAATTTGACTATTTCATCCGCTGGTTTAAAAGAGGTGGACTTGGATCTTTTATCAAGTATCACATCGCCCCTGTTCACCGTGGAGCGATCGCGGTGAGTTCCTCGCCGCTAGGGCTTCGGATAGTGCCTCGAGGGCTAGTGCGGCTGTCTTATTTTCGCGCTGAGTGCTATGTTCGGATCACTAGCGAGAGTGATAATTCCGCTGGGACCGGCATTTTAAGCTTCATGTACCCATAATGGGGTATAGCTTGAAAATTGTGAATGCCTCTCGCCCTAATAAAGCATGATATCCGCTGCTGAATGGAGCCACTTGAAATGTGACCTCCTCGACCTGTAATTGTCCGGCGAAATAACACTACGCCCAGCGTGATTTTTCCTGTGCAGCATGCTTCCCGCTGGGGATTATTCCTCTAAAGGTTGTGCTGCTTCGCCAATGCGGTTCCAGCCTATTTCCATTTTTCGAGGGTTTCATAGATGAGGTTTAGTCCGCTGCCGCCATCCATGAGTACCTTAGTAAGGCGAAAGCCGCCTACTATCGGGCCGAGGACCAATGCGGCCGGTGCCCGGCAGTTCGAATTTAGGTTCGCCACCGGCATTGAAGGTAATAGCCGTGTCGCCCATGGATTTATTGTTGCTACTTGGTAGACTTCGCAAGGTTATGGAGTTGTCGTTTTGCATGTTATTGGATGCGAAAGTCTCAAGACTGTTAACACCGTGATCGGTGTTGCTGGGCTGGGATTCTCAAGCTAGAAGCTCTTCGCCACTTTTGGCCACCTGCCGTAGTATCCAACATGCTCAAGGCTATGAGTTGGAGTGGCGCCCTGTGCTATGAATTTTGCAGGTCCGCTTAGCCAGCCCTCCAAGACGGTTCCGCACTTTAGGGGTTTTGGTTTTTGGTATTCAGCCAGTGTGCTTGATAATGATGCACCCTTTGGTTCCGGACTAGGGATGTATTCGGGACCGGATTATCCCAAAATTTACTTTTGGTTTTCCAGCGCCTCCATCGCACAAGACTTTTGTACGATGGTCTCCAAGTCAGCAAAGCGTGTAATGTCGCGCGACTTATGGCGCTTAGGATTCCCTTGTCCGTGCAATTATTGCGTAAGACCGAGATTATGTTTTCCTCTCGGCAGTCCTTTATCCTGTCCATAACCAGGAGGAATCGCCCAAGAGTGATGTACTGCCTCGCGGCTCTTGCCGAATTAGAGTTAGATCGCATATGTCCGGGCGGGTGGGTGGAACTAAGTCCGAACCCTACCCATCTCAAGGCTCAAGGCCGAGAAGTTTCCAATTTTGAAGCTTGATTTCGGACGTTGTCCAACGAGTCCGGGTCCGATGCCCGACTTTAAGTTCAGTGTTTGATCGAAGCCCGCCCCTCCGCTGGAATCCGCATGGGGGTTCGGGATCCGGACATGACTAGTTTTCAATACAGGAGAAGCGCCGCCGATTGTTCCTCTACCACCGCAACGGTGGGTGACCCGGGAGAGTTAATTTCTCTCGATCGGTTTTAAGCCCAATCTGATCGTAGTCAGAAGCGACTCCTGTGGCGGCGATGCGATCCAAGAGCTCGCTTACGGACGAGAGCTCTATTGATCCAGCCGCCGCGAATTCCGAGCTGACGTGAAAATTGCTTTTGACGACTTGAGAGGTCGTTGTCGAAGCGATGGCCGGACAAAGCGGTCATAAGAAAACCACCTAGCCGGATAGTTTGGCCGCGCCAAGGCCTTTGATAAAATACCGCCCTTGAAGACGGAGGAGGCATCCTTCCTATCGGTGACGGCACGAGGAACTCTCAATGAAAGCACCAATGTCGGTGTCAAACCGCGGATCTCGGTAGGGGGTCCCGAATCTGTGCGCCTAGGCGGATGGTAACAGGAGACAAGGGACACGATGTTTACCTGTGTTCGGGCCCTCTTGATGGAGGTAAAACCCCACGCCCCCGCTTGATTGATATTGATATTGTGGATGTTTACAAGAGTGGATCTACCACGAGATCAAGGAGGCTAAACCCTAGAAGCTAGCCTATGGTATGATTGTAAGGGTTGTTGTGATTGTAGTCCCACGGACTAAAGCCATCCGGTTTATATAGACACCGGAGAGGGCTAGGGTTACATAGAGTCGGTTACAATGGTAGGAGATCTACATATCCAGATCGCCAAGCTTGCCTTCCACGCCAAGGAAAGTCCCATCCGGACACGGGTGAAGTCTTCAATCTTGTATCTTCATAGTCTTGGAGTCCCGTCGATGATGATAGTCCGCCGATGATAGTCCGCCGATGATGGTAGTCCGCAATCCTAGTGACATGTTTGTCTATGTATTCCCCTAATCCGGACTCTAGCATGAATAATACCGTTTCAAGCAGAATTTTGGCACTATGCATTCTTTTTGGTCCTATTTTAGGAAGGTCATGCCAAATTTTTCTTGGTTCTAAGATATCGTTTTGCTCTACCTCATGGCGACCATGGTCCGCACGATGACCGAAGGCATCGTGAATAGGTTTTTGAGCTCCATGAAGGCCGAGATGCTTCAAAAGAACGAGGCGGAGATACGATGTCCGTGTCGAAGATGCAAGTGAAGAGCCTTATTGCGAATCCGGATTCGGGCAGGTCGGGACCACCTGCTCTTGCGTGGTTTCATGGATGGCTATCGGTGGCAAGGTGATGAAGATGACTATGAAGTCGTCCATGGGGGCGGGCAAGAAATGAGGAAGGGCAACAAGACAAGTACCACCGCGGCGAGGGCGGGCGAGAAGGCGAAGAATCTCCGGGACATGATCACGGCGGTGATCTGTGTACAGTCATCATGTAGAAGATGTCGTACATGATGATGAGGAAGATCAAGACGAAGGGCATGATCATGAAGATGAAGATGCCGGAGCGGAGCGGCGATGGAGGCTGGGTGCAGGACCGTCATATTCAAGAGCCGCTTCTCAGCGGACGGATAACGCAAGAGCTGCCGCCGAGAGAAGCCAAGCTGGATCAGCCCCGGAGATAGACGCGGTTACTCCATTGTATGAAGGATGCAGGCCCAAGGATACCCTTTGAAAGTAACGCTCATGGCTCGGAGATGAAGGTAAAACACAAAATGACCGGCGCATGCCGACGAGAACATGTCATTCGCACGAACGTCTTCCCAAGGGGAACAAGTGCCCGACCAGTTTCGAGGAGGCGAAGAAAATCGTGTGTCCTCTGGATTTACCGCACATGAAATACCATGTGTGCATGAACAATTGCATCATTTATCGGGACGAGCACGCGGAGTCTACCATATGTCCGGTGTGCGGTGTCACTCGATACAAGAAGAGGAAGAAAGCTCCTCGAAAATCGGTGTGGTACTTTCCGATCACTCCTCATCTGCAGCGGTATTTCGCGGACCCTAAGGTAGCAAAGCTCCTGCGTTGGCACGCAGATAGGGAGGAGAATAAGCGGGAAGATGACGGAAATGATCCGGAGATAAATAAAAAAGACAAGATGCTGAGTCACCCTAAGGATGCGAGCAGTGCAAGCGTTGAACTTGAATACCCGAATTTGGGAAGGATCCAAGGAACATCGTTTGGCGCGAGCACCGATGGAGTCAATCCGTTTGGCAGCCAGAGAAGCACACATAGCACCTGGCCTGTGTTTGTGTGGATGTACAACCTTCCCCTGTTTGTGCATGAAGAGGAAGTACATTCACATGAGTATGCTAATTGAAGGGCGAAACAACAGGAACGACATCAATCATGTCTGGGGCTGCTGAAGGAGGAGCTAGACACGCTGTGGAAAACGCCAGCCAATCGTGGGGCCGCAGAGAAAGAATATTTCCCTATGAGAGCCGTAGACCGCTCACGACGGTGCACGACTATCTCGATTACGGATATCTCGCGGGCAGGTAGTCCACGGATTTTACGGATGCGTAAGGTGCATGGATGACACTGGCGTATCACCAGCTAGATAGAGATCCGGGTCTTGAAAACCGTGTTCATGGGACATCGAAGGTGGCTTCGCGACGATGATCCGTGGAGGAAACGCAAGGATCTGTTCGATGGTGAAACCGAACCCAACGCCGATGTACGAGGAGCGGCGAGGAAATAGACAAGCTGTTGAAAAATTGGAAAGACTTCCCACTGCCGGAAAGAAGCAAAAGGCGCCGAGCCGGGAAAGCGAAGGCGCCAGAGCAGCTGCTGAAGGTATGGAAAACGAGGTCTGTTTTACGGGACTTGCCGTCTTGGAAGATCCATCGTGTGCCTCACAGCCTTGATGTCATGCATATCACGAAGAACGTGTGCGAGTCGCTTGGTACCCTGCTCAACATGCCGAGAGGAACAAGATGGGCGAAAGCAAGGGCAGACTTGAAATCAATGGGCATCGTGCGGGGAGCTTCACGCTAATGATGATGATGATGATGATGATGATGATGATGATGATGATGATGATGATGAGGCGAAGCAGGACACAGAAAGTCGTCGCAAAGGCAAAAAGGCCAAGAAGACCGGAAATGACTACCCTCACGCGTGCTTCACTCTAAGTCGAGGAGGAGATCGAGCAGTTTTCACCTGCCTCCTAGGAGTAAAACTTCCTTACTGTTCGCAGGGAAGATAAGCAGATACCTAGACCCAGTGAAGCGAAGTTCAGCGGGATGAAGTCTCACGGTATCACGTGCTGATGGCGCTTGATCGCTTGCAATTGTGGGATCATGGGCGCGCACGTCCGTGAAACGCTATTTGGCCTATGCAACTTTTTCGACGGCATCTCTCGAAGTCGATTGGCGTGAGGCAACTCGAAGGCTACGAGGAAGAGATCGTGGTGATACTATGCGAGCTTGAGATGTACTTCCGCCCGCATTCTTGACGTTATGGTGCATCTGCTGGTCCATATCGTGGAGGATATCATCCAACTCGGCCGGCGTTCCTGCACAGCATGATGCCGTTCGAAAGGATGAATGGTGTCATCAAAGGATACGTTCGCAACATGTCACGCCCAGAGGAAGTATAGCGGGGCTTTCGACCGAAGAGTGCATCTCCTACTGCATCAATTATCTAGGCATCGAGAACCCGTTGGTCTGCCCGTCAGCAGCACCTAGGTAGGCTCGCTGGATGGGGTCACCGTGAGGGTCGCCGCGAAATGCATGTCGACTCGAGGGTCGACTTCGCCGACTTTGAAAGAGCAAACCTAGTCGGCGCTACAACACATAGACGTGGTCGATCCTTGGGTGGTAGAGCACAAAACCTTTATTGAGAAGGCGTTACAATGACCGAGGCCAACAGAGGACGGACGGAGATATAATCAAAGAGCACAACTCATGTTTCACGCGTTGGTTCAAGCGAAGCTTACGTCGTACCCTTTACATGAGGATTCTTCAGCGGAAGAACAACTCATATTCGCCTTGTCACGGTAGCGAGCACAACGATGACCTATGAGGCGTCACGATATCAACGACTACACATTCTACACGAGGACAAGGACATGAAGAGCGATGGTTATCGAACTCCGGGGTAACGATGGAATCCTACACCGCAACGACAAGGACAAATACTACGGAAGGATCTAGGAGATCGGGAGCTGAGCTCTGTTGGAGAGAAGGTCCGATGTTCCGTGTCGAGATGGGCCAAGAGCATCCTAAAAGAAGACCGTATTTCACCACCATGGTTATACCGAAGCCAAATCCAAGACCATGGTATAAGCGTCACCGCGAAAAATGAGCCATGGTACTGGCTTCCCAAGTGGACCAATGCTTCTTCATTACCGAACCGTCAAAGCCCAGTCGTGTTGTCGTGAGGAGATGCAAAAGGAAGATCATCGGAATGGATGGAGTAGCCAATGAGCAAGACTTCGACAAATACGGCGACCGAAGATCGAACATGACGGCGGCGATGAAGTAGCAGCACACACCACAAGAAGAAGCAGGACAACCCTACCTAAAGGGCGTCCGTTCCACGAGAAGAACTCCATTTGCGAAAAAGAAGGGCAAGAAGATTGTGAACAGATAGCTAGCTAAGATCGATTATATTTAAATCGTAGTCTTCATTTCTCGATTGTATTTCATGGGCACTTTTGATATCATGAATATTTTTAAATTTCATGGACACTTTTTTATCTCGATCTCGATCCCACCCGCACCCTCCCCGCTTAGCTCCACCGCCGACGACCACCGCAACCTCCCGCTCCACCGCCGCCGACGAGCACCCCCGCACCTCCTCCGCTCCACCACCGCCGACGAGCACCCCCGCACCCTCCCCGCCCACCGCCCGTGAGCAAGCACCCCCGTTTCATATTCATATTCATTTTAAAAAATAATAATAAAGTGTAGACTACAATTGTTGTTAAACAACAATTATTACTATTTTATAAAAAATATTACTGTTTCATATTCATATTCATTTTCTAAAAAATTATTACATGCAACAAAAATAAAATAAATTACTTATGGCGCACCTCGGCTGGTGCGCCATTGCTATATAAAAAAAATTACTAATGGCGCACCTCTTCACAGTGCGCCATTGCTATATAAAAATTACTAATGGCACACCGACCATGGTGCGCCATTAGTAAGATTCCCTAGCTAATTCCTCCCTCTCGCCAGATCCCTTCGTCCCTCTCCTCGCCAGATCCACTTCCCCGCTGCCCGACCCACGCCGCCGCCGCCCGCGCCTCCGTCTCCGTCGCCGCCCCAGTCAGCCTGCCTGCCCCCATCGCCGTCCGCTCCCAATCCACCCTCCCTCGCCTTCACCGCACCCACCCAGCCCTCCTCGCCTTCCCAGCCCTCGAAACCCTAGAAACCTGCGGGCGCCTCCGCTCGAAGCTCCACCGGCGAGGCGACAGGCAAGGCGGCGGGCGGAATCTGCTTCAACACCGGGCCAGCGAGCCATAGAAGCAGAGCGCGAAGGCGCTCGACCCCTCCACCCCCTCCACCTCTTCTTCCTCGGGAAGCAGAGCGAAGTGGAAGCAGAGCCGAACTCGCCGCAGTAGGCGTGCTCGCCGCCCAAAGAGGCGTGCTTTCGCCCATGTAGGCGTGCTCGTCGGGGCCTCTCCTCCGGCGTCACCGGTGAGCCACCGCGCCTGCCCTCTCCCTCTCTGCTCCACCCTCCTTGCCCTCTCCTCTTTGCTCGATCCCTCTCTTCTCTGTCTCCACCTTCTCGTTTCTTGCTGTGAGGTGTTTGATTAAATGTCAATTCAAGCGATTGATGCAGCCGCGTCCACCGGAGCACCACGACCGCGTCTGCGACCTCGTCTCTGCTCCACCGCCGTCTACGACCTCGTCTGCGACCGCGTCCGTCGAGGTGAGTTCACCAAAATTCACCAAGCAATTAGCCACCCAGCAGCTTACAAGATAGGCATCAAGGAGAGCTTGACAACAGCAAGCAGCTGCTGTCAACACCACCAGCACCAGAGACTCACGCAAGGATAGCACTAGCAGCACACACAACAAGCACACAGCCGAGTCACCCATCCAGAGCACTATAAATAGAGCAACCCAGCCGTAGTGAGAGTTTGATAGCCACTGGTACAACTGTACCAAACAGGAGTTGGACCAAGGGAAAATATCAGAGTTTGATAGCCACTGGTACAATTGTACCAAACAGGAGTTGGACCAAACCCAAACCTGAGAATTAGTGTGAAGCAGCGATCGAGGAGGTGCAGGCTAACCACAAGAATAAGGATAACCAAAGCCTCAAGACCAAGCTACTCAGCACCAAAGGTAGGATTGGAGGGATGGAATCCTCAGGCGTGCACAGAAAGGTTGTGTCATGCATCACAGGATTTGTAGGAGTTCTTGGAGCCACAAAAATAACTTTAGAACCCAGAGAGGCCTCAGACCAGCATCATAGGCAATAAGATCAGGCAACATCTGTTCTTATCAGTTTAATAGAAGAGAGAGGGATGGAAAAATAGACAAGAAAGCAGAATATAACCAAGACAAGTAGCATCTGTTCTTAAGCAGAGTATAAGGATAGCATAGAAGAAATAGACAGGTAGCACCCAATGAACATCATACGCAGTAACACCGCACTCCACTTACACATGGTATTTTTTGCAAATAGGACACCACACGCACAAGCACATGGGCTAGTATCATTAGCGGTGCTGTTGTAAGTATATATAACAGCAAATAACTCTGTAACAACAAGTATAAGTAGCTATTACCCAAAGGTCGGCCGGACCAATGGGAATAGACAGAATTAAGTAACCAACTCCGGGAACTAGAGTAGCATATTGATTAAGCGAATCCAAACACCCTTTATCCTTGAAGCTTAACTTGTTTAAGTACTGCGATTAGTAGTCTTGATATTAAATGATGCCTGAAATGATGTATTATGTATCTTTAGCATGATCTGTTTCACATAATAAATGATGCCTGAAATGAATTCTTGTGTAAGTGAAGGCTTGCTATGTTATTGCAGCCAGCTGTTTTCTGTTTCCTCATTTGGATTACTCAGTTATTTAGTTTATTATTACTTGGGAACAGTACTGTGAGAAAAAAATGATTATCTGCATTACATTGTTAAATGTTGTACTAGGAAGTGACATGGAGCAGTGTAGTGGCATGGCCATTGACCTATGGATGGCATCTAGACAGCACACACATATATACAGAGGCACATTGTGGTGCTGCTTTGTTTCTGTGATCACATTGTGGTGCCTGGCACATTTGCCCCATCATTTCGTTACCCCTTTCTCCTGAAATGTTGATTAATTTCCGTTTCGGTTGAGAATGGGGCACTCCTAGGTCAAGAAAATTAGCAAAGGTCATGCTCAATTTTATTGACCTAGAAGGTGCCCGATTCTCAACCGAAACAAAAATTAATCAGCATGTATCTTGACATCAACCAACTTTCGGACACATCCCTCGACAACTAGGTTATCTTGAGAACTTAGAGGAGTTGTGGCTTTGCTACAACACACTAACAAAGTTCCATCCCAAACTGCCTAGGACTTGGACCTTAGCAACAACACACTAACAGGTTCCATCCCAAAACACCTAGGTAATATCACAAACATCTCTCAATTGTTCCTTGACAATAGCCCCAGTTATGTATTCCCAGAGTACTGTAGTCAGTAGCTTAACTTGTTTAAGTACTGCTAATTAGTTGTACTGATATTAAATGATGCCTGAAATGATGTATCATGTATCTTTAGCATGATCTGTTTCAAATAATAAATGATGCTTGAAATGAATTCTTGTGTAAGTGAAGGCTTGCTATGTTGTTGCAGCCAGCTATTTTCTGTTTCCTCATTTGGATTACTCAGTTATTTAGTTTATTATTACTTGGGAAAAGTACTATGAGAAAAAAATGATTATCTGCATTGCATTGTTAAATGTTGTACTTGGGCACAATACCTTTTCATCCATCATTTACACTGTGAATCCAATACCAGTTGCCCATGCTGATTATTTCACTTCAAACAGGCCACCTAGTGGCACAAAGCTCCATCAGAAACAGAATCAAAGCAGTGTAGTGGCATGGCCATTGACCTGTGGCTGGCATCTAGACACCACACACATACATACAGAGGCACATTGACTATTACTATGGCAAGTCTTGTGTCAAGTACTCCATGTGTTTTGTTGGCGGTTTATCATGAAATTGCAGGTGCCCGAGAGGCCCTTGAGTTTGCGGAATGTCGATTAACTTCCGTTCCGGAAAATTGGTACTCCATATGTCCTATTTTCAGCAAAGGTCATGCTGAAATTTTCCGTGAATTTTAGCATGACTTTGCTAAAAATAGGACATATAAAATACTGCGACTAATGCATGGGCCGGGTATCTTAGTACTTAGTTAAGTAGGATCAACTGCCCGCCATTCTTGCTGCATTAAACCATAGGTGGCAATAGAGCCAAGTGATTAGGCCCAACTTAGAATTCTCCTTAGCATCGATAAACCCTAGATGATAAACCCAACATAGGTGGCAATAGAGCCAAGTGATTAGTGCCAAGTGATTAGGCCCAACCTAGGGTGCCTCGGCTTAGGCTTTTAGGGTGCCTCGGCGTCGACAAACCCTAAATGATGAAAGCTTAGGCTTTTAGGGTGCCTCAGCGTCGACAAACCCTAAATGATGAGACCATGATCTTGTTCCTTGACAATAACCAACTTTTTGACCAAACTTTTTCCTATTTAGAAGCGAAACATGGCCCTAGCGATGAGGCCGGTGGTTGGGCAGCAAGCAATTCTGGGAGCTGTCCCGGAGATGGAGGAACAACCTCACGCTATGAGGACGCCGCGGAAGACACCGATCCTGACTACACAACCCCTAGTGGCGTCGGGATGACACCACCTGATGGTGCCGCCGAGGATGCCACCATCGATGATGGCGGCGCACACACAGATAGCAGCCAACCGAAGAAGCAAAGGAAGGACCGGCGCGAATGCGCTCCGCACCCTAAGGAGGAATTCACTCAAGTGGACTCCGGCGGAATCCATGAGCCCAAACATATAGTCAAGGGTACTCGCTTCAGCTCGAGTGCATTCTCCGAGCACCGTCTCGATCAACACCGATAACCTTAGGAATAAGGACCATGGGAATTTGCGCAACCTCCTCTTCACGAAGCTGCCTGAGCGATACAAGTTCCCTTGAATTTGAAAACACACTCCTCTCGGGGAATAAAGTGAACAGTGGCGCCCTCACGAAGATGAGCACGGCCCTGTCTACTTGGAGAAGCGGTGAAGAGAATGATTGATAAAGGTGATAGTTATGAGAAGATCAAGGCGAAATATCCTTTGATGGCGAAGATGAGTACAAGGAGTTCAAGATCAAGTGGGAGAGCAGCGCAACCTCCGAATCAAGTCGATGGGGAAAGAAATGCGGGAGTTGAACTTAGGGAACACAAACTCGGTCCGGCGGTTCTGAGTGGCGGAGCCTATATGGGACAAGGAGGACTTGGGCGTGCCGAGCAAGACCTACCGCCCGCCGAGAAATACAGCGGTAACAAGCAGACCAGGAACTATGTCGGGGCCGGTACAAGGAGGACCCGATAACAAAGGAGCTTACCACGGATCCGAAGACCAGGCGCTTGAGCTTGTACAGTAAGGAATACACCCAGCGTAATTAGCTCCATATGGTTGCACTCTAATTAATCCCCAATATTTCTAAATGGTTCACGTTCCTTTCGCAAGACACTGAAAGCAGTAGCGCGGGGTCATCTCAGAGCTCCCCTTTCGACACCCCTTTAAATAGGGCGTTGAACATAATGAAAAGCAAGGATAAGCTCACTAAGCCGACATCAGCTGGTCGTGTGGCCGACAAAGGCTTGTCCACAAAATGGGGGTCATACTATACCGCTGGTGTGCGGAAGGAGAAAAAGGCCAGCTCGGAAAGCGGGACGCGAGGTTGAAGCACTCAAGGCACAAGTGGCGCGGATTCGGAGCTTGTCCAAAGCAAGTGGAACAACAAGCGGGAGCGAAGCTCAGCGCCATGGTGCCTCGTTGATTCATGGGCTTGGGCGTGGATTGCGGGCGCAGCGAGGGGCCTCCCGGTTCCCAGCTTCACGGCCGACAACTTCGCTGGCCTTGGCGGCGCCATTGGTGTCTCCGGCGGAGGTGGTATTCGTGTCTCTGGCGCCGCACAGGCATTGGAGCTTAATGCACCGGGTGTCGCCCGGCCGACACCTCGCCCGACAAGCGCCCCCTCCGTCGATTGCATGCCGCCGTTGGCGGTGCCTCGACATTAGCCGAGCTCGGCGGCATCACGGTAACTAAGCCTCTCGGCCGATGACTTCATCTCCTTGCCTTTGTTGGGCATCCACGGCGCCCTGTACATGTTTCGCGAGGCACCGCCGGCGTTCCTTGCACTCTTACGCGCCGTGGGCGCCGAGTTGGTCGATGTCGCCAAGGCAGAATCCTTCAACCGGCAACCCCATGTTCCACGGTAATCGATGCCACCCACAATGTATAGGGTTGAAGTGGTTGGTGCTGCCGAGCTGCGACAAGCTGTTACCTCGGTTTGACCAGCGGGGCAGCGAAGAAGATGAGATGACCCTCGGCGCTGCGTAAACTGGCCCTGCTTTGGCGAAAAGCCAGATTCGTTTGAGGCGAGGACACCACCCACAGACAAGACCGCCCGATCATGCGGCGCCAAGCCATAGCAAAACGCTTCTAGCTACCGGACCTGCGGACATCCCTATGTCGGACATCCCTATGGCAGAAGATCCGGACGGCGGCGACAACGGCAGCGGTACATTTACCAAAGTCGATAAGTACTTTGCCGAACATGGGTATGCTGGCGAGTTCTGCGGGCCTCTTTCTCAAGAACCCAACCAAGATGACCGCAATCTAGCTGATGCGGCGGAGAAATCCAATTACAGCGGCGTAAATGCGGCGTTCAGTTCTCGAGAGCGCCTCCAGCTCCGCCTTCACGAGCCTCGAGATAGCTGAGGTGCGAAATATTATCAGCCCCAACACGCTCAAGAAGGCGGTGCGTGAGCAGAACTTCGGTCCCATTACGGAGATCAAGAAGAAGGGCGGAAACAAAAGACTAACAAGGCGCCGGTGCGAGCCAGCCGGCACGAGTTCGATCCGTGCTCGGGGCGGGCCACCTTCACCTAAGGATATCTCGAGGAGGGTGCATGTGGCGGGTAGGGCGATGCTACCGCCAAATATGCTGAATCTGCAACCGGTGCTATCTGGTCTGCTGCGACAGTGTTCTTTCTTTGGAGAAGCGGCGTCTCGAGAGATAAGGATGTGGCATACCGGTTTTCATGGCCAAGGTGCGAGGGCAAGGGCTTTGTGGATGGCGACATCGAAGTGCGATCGTCCTGCGGTTTGATGACATCTTTGCAATGTTTAACCTTCATCCGCTGCACTACACCTTCGTTCGGCTGTTTATTTGAGTATGGAGATGCGGATCATTAGAGACAAGACCCGGACATCGTGATAGTCGACCCTTTCTACATCGTGCCAAGCACTTGAGCAGCGTTGGGGACCGCCAAGTTGCGAGTTCACACCTCGAAGGCGTCATTTGGCAAACCGGATAAGGATAACTTCCTTGTGGCTTACTTTCCGAGTAAGTCATCCCTTAACCGCCCGTAACATATGATTTCTTAGATTTCGATCGTTCTTTTTTCTAATATTCCGTGTTACGTGCGGTGACACATTGCACACTCATCCTCTTAAGCCGAAATATTCCATGGCCACGTATTTAGACCCGAACCGTAACTCAAGATAGACTACACAAATGTCAAAAAGTTCGGATGATGTTCTCCCAGCTCGCCAAATCTGGAGCACCTTCACGGGACTGTTAAAAATCTGACAAGCACATGTTCTCACACAATCTGAGTTCTGCTGCGTCAAGCGGCGCTTTGGCGGTCAGAAGGATGCCTACTCGCCCTCCATCACATGCGAGGCGATCGTAAGGGACCATCATCAACCGCTGCCAGATAATCTCAAAAGATTGGGCGCGAACTTGTCGGCAATCCGGGGCGGACCTCGGACAAGAATTCTTCGCATCGATCAGACTTTGCGGACATCATCCATCAAGATGTCCTTCATACTTCAGGCAGTTCTTCCTCGAGATATCAACCGTCCAACAATGAGATCGATGAAATGCTACAAATGCAAGGTGACAACGACCGCGATTTCATGACCATCACGACAGACGGCGGCTTCATCCACGCTCATGTCCGATGAGTCGAGTCGAAAGTAGTGATGTGTAGTTCTGAAACATTGATTGGCTCATGTTGTAATTAGATTTTAATGAATTCGTATGTCTCTTTGGTTTGGACAGTCATTCAACTTAGATGTAATCGATGCTATTTATTAGTAGGACCATGAATCGTGCTATTAATGTCTTGCTTTTCTCTTCCGATCCTTTTGTTGCATACTTACATATTGCTTATGTATTGTCTGTTGTTTGGCTTGTGCATAGAGATGCCGTCGTATGTCATTGTCAGGACCCCGATTCCAAGTCACATCGACCCAGCCGGTAACACCTCATATCACTTTGCGGCCTCACGCACGGTATTCCCACGGGTGTCGCCTTACCATGGCCCGGGACCGTTTGCGTCTTTTGGCTCACGTATATGATAGTGTTGCTAGCATCCATATGACAAAGAACCGGGCCGACATGGCTAGTCGTGAACCCAAGCGGCGCTAACCTATGGGGACAGGCATACATGAATCACATCGAGCATGTCGGTCATCAGCGTATGAATTCGGGCTGTAACCTTTGGGCTAACAGGACTCTGGTATCCCGGGCTGTAGCAGGCTAGGCAGGACTCGAATATCACGCGTGACATTTCCCGAAGGACAAACATAAGGCGAAGTGAAACACATGCCCGGCCGATCAAGTTTCCAAGCGGTAGTCTTTGGGCTAGCGGGACTCGGTGAACCGGGCTGTAGCGGACTACTATCGCTCGAAGCACAAGACTACATTTCCCCATATGAGAGGCTGCCAAGGATAAACAACTAGTTTGTGGGATCCCTCATACCAAGCATTTCAATCATACATAATATGCCCGATATGAGTAAATACAACAAGGCATCACAACAAAACTCTACAACTCAAAGTACTTTATTTAAGAGGCTCCGAGGAGCCATACATAACTATATCCATACAGGTAGGGGTCACATGACCCAACACTCAAGTCATACAAACATACAAGCACATGCGGAAGCAAACTAGTGCAATCTGAGACTCTAGAAAGAAAGAAAGCTTGTTGAAGCCTTTCTATCTCTGTGGCCCTTCACAAGCCTTGGATCACCACACAGGTGGCTAGTTCACTCGTCGATGTCAAGGTCTACATAAAACCCATCGGAGGGGCGGTGTTGTCGTCGAAAAACATTAATTAAGCAAACATGAGATGCGGAGGTACTCAGCAAGTCTTACCACAGAATCCTATCATACATGCACATTCTCAAGAAGGTGGTGGAGTTATTGCAACAAGCCAGCTTTGACTCTTGGCTAAGCTATCCTCGTGACACCACTTGAAAAGCATTTATCGCTTTGCAGTCCACTAATCACCATCACAATACTCCACCGTGGATCCTCTCTCGTCAACCCACGAGAGGGCCATCCATGATACTCACACTATCTTGAGGCTTTTAGTAGTATCCATTTACTTGTCTATGAACTGATATAGGCAACCCGAAGTCCTTCTCCGTGGACACGGCTATTGAATAGATCATATCAACCTGCGGGGTGTACTTCTTCACTGCGCTCTCACCACTTACGCCGTTTACCGACATGTACTCGGCAACCTTCAAGCGGAAGCCCAGCGTGGGTGTCGGCCACAGCCTACCTAAACACTCAAGTCCCTAGTCAGGTTTATCGCCTATTCGGGTTCCATCCATGAGAGTCCGGCGAGGTTTCCCATACAGCCCGAGCGATGTGTGCAGGGTTCCCGAGATACCAAGCGGGCACTTTCGGTACACAGACCCGCGTGCCTACATAACACAACCCACCCCTAAGGTCAGCGTTGCGTGCGGCCATTGACATACTACAAACACGAAACTACTTGCAACTCCGGACGAGAGAACAAGGGTGGTTAAGAAGCCGAGAGGGTCCATTGGTTTGGGCCCAATGCGTGGTAATAAGCTGTTTCATGGATCACAAACACAGATCTCAGTTCTTAGGGCGGCTTCAATGAAACAACCCACCATGTACTCCTACATGGCCTCTCATCGATACCTTTACCAAAGCGTGTTCAACACTTTCACTCTCGAACCCGACACAACCTTTCCTCCAGTTCATCATCCCGATGAGCGGACGACACAACTCTAAGCATAGCATGGTAGGAATCACAAACATGGCTCAATCAACTCCTACACATACTAGTGGGTTTCATCTGAATTCTTGTGGCAATGACAGGTCATGCAAAGGAAGTGGGTTCAACTACCGCATCACACAACAGTTTGAATCGCGTTGTCTTAATGCGATAAACAAGAGCGAAGCGAGAACATGGGTTTGTATCGGAATGATCAATGGGTTGCTTGCACGATGGAGTGGTGGTAGGATCTGCCCTTGAGCGGATATTGGGATTATCCTCGGGGCGAGAACCTATCACGAAAGACACAGAAAATAAACACACATGGCAATATGCAACAATATGATGCATGCTATGACATGGCAATATGGATGTGTGTTGGCCTAATGCAAGTTGGAACAAAAGGGATGAACTCATTTGAATCAAAGATTCAAATGCTAGCTCATTAAAATAGCCCTAAAGGTGTTATATCTTATTCTGCTTAAACAGCAAGGTTAACTTGTTTTATCATGCATGAAACCTGTACCAATGGATAGAATGGATTTTTGATCATTTTCATATATAAATCTTTGCATTTGGATTCTGATTAAAAGTTATGAATTTTGAAGTTTGAACTATATTCGGAATTTCCTATATTAGAATAAATCCGATAATTAATTTATTGCGTCGATGTCGTCGAGAATAGCGTCGAGAGTCCATGAGGCGTCCAGGTCAAACTGTTGTGGGTCTAGGGTGTCGGGGTAATTAGTTTAGCTAAACTTTAATTAAAACTAAACCAATTAGTTAACGAGGCTGGGCCCCACATCATTGACTCATCGAGTCAACGAGGCCCACCGTGGTCAAAGTCAACATCGGCTGCACGGCGTTTAGCCGCCGGCAGAAAGCGGCGGTGGAAGTGGATTTGGCCATTCGGCGACAAAATGGGTGCGTGGGCGGCATCTAGGTGTGGCTGAGTCGAGCCACGACTCTTGGTGGAGTTAGTTGGGGTCAGGCGGCGGAATCGGCGCCGGCGACGACCTAAGCGACGCCGGAGTTGAGACGGCGAACTCGAGGCTAGAGTGTGCGGTGAGGTCTTGGGGTGTGTATGGTTAGATGCTCTGAGTGTGGTGAGTCGATGGACACCAAGAGGTGGCGGAGGGTGGCGGGGGCACGTCGGCGGCGAGCTCAGCATGGCGGAGTGCGGTTGATCTTCGTGCGGTCGCTACAAAGCTCAAAGCGAGAGAGGAAGGAAGGGGGTAGCTAGGCTCACGGGCAACTCGGAGAAACTCTCGTTGCGGTCGGGAGGCAGGCGGGCGGCAGCGGCGTTGAAGGGATCTCCGTGACAGCGGACTCGGGCGAAGTCGGTGCAGTGGCCTCGGGCTACTTGAGCATCGAGGCTCGGCTAGCTCGGGGTAGAGGAGGTGGCGGAGCTCCTAGACAGGGGAGGAGGAGCAGACGGCGGGGGCGCATCTCTGACAGACGGCGTGGCTGCAGTGGCGTCGGCCATGGCGGGAGGCCTTGAGAGAGAGGAGCAGGGAGGAGAGGAGATGTCAGGGGTTCGGGAGAAAGGGGAGGCGAACCGCGTCGGTCGCTCGAGGAGGGAAGCGGCGGCGGCCGGTGGCGTGGCGTGCATGCGGTGCTCGCCGCCCGAGCACACACTGCTACTGGCCGAGCCAAGCAGCTGTTGGCTTGCAGCTCTTGGGCTGGGGGCAGGTGGGCGGCTAGTAGGCGCCAGGTAAGGTTTTCTATTTGTTTTCTTTTCTATTTTACTGTAACTTTGTGGAGTTTTTAAAATACTTAAACAGCTCCAAAATCACCAAACTGCTCCTGGTCCATAGTTGGAATATTTCCAACATGAAACATTTTGTTTGGGAATATTTGGGCATTTGAAATATTTTATATAATTTTAAATGCCCAAACTCAAATACTTATGATTTAATTCAACAACCTTAGGATGACCTAGAAAATTGTGCACCACTTTTGGCGAGGCTCTGAACCAAAGCAAAGGTGATGAGCATTTTGAAGGGCATTTCAGGTTCATTGAAAATAATTTTAGTAAACCCTAGTTGGATTAAAAGGGGTTACGGGGTTTACTGTCTTCCCCATTTCAAATTCAAATGAAATTTAAACATGATGCACACACTAATGCATGGACTAGCTAGGATGTGACAACTCACCCCCACTCAAAAGAATCTCGTCCGAGATTTAGGATCTGTTAATGAAAAGGTGGGATACTCAAGTCGAAGGCGATCCTCCCTTTCCCAAGTTGCTTCTTGCTCGGAATGGTTTGACCATTGAACCTTTAGAAACTTGATATTCGGCGTCGAGTGAGTGCGCTCGGCTTGATCAAGAATCTGAGCGGGATATTCTCGATAGGTGAGGTTATCTTGGAGATCAAGCGTTTAGTGGTCCACTCCACGGATAGGATCGAGAAGCAACGCTGAGTTGGGAAGCGTGGAAGACATCATGGACTCGGAAGATGCGGAGGTAGTTCAATTGGTAGGCAACTTCTCCTCGTTTGGCAAGAATGCGAAAGGGTCCAATGTAACGAGGAGCCAACTTGCCTTTGATACGAATCGATGGGTTCCCTTCAAAGGGTAACCGAAGGTAAGCCTTCTCGCCAATTTCATAAGCCATAGGCTTATGCTTGCGGTCATATTGGCTCTTTTGGCGAGATTGGGCTGTTTTCAATTTCTCACGAATAACTTGAACCTGCTCTTACGCTTCTGAATCATATCCGGGCCAAGAGTTGTCTCTCCCGGTTTCGACCAGTTAAGAGGCGTTCGACATTTCCGTCCATAAAGAACTTGAAAGGAGCTTTGCCCAAGCTAGCTTGATAACTATTGTTATAAGCGAACTTCGGCGAATGGAAGGCATTTCTCCCAATTCATGCGAAAGAGATGTGAAGCTCGAAGCATATCCTCTAGGATTTGATTGACTCGTTCTACTTGACCACTTGATTGAGGATGGAATGCGGTGCTAAAGGAGAGCGAGTTCCCATAGCATTTTGGAAACTTTCCCAAAATCGAGAGGTGAAGAGACTTCCACGGTCTGAGTTAATCTCAATGGAACACCATGAAGAGACACTATTAGAGAGATGTACAAATCAGCTAGCTGGCTAGCGGTTATACTCTCATGAGCGGGTAGGAAGTGGGCTACTTTGGAAAGGCGATCGGCGACAACGAAGATAGCATTATTCCCTCTCTTGGTCTGGGAAACCCGGTAATGAAATCCATACCGATTTTATCCCATTTCCATTCAGGAATTTCCAAAGGTTGAAGGGTACCAGCAGGCCGTTGATGCTCTGCTTTAACTTCGACGACAGGCGTCGCAATTAGCAATGTATTGGCGATTTCTCTCTTCATCCTAGTCCACCAAAACCTCTGGCGTAGGTCTTGATACATTTTAGTACTACGGGATGAATGGTGAGAGGAGATTCATGAGCTTCCTTAAGGATCAATCGCCTCGGGTTGCGCACCTTAGGAACCACTAGGCGGTCTCAAAGAACACGACACCTTGTTCATCAATGGAGAAACAATCTGCGACTCCTTTCTTGATGTTTCTCTTGATGCGGGAAATTCCGGATCTACCTCCTGTGCCTTGATGATCTGATCCGTAAGGGTAGGTTTAGCCACCGGGGTGGAAAGGAATCCTCGAGGAACAATGTGAAGATTAAGCTTACGAAATTCCTCGTGGAGAAATGGTTGACTTTGTTGTAACATCAGATTGTTACAATAAGATTTGCGACTTAGTCGTCAGCCATGACATTAGCTTTGCAGGGTGTAAGATATTCCTAAGTCGTAATCTGTAATCAACTCGACCAGCGTCTTTGCACGAGATTCAAATCCGGTTGGGTGAAGATGTATTTCAGACTTTGGTGATCGATGTAGATTTACATAGCGATTACCAAGAAGGTAATGTCGCCAGGTTTTGAGTGCATGAACCCTCTGCTGCAAGCTCTAGATGCGTGTGTGGGATAGTTATCCTCATGTGGGCCAAGCTGTCGAGAAGCGTAGGCAATCACATGGCGATCTTGCATGAGTATGCAACCTAGTCCTTGTCGCGGCGTCATAATAGATAATAAAGTCCTTAGAAAATCTGGTGGAACAAATGCGGGGGCAGATGTCGAGCGTCTTTTCAGTTCTGAAAGCTGAACTTCGCCTTTGTGGCGTCCATTCGAACTTCTTATCTTTCTTGAGGAGTTCGGTTAGAGGTTTAACAACTTTAGAAATTCTCGTGAAGCGGCGGCAATAGCTCGCTAAACCGAGAAACTCGAACTTGCTTGACCGATTCAGGTGGAGTCCGATCAGGGCGGCTTGAACTTCGCTTCGGGATTGACAGCAATGCCCTTACCGAGATTACATGGCCTAGATAGGTCACTTACGGTAACCGAATTCACACTTAGAGAATTTGGCATAAAGGCGGTGCTCTCGAAGTTTCATCAATACTAGCCTTAGATGTTGGCATGTTCTTCCTCATTCTTGGAGTAGATGAGTATATCATCGAGGTATACCACGACGAATTTATCCAAATACTCCATGAAGATTGAGTTCATTAACCGAGAGAAGGTGGCTGGAGCATTGGTTAATCCGAAGGACATGACGGTGTACTCGTATTGGCCATAACGAGTAACAAAGGCCGTTTTAGGAATGTCCCCGTTCTTGATTTTGATTTGATGGTAGCCCAACCTCAAATCCATCTTGGAAAAGGCGAGGATCCAGCGAGCTGATCATACGGATCGTTGATCACAGGGGCGGATACTTGTTCTTGATAGTGACCAAATTGGCGGTCGGTAATCCACAACCATCCGATCCGTTCCATCCTTCTTCTTGACGAAGAGGACGGGGCAAGCCCATGGAGATGAACTAGGACGGATGAAACCCTTTTGCAAGGACTCATCGAGTTGTTTCTTAAGTTCGGCTAGTTCTAGGGGTGCCATCTTATAAGGTCTTCTAGAAATTGGAGCGGTTAGGGAACAAGATCTATCACGAACTCGACATCCTGTCGGGTGGAACACTGGCAGTTCTTCTGAAAGACATCCGGAAAATCACGGACTACGGAATATCTTGAGGTGCGGAAGGGGTTGGCATTTAAGGAGTAAAGGCGGCGCTTAGACACTCGGGTTAAAACATTAAGCTGTCTTGCCGAAGGATGGGTGAGTTGAACAGTTCTAGTAGAGCAATCAATCTTAGCATAATGGGCTGACATCCGGTCCATACCCAAGATGATGTTTATGTCCGAGGACTTGAGAGCTATTAGAGATGCAAGAAAGACTAATCTATCGACAAGAATTTCATTCCCATGACTTATTCTAGAGGTTTGCCATCTAGAACCGAGGGTCTAATTTCCATGGAGGTGTGCATGTCACGAGAATGTGGTGTTGTGCAATCGAGCATAGCTCTCGAAATAAATGAATGAGATGCTCGAGTATCAAAAGAACAGTTGCGGATGACAATTAACAAGGAGCGTACGAGAACGGCGTTGGGATCCTCATAGGTTTCCTCGGCTGAAACATAGTTGGCGTGGCCACGGCGGTGGCGGCTGGTTTAACATAGAGCACCTTTCTGCTGGCTTACCACGGCCAGCAGACTTTCCGATTTGGTTGGGGTTGTTTTGGGGACACTCACGGATGTAGTGGCCCGTCTCTCACACTTGAAGCAAGTTATCATATTGGGCGTGGAGCAGCATTAGCAGCGGGGCCTCCATAAGTCTTAGGCGGTACATCTTCTTTGGTTGGGCGAGGCGCCTCAAAGGATAGCCTCGGGGTGAACACAGGTGGCGAGCGATATTTGGAATCAAACCGGCGCCGAGATCGAGCGGATGAAGAACCGAGTCACGGACGTGCTGCGTGAAGCTTCAAAATCAGACTGCCGGTTTCAGCCTTGATAGCCTTATTGACTAACCCGAAAAAGAGGTGCACTCGTGCAGACGAAGATCACGGCAAAGCTCGGGGCTAAGTCCCTTGCGGAACCTTGCCTGCTTCTTGGCGTCGGTAGAAACCTCTTCAGGAGCATAACGTGCTAAATTCCCAAACTCACGGCTGTAAGTATCCACAGTCAGCCTACCTTGGGTGAAATTGCAGAATTCCTCCCTCTTGCGATCCATGAGACCTTCTGGGATGTGATGCTCACGGAAAGCGGCACTGAATTCAGCCCAAGTAGTAATTTGTCCAACCGGACGCATAGCCTCATAATTCTCCCACCAAAGGCTAGCAGGGCCTTCGAGATGATAAGCGGCAAAAGTAACCTTATCAGCCTCAGCCACGTTGGCGAAGCGCAGCTTGTGGTTGATCTTTGCGAAGCCAATCATCGCGTCGAGAGGCTCAGCGGAATATTTGAACCGGTGGATACAGACAGCGAAGTCATTGGTGACACCAAATCATTTCTTGGCTGGCGTGCGGTGTTTTGCTCAATCCGCTCCGATGGCGATTGGTCTCACGCTTATTGCGTTACGCTTCCGGCATAACCTCGGCCAAAGATGGCGGTTGAGGCAGATTCACATTCCTGGCTGCTTGGCTTCTCCTTGCTCGGGCAGCAGGATTATTCTTGGTGTTGACCATCCTAGGAAACAAAACAACGGTTTAAACCAGGATGGCAGAATTTAGCAAGGAAGTGCGGAATGTAATGGATAACACGGAATGCAGAGATGTTCATCCGTATGACATGGTAATATAAAACTGCCATATATATACCAGCGGTCATACACACCATTCATAGTTTAGTACAAGCCCGACGAAGTACAACTATAGGAAAGGCGTTACATCTCATCGGAAGCATTCCAACTCCTATACATTATTTTTCTACACTTCGGAATGATACACACTAAGTCATATTCCACAAGTCACGCGGGGCGGTGGAAATACAACTATTACAATACTAGAAATACTACTACTAACTCAGGCAGCTCCGTAGTAGTCCTCATAGAAGTCACCACCCAAGCACGGAAGTGGAACATGATCATCCGAAGCAGGCGATCTGTGGAGCTTGCGGACCATAGGGACTCGGATGTGGCCGTGGTCCAACAAGCGGCGAGGCGAGGTCCACGAGGAGGTGATGCCTCAACCTCACGCCACTCCATAAAGTCTGGCAGACCAGCCCTTACAGGTACAAGTCCCTCATGTCCATGTATCCGGCTTGCACGGCGGTGCAAACCAGTCGAGTAGCCCGATGATCGAGCGGGCATTAAAGAGCTCCATACAAGGCCGGTTTTCCACGGTCCTTGTCTTCCAACATCTCTGTAGTGGTGCGAAGAAGTGAGTCCTCATGGGATGCATCGCTGTACATACCACGAAGGTAGCCATGCGCCCGGGGAGGATCTTTGGCATATAGCGGAAATCGGTGTTGCACAGCAAAGGCAGTTCAGCTCGAATAATAGTCATCATAGAATAGGCTGCATCTTGCGGACATCCCAATAGTGATCCCAAGTCCATAAGAACGAGTGGAAGCGGTTCGGTAGCTCGGGATAAGATGGATAAATCCTGACCGTGCACGAGATATTGGCTTTGATTAAAATCCTAAACTGCTCCTCGGCGGTATATTCGAGGATACCATCGGTAACGGTCTCGATCATCACCGAACCAACATTGTTGTGTGACCACACATCAATGCAGCAGTCGAGATGAACCACTTAGTTACGGGGACGGGTGGCCATCTGAAAGCACAGCCACAATGCAAAGACATTAAATTTCTAGGGAAAATCGGGCAGCATAACATCTGTAAATGCTCAAAAACAGATTTGAGACATTCAAAATCAGATTGCAAAACCACTCAACAACATCATATCAAGGTTACGGTTCAAGCGATAGCATACTAAAAAGTAGTAGAAACTGGCGAGGATGTAACCAACAATCCTATATGTTGGGGATATAAGCTGCTGAAGTGTAAACCATAGGAAGAAGCAGGTTACCCTAAATCCATGATCGAGGCCTGAAGGAGGCCCGAGCCCGAAGGCAGATTAGGGTCCATTTATGTAAACCGCCTTAGTCTTGTAACTTGTCTTTGTAAGATAAGAGAAAAGAGACCAAGCCGGACACTTGTATGGCGGATCGGGACTCTGTAGAACCCGGCCGAGCGTCAACCCGTGTATATAAGGGGCGACCCGTGGCGGTTTAAAGAACGAGACAATTCGAGGCTGGCGAAGCTATTGCTCCCTAATCGCCGAAATCACATCAATCCCATCACAACTAGGCGTAGGCTTTACCTTCACCGAAGGGGCGAACTAAATATAACTCCGTGTCTTTGTGTCGCTTTAACCCCTCTAAGTTAACCCGTCACGATGGCCTGCGACTAAGTCCTTTCACGAGGACATCTGCCGTGACAATTCCACGACGGTTGGCGCCCACCGTGGGGCTATCGCGCGATGGTTTGATGATCTTAGAAGGCAAGTTCGAAGGACTCGAAGGCTATCTTTGTGGGCGGATGACTAAGAGTCGTCGCGGCAAGCTCTATCGGCAATCGGATTTGGGGCCCGAGGCGGCTCGGTTAATCTGGATACGGGTCCCCTTTGGCGGCATACTGCGTGTTCATCGGCAAGATCGGCGAGCCAGGGCTGGGCGGACATCTGCACCGACCTCGTCGAGAGCAGCTCGTGAGCGAAGAAGAGTCCTGCCACAGCTAAACCGGCTGTCGAGCGTGCTTTTCGTGGGAGTCGTCCACGGAGACTATGAGGTGGATCAGCATCTGGCGGCGAAACCGTTGTCTACTCTGGCGACGAGTCGTCCGCCGGGCGAGTCTTTGTACTAGCTGCAAGATGGCGGATCGGGGCTGTTAAAGCGGTGAGTATTCCGGACCCTTTGATCTACCCAGCGGGTTGGAATTTTCATGGCGATGCATAGCGGCGCTTCACTCTTGATCATGGCGCCCATCGTCGCCGGGTCAGCGATGGTGGTGGCAGCGGGAAGGAGGCCATGTCGCCCGCCAGCTCAAGTTTTATCGAGTTATTGACGCATTGGCGCGCTCATGGCAAAGGCTAATCCGGCGGATCGGGACTACACAATCACGAGATTGCAAAGGTGAAGGAACAGATTGCTAAAGCTAAAGCGGATCGGCAGCAGCGGGCGTGAGGATGGCGGAGCGGGCGCTTTGGATGCACCGAGCTTATAGGCTTATCTTTGGATCGAGTCGTCACATGAAGTCATGAAAAGGAAATACAGATCCGTTTACCTTGGTTTCGAGGAAGAGCTCTTTAATACCCGAGGCGGGGACCGATAATCCGCCGCCGGTGGTGAACGGCGGAAGCTTACCGGGGGCGAAGCGCGCCGATTCAGCCCGTGTGATAGATCTGCCTCGCCATCATACCGGTGGCGCCCGGGTTGTCTGAACACCTCGGTCACTACTCCAACCCGATGAATAATCTTGTTGCGGCTGCGGCGCGGTTGGGCGATTCAATTGAAGGTGATTCACCACGGCGGTAGAACACGCCGGGTTAAGGAGCTCCTCGGGGCGGCCACAGCTCAGCGAGAGCGTATTCATACGGTCGGGACGGATCCACTCCACCCCGCCCAAGCCGGAGCTATAGCCGATCGCGCCGCGAACGGCCGTATCAAGCAATGCATGGCCTTGAGTCCGCCTCGCGGCAACAACCCAGCGGGTGGTTTGAAAGGCGCTCAAGTGGTGGTGGACGGGCGGGAGCACGTGGGGAGGCGAGTTAGCGGCACAACGAGGATCATCACCTCGCGCCGGTTCGTCAGACCATCTTGAACCGGGGTCACGTCGGCTCTTTGGGGTGCCTTGCCTCGTCCCGCTTTACATAGCGTCGTTTGCCCAAGGACTTCAAAGGGCCCGCAAGGTGCCCAATTATCTTGCCAATTTGGCTCGAAGCATGGATAGAAAGCTATGAGATGGCCATGGAATCTTTGGATGTGGATGAAGCTGCGTGTGCGAAGTATTTTACCATGATGTTGGAAAATGCGGCGGACTTGGTTGAAGAACTTGCCGCCTTTCGATCAGTTCATGGACCCGATTCGGACCGGTTCATTCAAAATTTCAAAGACACTGTAAGCAGCCCATATGCGTGGTGGATTTGGCGGCTTGTGTCGAGCGGAGGAGAATCCACAACCCATTGGGTGCGCCCGCGTTTGGAAGTTTACATTCTTGAGACGGATCAACCCTGATTCGCGATCTTAACCTTGGAAGCCAATTGCGGTTCGAACCGTTGAAGTTGAAGCTGGGTGCATGAAGCGTTTTGCAATGACATGGGCACTCTAATGGGAGTTTTGGTAAAGTATGCTGATTCGATAGTACCAAGGATCCGAGTGCGAGGACGACGAAGTAGGGAAGGGAAAACAGAACAGCAACTCCGAGGCCAGCAGCATCATTCGGCGGGCAATGGGAAACAAGCGTAAGGCAAGCGGTAACATGGGCCGTAGCCAACACCAGCAGGACACAAGTCGGTGGCGCAAGGGTAAGCAGATCAAACCGGGCGGTGCGCAAGGTCACAATCCGGATCGTCTGAATTACCTATTGAGTCAACCTTGTCGAAGCATGGGACGAAGGAGGCACCAATGAACCACCTCTGGAAGGATTGTTATATTATGCAGGAGTTCAAAAACTCTAACGCTTTCGGTATGATCAAGGGCCGTGGCGGTTGAGGTCCATACAGGTTCTGATGGAGAAATTCGGCCCGGGTTCGGTGGTAATCCGGCGGCAAGGCAATCGAATGTCGAACAATCGAACAATCGAGAACCAAGGGGTTACAATCAACAACAGCAGCAGTCGGGTTACCAAAGTAATCAAAGCGGTTGAGCAGTGGGCGATACCATGTCTTTACCACCAGCTTGGACAGGCGAGACCGAAAACTTGAAGCGGGCGGTCGGTGTTGTTGAACCGGCTGCGCCGCATTACTTGCGCTGGTCGAGCAGCCTATCGTATGGAAGCGAGAGGACCATCCTCCCGGGTTTACAATCCGGGTCAGCTAGCCCTAGTGGTGGCACCTCGGTGGGAGGATACAAGTTTACCAAAGGTGCTTATGGGCGGAGGGAGCAGCATCAACATCACGTACTCTGAGACCTTCCGGCGTATGGGGTTAGCGGATAGGCATCTTAGGCCGTCCGGCCTGATGTTTCACGGTGTGGTGCACAGCAAGTCGGCATACCCGATCGGTAAGATAGCTCTGGAGGTGGCCTTTGGGGATGAACATGACTCGGATCGGAAGCGTTGGCGTTTGAGGTGGTGAAAATTCAAAGCCCTTACCACGCCCTCTTTGGGCGGCGGCTTATGCTAAGTTTATGGCACGGCCTGTTATGTCTATTTGCAGCTGAAAATGCGGGTCACAAAGGCGATAACGGTTCATGGGAGCCGCCCGAATCGCTTTGGAGTGCGAGGAAGGTGATGCGGCTTATCTGAGTCGGTTTGCGCCATCGAAGAGCTAAAGTATTATAAAGACAATGTTGATCCGGCGGATATGACCCTTTGAAGAAGCCAACTACAGAGCACGATCCGGTTTGAAGTTCAAATTGGCGGCTGAGGCGAAACTTGTTGATTTTGTGCCCGGTGATTCGTCCAAGCAGTTCACCATCGGTGCTAACTTGGATCCTAAATAGGAAAGCGCTCATCGAGTTCATCCGTGAGAATCGGGACATTTTGCATGGAAACCTTGACATGCCGGTGTACCGAGGAACTCGTGAGCACACCCTTAATGTTGATCCCAAATACAGACCGGTCAAGCGGTTTCTTCGCGGTTTAACGAGGAAAAGCGCAAGGCCATTGGAGAGGAAGTTGCTAGGCTCTTAGCGGCGGGGTTTATCGTTGAAGTTTTCCATCGAGTGGCTTGCTAATCCGGTGTTGGTCCTCAAGAAGAATGGCACTTGGCGCATGTGTGTGGATTACAGATCTTAACAAAGCTTGTCCGGCAGATCCTTCGCCCTCCCGCATTGATCAGATTATTGATGCTACGGCGGGTTGTGGCGTTGAGTTTTTGGATGCGTATTCCGGATATCATCAGATTAAGATGGCGGTTAAAGACCAGGAGAAGACGGCGTTTATCACTCCTTTTGGAGCCTTCTGCTATGTGTCTATGCCTTTTGGGCTCAAAAGCGCCCAAGCAACTTATTAGCGTTGCGTACAGAATTGCTTGCACGAACAGATCGGCTGTAACGTGCATGCTTATGTGGATGATATTGTGGTTAAGTCAAGGAAGAAGGAAACGTTGATTGAAGATTTAAAGGAAACTTTTGACAACTTGCGGGTGTACAAGATGATGCTCAACCCAGCCAAGTGCGTCTTCGGTGTTCCAGCAGGCTAGTTATTAGGCTTTCTTGTGTCCAACATGGGGATTGAAGCTAATCCGGAGAAAATTACGGCTATCACCTCCTTGGCTAAGCCAAAGTGCATCAACGATGTCCAGCGATTGGCGGGTCGGATTGCCGCGTTAAGCGGTTTATCGGCCGCCTCGGAGAAGGCCATTCCTTTATACGAGATCTTTGAAGAAAGCGGATCGGTTAAATGCAGGTTCATTGCCGATGAAACATTGGAGGATTTAAAGCGGCGGTTGGCCAACCCGCCGGTTCGCCGCTCCCATTGACAAGAGCCGCTTACTGTTATATGTTGCTGCTAATGCGAGCAGTTAAGCGTGGCCATCGTGGTGGAGCGGAAGGAGCGAGGAAGAATATCGGTTCAACGGCGGTTTATTACATCAGCGAGTCCTCATTGAGTCTAGCGAGAGATATCCGCATTGGCGAAGCTGGTATATGGAGTTTTATGGCAAGCGGAAGCTGAAGCAATATTTCGGGGCACCCCATCACGGTGGTCGATTCAGCTCCTTAGGCGATATCATCTGTAAGAAGCGGTGGCGGATTGCTAAGTGGGCTATAGAGCTTGGGCATACGGTTTAAGGTATGTGCCTCGGACGGCGATAAAACCCGAGCACTTGTGGATTTCATTAATGATTGGGCCGGAGTTGCAAGCGCTGAAGAAAAGCGGATCATACCTATTGGACCATCCACTTTGATGGGTCCGAGCAATTGGAGGCTCGGAAATTGGAGTCGTATTAACTTCCCCGCGAGGTGACAAGTTACATTCGTTCTTAAGCAATGTTCCTTGTACTAACAATGCAGCTGAGTATGAAGCTTTGCTCCATGGTCTCCGGATGGCTAAGGAGATGAATCTCAGCCGGGTTAAATGCTTTGGTGACTCGGACTTGGTGGCCCGGCAAGTATCGGTACTTGGGATTCAAAGATCCACTCATGGCTGCATACCGTCGGGAGGTGGATGTTGTTGCAGGACACTTTAAAGGATATCAGGTGGACCATGTGGATCGTCGGAAGAACGAAGCGCCAGATGCTTTAAGCCGGCTGGGCTCTCAACGTAAACCGGTCCCGCCTAATGTCTTCCTTGATGTATTGCACAATCCGTCAGTCAAGCTTCCTGATGAAGTAGATTTGGCTGTTCTGATCCGGAGGCTCAGTTGGTGGCGGCCTTGCATGTCATTCGGATTGGGCGCTCCTTATTTGGCATACATGAACGGGCGAGTTACGAGAAGATGAGGCGTTGGCCCGCAGATAGTTCGCGGTCTAAGTCTATGACCATTGTTAATGGCGAGTTGCATCATTGCGAAGGTGTCGAGGCGTTTCAGCGTTGTGTCCCCCGAGGAGGGCTGTGAGATATTGCGTGAGATTCATGAAGGGGCTGTGGTCACCACGCGGTTCAAAATCCTTGGTGGCCAAAGCATTCCGCCATGGTTTTTATTGGTTGACTACCCATCTTGATCACGGAGGATCTGGTCGAGACGATGTGATGGTTGCGGAAGTTTTCGACGCGCCCACATACCGGCCCAGGAATTGAGGATGATTCCAATTACTTGGCGTTTGCGACTTGGGGCTGGACATGGTGGGGCCTTTAAAAGGTCCAAAGACAAGAAAACACACTTGCTGGTCGCAGTTGACAAGTTTACAAAGTGGGTCGGCGAGCACATTGTTAGCAAGTGTGATGCGGCCACGGCGGTTCAGTTCATAAAAGGGTGATCTTCGGTTTGGGTTTCCACACAAGTATCATCACGGACAATGGCACCAATTTGTCCAAGGGAGCCATGAAGGAGTTTTGTGAGCGAGAACACATCCGACAGCGTTTCTTGATGGCCCACCCGCAGTCCAATGGTCAAGCGGAGCGAGCTAATCAGGAGATCTTGAGAGGTATCAAACCCGGCTTATGGTCCCTTTAGAGAGGGCGCCGGGTTGTTGAATAGAAGAGCTACCATCGTGATATGGAGTATCAATACTACCCCTAACAGATCCACTGGATACACACCGTTCTTTATGGTCTATGGGGCGGAGGCGGTCCTTCCTTGCGATATCCGTCATGACTCGCCCGCGTGGCAGCCTATGTTGAGGCCGATAGCGAGGCAGCACGGCGGGGCGCTTTGGATCATTGGATGAAGAGTGAGACATGGCGGCTGCTCGTTCGGCGATTTACCGCCAGGATCTTCGTCGGTATCACGATCGGTGAGTTAGAACAAGAACCTTCGGGAAGGAGACTTGGTGCTTGGCTCATTCAAGACCGAACAGATATGCACAAGCTATCCCCACCTTGGGAAGGGCCCTTTGTGGTCAGCAGAATCTGCACAACGGGTCATACTATCGATTGATGTTCGAGGCGAAAAAGACTCACGACGCGTCGAGAAGAGGAGACCAACAGCCGTGGAACATAGCTCATCTTGACCTTATTATACACGAGCCATCGGCTCCACTTATGTACATATCAAGACAATGTATATATTATGAATAAAAGCAATAAACCGGAGCCTCGGCTAAGCGGGGTATCCGTTACGTAAAAATTCGGTTTGGGTACATGGAGTTGTTGTTGCAAAGCAGCCTCGGTTTAGCCCTTGATCTTGCTTTTGAGAAGTTTTTATGTCACTTGGGGGCTTGGTGGTGTCGAACCAATGCAACACCTTTTGATGGTAAAGCCACCGGATCACAGGGACATGGTCACATCTGAACCATCCGCCTCTTGGTGACCTAAGGCCATAGAATCACTTGGGGCTTGGTGAACCCGAACCATTGCCATGCCACTTGATCGGCATAATGCCACGGTTTCAGTTGGGGGCCTGGCAGACTTGAACCATCGCTACACCTTATGGGGAGCTTGGTCCTGTCCGACCATGGTAACACCATCTGATCAGGCTCAGTAAAGCCTCTTCTTGCAAACGGTTTTATAATTGCCTTTGTTTCCATATTGATTTCATAACTGTTATTTGATTTTTTGGCTTTTTTAAACCGATGACCTCTTTAAATCAGTTCAATCTGTCAATTAATGGAATTCGGTCTAATTTTAATCCGGAGAGATTTGCTTCGGTTTGATTTTTTCTGTTAACATCCCATTATGGAGTAACAGGGGGCTTGTCATGACCCAACACGGTTTACACGGTAAACCGGCATTATAAACACAGGAGTTGTTTTCTCCTTTGACGGTAATGGTTTATGCACCTTCCGCCTCAAGATTGGCTAAGCCAATTGCATGCCCGACGCTGGCAGGTATTTGTTCTTGTATCACAAAGGTTTGAGCATATACATCAATATTTTCTTATATAAATATATCGGCATCACAGGCCGGCTGGCGACATACGCCGCCGTGGCGGTTTAAGAATTTTGATTGCAGGAAAAATGCATTGAAGGTTTCAAACCAAAGTATCAGCACCTTTGTGCGAAGGTTACAGACTGAGAGCATAAAAGCATGTTCAAAAACAAAGTGCTGGCTATTTTATTACAAGGCCTTCCAAGGCCCGGTGTTTCGCATGGCGTTATGACTAGCGATTTCCGATGCATCACCCGGCTTGCGGATTAAGCTTCTTCGCCCGAGTTGGCGTGAGGAAGAGGCGCTGGCGTCGGTTCAACTTCTTCCTCTTCATCACCCAAAGCCGGAAGTCATTGGTAGACCCGGTTAATCCGGGTTAAGGCACGAAGACAGCCTCTTCACTTATAAGCTCAGCGGATCAACGTCGAGGGCATAAGTGTGCTTACGGATTGGAGGAACAAGGCTCGCACTTACGGAATGACAAACTCCACCCGCTTGTTGTTTGCATCATAAAAGAACGGTGAACCGCGGGTTAACCTTCGCTGCCGATTGACTTCGCCAATGGACGCATCTCCTTTGTTATTCGTTTGAGGCGTCATTGTCAAAGGCTTCACCGTTCTCTGAGCGCTGGGAAACCCTTAGCTATGTCACCGGATCAAGATCTGCTATCACGCCTTTGGCGCGAAGTTAGAAACGATGAAAGTGCCAGCCGACGCGGATCGTTTCAGCTCGCAAGCTGCCGGAACCATGGACAGCCGGTCGGTGTGTCTTTGATCAGGGCGGAGCTGTGTTGTTGTACGATGTGGCACATATGACTTCTGGGCGCGGTATACAGCTGCTCAATTAGCGTGTAAGCGGCCTTGAGCTTCTTCCGCACGTCGAGCCGGATGAGCAATACGCTTGCTGCACGGTTTGATCAGCTCAAGTTAAACCGGCGGAAATATCAAAACAGAGGTAATCGGTGCAAATTTTCTTACCAAAGATAGCGAGAGGTCATGGCATGAACTTGGCGCTTTAGTCGATAAGCTCTTGATCACGGTTTAAGAGCTGATTCAGCATCTTCCGCCCGTTTTTCAAATCGGCCTTCTCGGTGTCCCAGTTGGCCCTTTCGATTTATACCACTCCTTCAAGCTGTTCCATAGTAGCCAAGGCAGTTTTCAATTCGTCCTTGGCCTTGGTAGTTTCTCGCTTGTTGAGTTTCAGATTGGCTCGAAGGTCCTTGAGTTGCACGTTTTTTGGTATATCTCATTACGATAACAAAGGGAGCACGTTAGTTGTTTCATTATAAAGTCCCAAGCTCAATACAAATATTCAACTTGGCACTTGGGGGCTAATGGCTAGTTGATCTCAGTTTGCTATGGGGATACAGAAATCAAGTCCCGGTTTAACTATGCTAAGTTGAACCGACCCTTGGGGGCTACTATACAGCAAAAGTACAAGAAAGGCATAACTCCTTACCTCATAGCAGTCCTTCATGCGATTTACCAGACCGGCTTCAAAGTCATGGCTTGTGTAGAGCCGGTTCAAAAAGCCGGAGTGAAGTTCTTGGGCGAGAGAGGTTGTCATAAGGCTGATGGATCAGTTTTCCCTTATCTTTGCTCATAGTAGTGGAATCTTCCTTGGCGCTGTGTTTTGCTAAAGCGACCGGTTGGCTAGGAGTGGTGTAGCCAGTGCCCGTCACAATAACATCATCATTTTTGACTGGGCTGGCCAGATTGGCGGTCTTCTTGGGGCTTGGTGTCTTCGTACTCCGGCTCGGCGGTTCGACAACTACGACCCGCTCTGTGGCCGAGCTCGGAGGAGCAGGATGTGAGGTTTCCGCTTGGACCTCCGGTTCAGTTTCTGGCGGATCGGCGTTGTCGTCTCGGTATAACTCGCCAGAGCTAGTTTTAGCGACTTCAGGATTTTCGTGGGTTTGCTCGGGTCTTTTCGGATCAACATCCGCAGAGGATCAAGGGTTTTCTTTCTTACTCAGCGAGCCTTGGTGCTGCAATATTCGAATTAAATTAAGATAAACCGACCAACGAAATTGTAAACCGAATTGGCGGGACAGCGGTATGGTGCTTACCTGCAGCAACTTTAAGCGGAGGCGATTGCGTGGTTGATGAACCGCCGGAAGAGTTGGAAGAGGCCTGATAATTCGGTCGACGGATTGAGAGGACATCGGAAGAAACCTTTTAAGGATAACGCCAGGAGAACAAATCACCCACGGACGACGCCGGGTTGGTGTATCTGGTAAACCGGAGGAGGTAATCTGTTGACCACTGTGCCGGGTTGTACGGCGCTCTTCAGCCTGCTGTGTCTTCAAGGAAAGGTTTGCAAATAAGCATAGGAATGATATTTTTTTCACTTTCCGGACGGCGCGACGAATTCTTTTAACCGGCACGAGGTCGGATTCGGAAGAAAGAAGGATTACCTCAACATGGTCGGCATGACTGGCTTCAGCATCATCCTGGGAGTTAAATTTGTCGATAAAGGGAAGAATAAAAGGACAAACTGCAAGTAAGAAGAAACACAAAGTGGAGAGCGGTTCTGGCGACTCCTCGTAAGGATATCAAGTTTTACCTCAACCGATTCTTCGTCCTCCGGTGGATCGAAGACTCGGCGTTTTCCTCTTGCCAGCCTTCTTGGTGGCCTTGGACTTTACCCGGAGCCGGGCGGTTTGGTACGCTTCGGAAGGGCTGTTAGCTTTGAGAGGTAACAAGGATTAATATATACTAATAAGGCATTACCATCAGAAAAGCGGTGAGCAGAGCCTTACCGCAGGCGGTTTGTTGGCAACACAGAATGGGGCCAACCCGGTTTGGCTGCAGACAGAGATCGGTTCATCAAGCATCCGCTTCACAGTCTCTGTGACTTCAGACTCTGTTATTGGTAGCTCGTGACGTCTTTGAGGGTCTTGGGGGCTGCCAGTGTACTCGTGCATCAATCCGGGCCGGCGGCTTAATGGCAAGATGCCCCAAGAAACCCAACACCGCACAAGGTCCACACCAGTTAATCCGTTGGCCATTAGGGCCCGGAGCTTGATAATTTGAGGCAAAGTTCTTCCGTCCATGGCGGTCAAGCGTAAGGGCAGCGGATGATGGTTGCTAAGCGGTGAGGACGGTAACCCGACAGCGGATTCTCGTTATCGAGGAGCAGTATTCGGCAAGTAGAACCAGGTTTGGTTCCAATCTTTCGGATGGCTATGGTGTTTGGCGTGAGGAAAATCTACTTCCTTCCTTTTACGGATTGAAGCGCCGCCCAGCTCCGTGTTAGGACCATCCAAAATTCTGCACGGCGGTTCAAGTGAAAGAAATCCCGGAACAGCTCCACAGATGGTTCTTCTTGAAGATAGACTTCGCAGAAAACTTGGAAATTGCATATGTTTGAAACAGAGTTCGGGCCAATATCCTGTGGATGGAGTTGAAAACTCGCAAGGACATCCCGGAAGAATTTTGATCCGGGCGGGCAGAATCCCCGGTCTAAGTGCTGCACAAACACAATTACTTCGCCTTCTTGCGGATTGGGAGGGCATTCGCATCCGGAACCCTTGATGGAGGACATTTTAGAAGCTAAAGCGCTGTGGTAGCGTATCCATTGAGTTGCGTCTCGGTAACCTTAGACCGGACCCAATTGCAAGCTGAGAACTGAGGGGCCATTCCCGAAGACTAAACTGCGAAAGGAAAGGAAAAATGGTTCACCGTTAAACGGTTCAGGCACATTATACAATGTTAAACCGGAATTAATGGAGTGACGGATTAGCTATTAAAAGTCAAAGCGCCAAAAGAGACAGAACTGGAAAATCTACTAAGTGTGGACAGAAACAGATTTCACATGCGAATGGAAGTAATTTGGATCTACCGAAGGTTCAGTAAGAAAATTTTCTGCGACCTATGCAAGCCTCGTAAAGGGCAGGAAGGTTCGTGCATCCTAAACAAGAAGATCAGAACAAAATGAAATATGCACAAGGAGTTAAACTGATGGCGGAGCAGTCGCCGCACAAGATGTATACTGCGGTTGAATCATACGGCCATGGCAGGACAGGTATGAAGAAACTAAGATGAGCACTTATGAACTACGAGATGAGCAGGGATCTTCAGATGTGGATCTAGGGTTCAAAAAGGGGCCTTACCCGATGCGCGGAACAGCGGAGGAGCGCCAAGAGTTTGGTCGGTCAGGTTGATGCAGCGGCCGGCAGCGACGAAGACGTTCGAAGGTCGGAGGCGACGGCGGAGCTTCAGAGCGGGGCGTCGCGAGGAAGAAGAAGTGCGGAAGAAGAAGAGAAAGGGCCTGCCGTTTATTTATAAGGAAGCAGGGCAATTAACAAGTCGAGAATCGAGGAGTCGAAGCGGCGACGGCGCAGCGGATGCTTTGATTTCGGGATAGTATTAAATGAAGGAATCTTCTTGTTTGGATTTCTTTATTAAAGATGACGTCAAGACGCCCCGTTGCGGTGGTCGGAGGATGACGTCACGGCGGTTCAAGCAGGTGGCGGTTTACGAAATATGAAGGGAGATTCAGAGTTCCCTGAAGATGTTGAAGATTAACATGAATCGGTTCAAGTCAATCTGGGGCCTAATGTTGGGGATATAACTGCTGAGTGTAAACCGCCGGAAGGGCCGGGTTACCTAAATCCATGATCAGGGCCCACGAAGGAGGCCCGAGCCCGAAGGCAGATTAGGGTCCATTTATGTAAACCGCCTTAGTCTTGTAACTTGTCTTTGAAGATAAGAGAAAAGAGACCGAGCCGGACACTTGTATGAGCCGGATCAGGACTCTGTAGACCGGTCGGGCGTCAACCCGTGTATATAAGGGGACGACCCGGCAGCGGTTTAGGGACAGACAATTCGAGGCTGAGGCGAAGCTATTGCTCCCTAGTCGCCGAAATCACATCAATCCCATCACAACTAGACGTAGGCTTTACCTTCACCGAAGGGGCCGAACTAGTATAACTCCCGTGTCTTTGTGTCCGCTTTAACCCCTCTAAGTTAACCCGTACGATGGCCCTGCGACTAAGCCCTTTCACGAGGACATCTGCCGTGACAATTCCACGACACTATAAGTTACTACGGATTAGTAACACGTGAACCTGATAGAGAGAAGAGAGCCTAGTCCTATACCCACGTAGAATGAGAAGAGGATGACTCAGATCAGAGGGCATAAGGTAAAGGAGTAAAAAGAGCCTTACGTTCCCTCCCACAATCATTTCCCCTACATATAACTAAAGCATTTCTAGACTCAACATCGACCAGTTTGGCTTAGCGAACCTACAGGCAACCTGGCTCTGATGCCAACGCTGTCAGGACCCCGATTCCAAGTCACATCGACCCAGCCGGTAACACCTCATATCACTTTGCGGCCTCACGCACGGTATTCCCACGGGTGTCGCCTTACCATGGCCCGGGACCGTTTGCGTCTTTTGGCTCACGTATATGATAGTGTTGCTAGCATCCATATGACAAAGAACCCGGGCCGACATGGCTAGTCGTGAACCCAAAGCGGCGCTAACCTATGGGGACAGGCATACATGAATCACATCGAGCATGTCGGTCATCAACGTATGAATTCGGGCTGTAGCACTGGGCTAACAGGACTCGTATCCCGGCTGTAGCAGGCTAGGCAGGACTCGAATATCACCGTGACATTTCCCAAGGGACAAACATAGGAACGAAGTGAAACACATGCCGCCAGTCAAGTGTCCAAGCGGTAGTCTTTGGGCTAGCAGGACTCCGTGAACCGGCAGTAGCGGACTACTATCGCCGAAGCACAAGACTACATTTCCCCATATGAGAGGCTGCCAAGGATAAACAACTAGTTTGTCGGATCCCACTCATACCAAGCATTTCAATCATACACATAATATGCCCGATATGAGTAAATACAACAAGGCATCACAACAAAACTCTACAACTCAAAGTACTTTATTTAAGAGGCCCAGGAGCCATACATAACATATCCATACAGGTAGGGTCACATGACCCAACACTCAAGTCATACAAACATACAAGCACATGCGGAAGCAAACTAGTCTGAGTATAGACTCTAGAAAGAAAGAAAGCTTGTTGAAGCCTTTCTATCTACAAAGGGCCCTTCACAAGCCTTGGATCACCACCAGGTGGCTAGTTCACTCGTCGATGTCAAGGTCTACATAAAACCCATCGGGGGGCGGTGTTGTCGTCGAAAAACATTAATTAGCAAACATGAGTACGGAGGTACTCAAGCAAGTCTTACCACGAATCCTATTATACATGCACATTCTCAAGAAGGTGGTGGAGTTATTTGCAACAAGCCAGCTTTGACTCTTGGCTAAGCTATCCCACGTGACACCACTTGAAAAGCATTTGTCGCACACAGTCCACTAATCACCATCACAATACTCCACCGTGGATCCTCTCGTCAACCCACGAGAGGGCCATCCATGTACTCACACTTATCTTGAGGCTTTTAGTAGTATCCATTTACTTGTCTATGAACTGATATAGGCAACCCGAAGTCCTTCTCCGTGGACATGGCTATTGAATAGATCATATCAACCCTGCAGGGTGTACTTCTTCACACACGCTCTCACCACTTACCGCCGTTTACGACATGTACTCGGCAACCTTCAAGCGGAAGCCCAACGTGGGTGTCGGCCACAGCCTACCTAAACACTCAAGTCCCTAGTCCGGTTTATCGCCTATTCGGTTCCATCCGCAGGGAGTCCGGCCGAGGTTTCCCATACAGCCCGAACGATGTGTGCAGGGTTCCCGAGATACCAAGCAGGCACTCGGTACACAGGCCACGTGCCTACCGCAACACAACCCACCCATAAGGTCAGCGTTGCGGCCCCAAAGATGCTACAAACACCAGAAACTACTTGCAACTCCTGGACAGAGAACAAGGGTGGTTAAGAAGCCGAGAGGGTCCATTGGTTTCGGGCCCAATGCGTGGTAGTAACTGTTTCATGGATCACAAACACAGATCTCAGTTCTTAAGGACGGCCTCAATGAAACAACCCACCATGTACTCCTACATGGCCTCTCATCGATACCTTTACCAAAACGTGTTCAACACTTTCACTCTCGAACCCGACACAACCTTTCACTCCAGTTCATCATCCCGATGAGCCGGACTGACACAACTCTAAGCATAGCAAGCATAGCATGGTAGGAATCACAAACACGGCTCAATCAACTCCTACACATACTAGTGGGTTTCACCTAGTTCTTCGTGGCAATGACAGTCATGCAAAGGAAGTGGGTTCAACTACCGCACACACAACAGTTTGAATCGCGTTGTCTTAATGCGAGAAACAAGAGAAGAAGCGAGAACATGGGTTTGTATCGGAATGATCAATGGGTTGCTTGCTCGATGGAGTGGTGGTAGGATCTGCCCTTCGACGGATATTCGGGATTATCCTGAGGCGTAACCTATCACGAAAGACACACCGAAAATAAACACACATGGCAATATGCAACAATATGATGCATGCTATGACATGGCAATATGGATGTGTGTTGGCCTAATGCAAGCTGGAACAATAAGGGATGAACTCATTTGAATCAAAGATTCAAATGCTAGCTCATTTAAAATAGCCCTAAAGGTGTAATATCTTATTCTGCTTAAACAGCAAGGTTAACTTATTTTATCATGCATGAAACCTGTACCAATGGATAGAATGGATTTTTCTGATCATTTTTCATATATAAATCTTTGCAATTGGAGTTACAGATTAAAAGTTATGAATTTTTGAAGTTTGAACTATATTCTGGAATTTCCTATATTAGAATAAATCCAGTAATTAATTTATTGCGTCAGAATGACGTCAGGGTCAACGGAGACGTCCAGGTCAAACCTAACTGTGGGTCCAGGGTGTCAGGGTAATTAGTTTAGCTAAACTTCAATTAAAACTAAACCTAATTAGTTAATAAATTGGGCCCCACATCATTGACTCATCAGAGTCAACCAGGGCCCACCCGTGGTCAAAGTCAACGTCGGCTGCACCGGCGTTTAGCCGCCGGCGAGCCCGACGCCGGCGGTGGAAGTGGATTTGGCCATTCGGCGACCAAATGGGTCGTGGAGGGCATCTAGGTGTGTGAGTCGAGCGCAGCTCTTGGTGGAGTTAGTTGGGGTCGAGGCGGCCGGAATCGGCGCCGGCGACGACCTAGGCGGCCGCCGGAGTTCGGCCGAAGGCGAACTCGAGGCTAGAGTGTGCGGTGAGGTGCGGGGAGTGTATGGTTAGATGCTACGGAGTGTGGTGAGTGCGATGGACACCAAGAGGTGGCGGGAGCACGTCGGCTGACGAAGCTCCATGGCGGCGAGTGCGGTTGATCTTCGTGCGGTCGCTACAAAGCTCGAGGCGAGAGAGGAAGGAAGGGGTAGCTAGGCTCACAGAAACTCGGAGAAACTCGTTGCGGTCGGAGGCAGGCCGGAGCGGCGACGGCGTTGAAGGGATCTCCGCGACGGCGGACTTGGGCGAAATCGGTGCAAATGGCCTCGGGCTACTTGAGCATGCGGGCTCGGCTAGCTCGGGTAGAGGAGGGTGGCGGAGCTCCTAGACAGTGAGGAGGAGCACGGACGGCGGGAGCGTCTCACGATGACGGCGTGGCTGCGGTGGCGTCGGCCATGGCGGGGAGCTTGAGAGAGGAGCCGGGAGGAGAGGAGATGTCCGAGGGGTTCGGGGAGAAAGGGGAGCGAACCGCGTCGGTCGCTCGAGGAGGAAGCGGCGAGGCGGCGGCCAGGTAGCGTGGCGTGCATCGTGGTGCTGCTGCCCGAGCACACTGCCTACTGGCCGAGCCAAGCCAAGCAGCTCATTGGCATGCTCTTTGGCTGGGCGGGCAGTGGGCAGTTAGTAGGCGCCAGGTAAGGTTTTCTATTTGTTTTTCTTTTTCTATTTTTCTGTAACTTTGTGGAGTTTTAAAAATATTTAGATAGCTCCAAAAATCACCAAACTGCTCCAGGTCCATAGTTGGAATATTTCCAACATGAAACATTTCTGTTTGGGAATATTTGGGCATTTGAAATATTTTATATAATTTTAAATGCCCAAACTCAAATACTTATGATTTAATTCAACAACCTTAGGATGACCTAGAAAATTGTGCACCACTTTTGGCAGAGGCTCTGAACCAAAGCAAAGGTGATGAGCATTTTTGAAGGGCATTTCAGGTTCATTGAAAATAATTTTAGTAAACCCTAGTTGGATTCAGAAGGGGTTCTGGGGTTTCTGTCTTCCCCATTTCAAATTCAAATGAAATTTAGACATGATGCACACACTAATGCAAGGACTAGCTAGGATGTGACAGTCGTGTACAAGGGTAAGGTTCCCGGAGTCTACGACGACTTGGAGGAGTGTCGGAGACAGGTTCACCGTTTCAGCGGTAACAGTTAAAAGGGTACACCACTAGGGCGGAGGCCGAATCTAGATACGCCCGCTATCTAGCGGGAGAGAAGAGGGAGCGTTGGAGGAACCGGATGAAGACCAGTTTGATCGCGATGATGCTCATCGTGATGACCACAACTCTCTTCTATGTGATGGTAGTTTAGATGATCGATATCGACTTGTAATGTGAAGACAAACTCGATACTCGCGGTCTTGAGACTTGTAATGTTTTATCTTTGTTCGGTCTTTTGAATTCGGAGACTAATATGATGAATTGTATTCGGAGACTAATCTTCTATTGTATTCGATGAATCTGATGTGGTTGTGTGCTGCTGTCTATATTCTGTCCAATAATATATTTTGTAACCTGTGCAAAAATCAGAAAAGTAAAAAAACAAATATTCATACTAATGGCGCATCACCACCAGGTGCACCATTAGTATGCCAAAGGATACTAATGGCGCATCAACATAGCATGCACCATTAGTATGACAAAGCACATGCTTAGGTATGGCCCCCCGGGAGGCACACTAATGGCGCATTGTGTTACATACTAATGGCGATCGCTTGTGCGCCATTAGTATCTGATACTAATGGCGCACGGTGGTGCGCCATTAGTAAATATACTAGTGGCGTGCTACTAATGGCGACCGGTAATGCGCCATTAGTAGTCAAAACAAAGGCGCCATTAGTAGGCCTTTTCCTAGTAGTGTCCCACTCGTGCGTGGCGAAGCCTTTGGCGTCGCCCATCGTCGAGAATCGCCGCCCATCGCTTGGTGGGCTTGGAGAGAGGGAGGAACGTCGGCGGTTGCCAAGACGGAAGAGAGGTGAGCTTCGGCGGTGTGGCGGAGTGTGGCTAGAGGCGAGGGGGAGGCGTTGCTTTTATAGCCGGGCGTTGTGTGTACGCGTGGCGGGAGGGGGGCGTCGCCGCGCCACCCGTGAGGAATCAATGGAAGGCTGACCGGCGGCAACCTTGGCATTGATTCCTCGCGGGAAACCGAGGCGTTGTGAGGACGACGAGGTGAGTGTCGCTGACTCGGCGGGCCCGCAGTTCGTTCGCTCCAAAATCACTCGCCTCGGCGTCCCCCGGGCGCCCCCAGCACGCCGGGTTCGGCCTGGGTCCATCGGCGCCAGTTTCGACCCAAACCGGCAAGAAACAGGCTCTTGGAGGCGCGACTGGACCAATTTTTGGGCGCCGGCACGAAAAAAACGCCTGGAAGGCTTGTTGGGGGCGTGGCTGGAGATGCTCTTAGCTTGCATCAGAAAGCCCACATTACTTGTTAGTTAATTAGCCCTTGCCCGCATCCAAAAGACTAGTCTTAGCCAGTGCAGTCCCAGCTGAGGCTAGTTTGTGATAGTCTTATTATTGGACTGTAGATAAGGTAATCGAGGTGATTATCCTTCAAAAAAAAATCGAGGTGGTTATGAATTGTATTACTAACAGTTTGTATTTTGTAAACTGTTGAAGATCTGGTGGGTTCGCATTTGGGACTGCATACTCTTTTTCCTAGCATGCCCTTTTTTTCTTCACCAGTCAGAAAATCACAGGCAACACAGACAGCCGATGGTGGGTGTGCGGTTGGTTGGTGCACATACCTTAGACCATTTTTAAAGAACTGCAAACTATAGAACAATTGTTCTACGGTATTTTCATTTACATAATCAAAGTAGTATGTACAACAATAAAAGAAGTACTCCCTCCGTCCGGAAATATTTGTCGGAGGAATGGATGTATCTAGATGTATTTTAGTTTTAGATGCGTCCATTTATATCCATTTCCGCGACAAGTATTTCCGGACGGAGGGAGTAATATGTGCTTGATCCTGTGTTCTAGAAGTGAAAGATCTTGTTTGATGTGCAGTTCATTTCTGAACTTGCACCGTCCTTGTTGTCCGTTGCAGACACCAGAATGCGCGCAAGCTATTCGTCCGTTCGACACGACGAGAATCGCCGCGAACGCATTGACTAATTGCGATCTAAACTACGCGTCAAGCGATCGATCTCGCGATCTACGAACTCGGAACGCAAAGCACCAAAAGGTTTACGTTTTCTTTCTCGTCGTCGGCCCCATAGAAAAAAAAAAAAACCGCGGTGCAGTTTAGTGTTCCTCCATGTTCCCCGAGGAGGACTTGACCAATTCGAGGCGTTACCGATGACTGGACCGGACATATGCAGCTAGCCATTTCACATAGTGATTGCCCACCGATTAACTCATTTTTGCCGTGTGAAAGATAAATCCACGCGACGCAGGAGAGGTGAATGCTGACAGCTTCCCTACTCTAATGTAATGCGTGCCTTCTTCGGGCACGCCGCTGTCCAGCGAACGAGCGAGAAAAATTCAGAGTAGGACGCGTTTTGGTTTGATCTTTTCAGGAAAGAAAATGAGAGTTTTGATGCGATCTTTGCGGGCGGTGTTGAGTTGACTCTGCATTTGGCCAGTTCAATATGCAGACCCCTACGTTTCAGTTTGGATACTTGAATGTTATCTTCGCTATATATATGAACGTATGTAGTTGACTTGTGCATTGCTTATATACCAAATCAAATACAGACATGTACATCGCACCCGACTCATCACCCAAGTCTTCGACACGACCATATCAAATCAGCAGCTTGCAGCATTTCTGATATTCTGATACGCCGAAATAGTATTTCAGCAGTAGGGATAACTTGTACTTGCGGTCTAGTTATAGCATTTCCTGTAGCCCGTCGGTCCGAGACGCCTAATATGACACCAAACTGAGGCAGCTAGCTGGTGAACACACACGCACACGCACACACATGTTTGGTACCATCTCCTTGGCAAAACATGGTGATTCCTTGGTCTGAATTCTGATACAAGCCAAGCTGCCTGCCAACTAACCCATGGCCTCTTGCCCCAAGTCAAGGCAGTTGGCGATGTACGTCGTCCTTGGCCAGAGGCAGCATCCAAGTTAAGTTCCAAACTGTGCATGTCACCGTCGACCTTCTTCTCATCCTAGAGGATTCTTCTCTCCTGCCCTTATCTTCGGTCCTGACGTGGGTCTATGGCTGTTGTGCGTGCGTGCGTGCGTGCAGCCTTTGCTGACCTTTCTTTCAGTTGATCGGTTCAGCATTGTGCTCTAGTACTTCACAAGGGTAGAAGTTGTTGGGTTGTTTAATAAAATTACCGGGCACGTCGTCCTAGCTAGCTCAAGCTACCGCGCTCCCTGTCTTTGGAGCCATTAGTTATTAAGTAGCCATCTCGAGTGACCTGAGATGCTTAATTATGGTCGTCGATGTCGCTCTCTTTTGGGAGGAAAATGAGGCAGGGCCGGCCAATTGCCGCGGTCATTTCCTTGCGATCGATCAAGTTCACTTGGGTGTGGGACAGCAGCAGCAACAACTAGCTGCAGTATGTATTATCCAACAGCAACTGGCACGCAAAGGGTCAAACAGATGGGTGCAGATCAAAGAAATAAAGGGCACGCTACGCACACGACCGCAGCTTCCTTGAGCTCTACGGTTGAGTCGATGGGTATCAAAGATCAAGACATTTGACACACCACGATCGATCAATCTCGATCGCTTAGCCTCCAAATTCCGTTTAAGGGTGCGGCTGGATCCCAGTAGACCGAGACCTAACGTAGTCTCAATCAAGTGACACGATATATAAAAATAAAAAAAATAAAAAAATTACACAGGTCTCAATGTAAGATCTCACGAACATAGCATCAACTAGATTTACCAATCCCATCCGTTTAATTACGAGGTCAGTGTCGCGGTCGAAGCAGAAGGCTGGAACGGTGCAAATTAAGCCGCTGATTAGTCATATCTCACATGGGGCCCGGCCGGCCCGGTCCGGGGATGATGATGATGGACGGACGGAGCCGCACGGAGATCGCGGGATTAATCAGCGCGCGCGCGCAAGTCAAACCGGAGCAGGTGGCAGTGCACGGCCGGGATTAAACTCGGCACTGCTCACGGCTCATCACTGCCATGAGATCTTCGTCAGAAAGGCTGTGGAATTTTGTGTAGGTACTCTCTTCTTCCTCGCGTCAGTTCTACTACTCCGGACAGTAGGTAGCTGCCGGCGGGTCCAAAGCGGTCAACAAGGCGGGCCCACCACCTTGCCATTTGGTCATGGTGGTCGTAGTTAGTAGTGGGACGCTCTCTCTGTCCCGTCCGTCTCACTTTGCTTTCTCCATTGCTACACTTCTACTGCTACTTTGCTTGCTTTACATTGTTTTCTCCTCGTAAAGTCGGGGGAGGGGGCATGTGCCCATACGTACTGACCTGTTGTGCACGCACCACCGAGGTGAAGGGTAGAGCTGCTTTGGGGAAAAGCAAAGGTGCACCGATGATGGATGGGTTGGACTGCCGGCCGGCCATCCGCCGCCGGCGCACCACCACACGCTGTCCCGAACGGTCAACTGGACAGTCCGACTCGAACCACTAGCTGGATGCATGACAACGACGCCTCCTTTGACCCGAACCCGATGCCAGATCACTAGCAGTAGCAGGGAACTCTTCAAGGCACATAAATGTAAAAGAAAAATTCAAAGTTGCAATAATTCTGCGACTAAAAGTCACAGCTCGATGTGTGAAATGACGGCTTGTTCTTGTGTTCCTTCGACACTGCAATCTCTCTGAATCTACAAGAACAAGTACAGGGGGGGGCACTGCCCCCCCTCGATTCTACGCCATTGAAGAAGATACTCTGACTCTTGCGGCCTTGTCAGGGGATTTAATTACAGCCACTGAGGAGAATTCTTTCTGGCAGAATTCCTTGTTCCATCTTGTGTCAGGCTGGATGCTTACACAGAATTGGGAAGAATTCTGAATGCTGCAACCACTATTAGTACTGTAGATGGTTCGTATCTTAGCGGAAATTAAGCTTTAGTAGCGCAACTTAAAAGACGAGAGATCCCGGGCCAGTGATGTGCATGCCGTTTCCATGAATGAGAGGAAAGAAATGAGTGAGAAATATTTTCCGGAAATTAACTGCATGATGAAACGGACAGGGTTAATTCTGAGAGTAAATTAGGCACAATTAGCACCGATCCACCAAGAACAGAGCAGAGGAGGGCAGGGGAGGAGCTCAAAGAGTGTGATCCTTTCCGTTCCGTTCCTTCGCGAGCCGTCGCTCAACCACGCGAGCAAAAATTACAACATAGTACCAGCACCGAGGACGAGCTACTCCGGACAATTCATTAATAGTACGCCGCCGTCGCATGCTCCACGCGGCGGAGAGGACCGGCTCGCTCGCTCACTCCGACGACGGCGCTGCGGCGGCGGCGGAGGCCATCCGGGGCGAGGTGACGGGGAACAGCGGCAGCAGGCGCGGCGGGGGCTCGCCGGCGCCTCCCCGGGGCGAGGGGTGCAGGAAGAAGCCCTTGCGCGCGATGGCCGCGCGCTCCGCGGCCGCCTCCTGCTCCGCCGGGGACGCCGACGCGGACCGGTTGAAGGGGTCGGACACCAGCGGCGTGACGGGGCTGAGCGCCAGCGATGGGAAGTCGAGCACGCTGGGCGACAGCAGCTCCGGCAGCGCCTTCCTCGGCGACGCCCCCGCGGCGGCCGCCATGGCGAGCGGCGCGATCATCTTGAGGTTCTTCATGCTGCTCCGGCGCTCGTAGAGCTTGAAAGCCGGCTTCTTGGGCCGGCACGGGGCGCCGGCCTTGCTGTTGGCGGCCGCGGGGGGCCTCTGGCTCTGGGCCTGCGGCTGCGAGGACGGCGGCGGCATGTCGGCGCCGGTGAGCATCTGGACGACCTGCTTGAAGGAGGCGGTGTCGGCCTGGACGAAGGTGGTGGGGAAGGGGGTGGTGTCGATGGTGCGCGGCACGGGCCTCGGGGACGGCGGCAGCGGGCTGGGCCGGTGGCTGGAGGGCGACGCGGCGGAGGACGGCGAGGAGGAGGAGGTGGAGGAGGACGGGGAGTTGGGGTCCCGCGGCGCCATGGGGAGGAGTTGCTTGGGCGCAGCAACTTCCATTGTTGGTTGGTTGGTTTCGTCGGGGATGGATGGAGAAGAAGAGAGGGAGGGAGGGGCTGGCTTCAGGGACGGCAGAGGGAGTGGGAATAAGAAGGGGAGGGAGCGAGGGAGTTGTGATGCATGTAGTGTTATTTATTTATTTTTCTTCTTCCTTTGACCGTGAGGTGATGCACATAGTTGGTGTGTGGGGCTTGACATGTCCGTTCTGCGCTCCCATGTTTTCTTGCCGGTTTTCAGTTCACCAATTCTCTTTTCCTAAAAAGTCTTTTCCTTTTCTTGGGAAGCCTATTTTTTTTTACTATGTCATGGTATTCTTGTGCTTGTGCCATGGAAAACTATTTTAGTTTTTGAAAATATACCTACCATAAGAGGTGAAATTGTGAGAGTACGATTGACGCTACGCTCAACATTTGAATCCCGGTTTCTTTTAGAGTACTCTAGTACCATAAGGTGGAATTGTGAGAGATGTGGAAAAAAAGAGAGGTGGTGTTGTAAGGATAGAACTGCACTTTGATCTCGACTTCAAATCAGTGTGAACCTGCAAAATTATATCTGGCCTCCATCAATTGTAAACACGTTTTTTGGGATGCACTCAAGTTCGAACGCATGGTCAGGCGAAGGCGGAGGGAGGGGGGGTAGATTGCAGCTATTGTCAAGTTACCGGATCAACGGAAAATGGGAAACGTCAGGGCATGGTGGATGAGAAGGCGGGGGCGGGGTAAATTGCAGTTATGGTCAAGTTATCATATTGGCTGAATTAGGGGAAACGTGAGAGGTATCGTGAAGGAGAAGGCGGAGGTCCGGGCTACATTACATTTATAGTCAAGTTATCGGATCGACAAAAAAAAGAAACATCAGGGTGTGGTGAAGGCGGAGGTCGAGGGGGCATGGTAGGTTGCAGTTATGATCAATTTATCAAATCAGTCAAAAAAGGGGGAACATCAGAGGCGTGTTGAAGGAGAATGCATAGGGGTAGGGTAGATTGCAATCATGGTGAAGTTATCAGATGGACCAAAAAAGGGGAAACACCAGATGTGTGGTGAAGGAGAAGGCCGAGGGGCGGACTGCAGTTATGATCAAGTTATCAGATCAACCAAAAAAGGGGGAAACATCCCAGGTGTGACGAAGGAGAAAGCGGAGGGGCAGGGTAGATTGCGATCATGGTGAAGTTATCAGATGGACCAAAAAAGGGGAACACCAGATGTGTGGTGGAGGAGAAGGTCGAGGGGCGGGTTAGAGTGCAGTTATGATCAAGTTATTAGATCAACCAAAAAAAGGGGAAACATCCGAGGCGTGATGAAGGAGAAAGCGGAGGGGCAGGGTAGATTGCGATCATGGTGAAGTTATTAGATGAGCCAAAAAGGGGGAACCACAAAACGTGTGGCGAAGGAGAAGGCTGAGAGGTTGGGTAGATTGTAGTTATGATCAAATTATAGATCAGGCAAAAAAGGGGAGACGTCGGAGGTGTGATGAAGGAGAAAGCGGAACGGCGGGGTAGATTGCAATCATGGTGAATTTAATGGATGACCAAAAAAGTGGAAACACCAGACGTGTAGTGAAGGAGAAGGTCGAGGGGCGGGGTAGACTGCAGTTATGATCAAGTTACTAGATTAGCCAAAAAGGGAAATGTCAGAGGCCTGATGAAAGAGAAGGAGGAGGGTAGGGTAGATTGCTATTGGTGAAGTTATCACATGGACCAAAACAGTGGAAACACCAGACACATTGTGACGGAGAAGGCCCAGGGGTGGGGTAGATTGAAATTATGGTTAATTTATCATGTCGATCAAAAAAGAAAGGTCGAAAGCGTGATGTAGGCGGGGGGAGGAGCGAGTAGGTTGTTGTTGTGATCAAGATATCAAATCGGCCAAAAAAGGCAAACATGGAAGGCATGATGAAGGATTGTGACGCCCCCATTCATAATTGTGCACTAATCATACACACATCTGTTGGGAAACGTAGCATGCAATTTCAAAATTTTCCTACGCTCATGCAAGATCTATCTAGGAGATGCATAGCAACGAGAGGGGGAGAATGTGTCTATGTATCCTCGTACACCGTAAGCGGAAGCGTTTGACAACGCGGTTGATGTAGTCGAACTTCTTCTAGCTCTAACCGATCAAGTACCGAACGTACGGCACCTCCGAGTTCTGCACACGTTCAGCTCGATGACGTCCCTCGTCCTCTTGATCCAGCAAGATGCCGAGGAAGTAGATGAGTTCCGTCAGCACGACGGTGTGGTGATGGTGATGGTGAAGTGATCTGCGCATAGCTTCGCCTAAGCACTACGAAGATATGACCGCAGGCGTAAACTGTGGAGGGGGAACGCCGCACACGGCTAACAATTGATGTTGTGTGTTCTAGGAGCCCCCTCCCCACATATATATATAGGTGGGAGAGGGGAGGGAGAGGCCAGGAGGCGCCCAAGTTCTGGCCGCCGGCCCCCTTGGGGCTTCCTTGCCCTGCGCCCCCTGCCATATTTGACGGAGGAGGAAGGAAAGAGGGGGGGAGAGAGAAGGAAGTGGGAATCTTAATCCACACTTTCCTTTCTCCCTTCCCCTTTCCTTCTCCATCCATGGCCGACCCATATGTGGGGCGCACCAGCCCCTTGTGGCTGCTGCGTTCCTCTCTTGGCCCATAAGGCCCATAGCTTTTGCCGGGGGTGCCTGAAACCCCTTCCGGTGACCCGATAAGTACCCGGTACCTCCCGGAACACTTTCGGTGTTCGAATACCATCATCCTATATATCAATCTTTACCTCTCGACCATTTCGAGACTCCTCATCATGTCCGTGATCTCATCCGGGACTCCGAACAACATTCGATCACGAAATCAACTCATATAATACAATATTGTCATCGAACGTTAAGCGTGTGGACCCTACAGGTTCGAAAACTATGTAGACATGACCGAGACACTTCTCCGGTCAATAACCAATAGTGGAACCTGGATGCTCATATTGGCTCCTACATATTCTACGAAGATCTTTATCGGTCGAACCACTATGACAACATACGTAATTCCCTTTGTCCATCGGTATGTTACTTGCCCGAGATTCGATCGTCGGTATCTTCATACCTAGTTCAATCTCGTTACCGGCAAGTCTCTTTACTCATTCCATAATACATCAACTCGTGACGAACTCCATAGTCGTTTGCTTGCAAGCTTATGATGTGTATTACCGAGAGGGTCCACAGATACATCTCCGATACGCGGAGTGACAAAACCTAATCTCGATCTATGCCAACTCAACAAACACCTTCGGAGATACCTGTAGAGCATCTTTATAATCACCCAGTTACGGTGTGATGTTTGATAGCACACAAGGCATTCCTCCAGTATCCGGGAGTTGCATAATCACATAGTCGAAGGAATATGTATTTGACATGAAGAAAGCAATAGCAATAAAACTGAACGATCATTATGCTAAGCTAACCGATGGGTCTTGTCCATCACATCATTCTCCAAATGATGTGATCCTATTATCAAATGACAACTCATGTCCATGGTTAGGAAACCTTAACCATCTTTGTTCAACGAGCTAGTCAAGTAGAGGCTCACTAGGGAGACGGTGTTTGATTATATATTCACACATGTATTTAGGTTTCCGATCAATATACAGTTCTAGCATGAATAATAAACGTTTATCATGAATAAGGAAATATAAAATAACAACTTTATTATTGCCTCTAGGGCATATTTCCTTCAGTCTCCCACTTGCACTAGAGTCAATGATCTAGTTCACATTGTCATGTGATTAACACCCATAGTTCACATCGCCATGTGACCAATACCCAAAGAGTTTTACTAGAGTCAATAATCTAGTTCACATCGCTATGTGATTAACACCCAAAGAGTACTAAGGTGTGATCATGTTTTGCTTGTGAGAGAGGTTTAGTCAACGGGTCTGCCACATTCAGATCCGTATGTATTTCACAAATTTCTATGTCTACAATGCTCTGCGTGGAGCTACTCTAGCTAATTGTTCCCACTTTCAATACGTATCCATATTGAGACTCGGAGTCATCTGGATCGGGGTAAAAGCTTGCATCGATGTAATGTAACCTTTTGCGACGAACTCTTTATCACCTCATGTAGGATCGAAAGTATGTCTATAGGGGGGGGGGGGGTGATTAGACTACTTGACCAAATAAAAATCTAGCCTTTTTCCAATTTTATGTCTTGGCAGATTTTAGCAACTTAACACAGGTCAAACAATCAACCTACACATGCAATTCTAAGAGTATAGCAGCGAAATGTAAATCATTGCATATGAAGGTAAAGGGGAGGAGTTTGGAGGGAGCAAACGCAATGTGGACACGGAGATTTTTGGCGTGGTTCCGATAGGTGGTGCTATCGTACATCCACGTTGATGGAGACTTCAACCCACGAAGGGTAACGGTTGCGCGAGTCCACGAAGGGATCCACCCATGAAGGGTCCACGAAGAAGCAACCTTGTCTATCCCACCATGGCCATCGCCCACGAAGGACTTGCCCACTTGGGTAGATCTTCACGAAGTAGGCGATCTCCTTTCCCTTACTAACTCCTTGGTCAACTCCACAATCTTGACGGAGGCTCCCAAGTGACATCTAACCAATCTAGGAGACACCACTCTCCAAAAGGTAATAGATGGTGTGTTGATGATGAACTCCTTGCTCTTGTGCTTCAAATGATAGTCTCCCCAACACTCAACTCTCTCTCACAGATTAGGATATGGTGGAAGGATGAGTTGAGTGGAAAGCAACTTGGGGAAGGTTAGAGATCAAGATTCTAGTGGTTGGATTGGATGTCTTGGTCTCAACACATGAGTAAGTGGTTCTCTCTCAGAAAATGAGTAGTGAAAGTGTAGGCACGTTCTGATGGCTCTCTCTCTCTCTCTAATGGAGAAGGGGGTGGAGGGGTATATATAGCCTCCACACAAAATCTAACCGTTAAATACAATTTACCAAACTCGATGGGACCGAATAGTGAAACTCGGTCAGACCGATATGGTTCAAAATGTGAACGTTAGGCTTTTTCGTGGGACCGACATTATTAACTCGGTGAGACCGGTGTGCTAGGGTTAGGGCAAAACCTCATCTCGGTTAGACCGATCACACGAACTTGGTGAGACCAATTTCAGTAATAAGTAAACAGAGACTTGGTCAGGCAAACTCGGTGGGACCGATCGCTCACTCCGGTTAGACCGAAATGTTACGAAAAGGAAACAGAGAGTTTGCACTGCGAACTCGGTGGGACCGATCGCTCATCTCGGTTAGACCGAAACGTTATGAAGGGAAACAGAGAGTTTGCAGTCCCATCTCGGTGAGACCAAGATCCCTATTGGTGAAACCGAGCTGATTAGGGTTTCTGGATATGGCTATGTAAGTGAACTCGGTGGCGCCGGATAGATCAAATCGGTGGGGCCAAGTTTGAATTTAGGTTTAGGACATATGTGGAAATGAGAAAGTGGTTGAGGGCTTTGGAGCATATCACTAAGTGTCAGGGGTTTGGTGCGACATATGCCAATGGATGGCTTATCATGGTGGGAGCGAGTAGAACGTCGCCGGTGCCTGGAAGCGTGATGAGGCATAGACACGAACGCCGGCGTACTTTACCCAGGTTCGGGGCTATCCTAGGAGATAACACCCCTAGTGCTACTCTGCGGGGTCTCCGCATGACCACTAAGGCACTAGTGAGTACAATGGTGCTCCTCGAGCTGTATGCTAGAGGCGGAAGAAGGCAAGGCTTGCTCTCCTTCCCCCTAGGTGCTGGTCTAATTCTACTGTGTTCCAACCCTTTGCACGGGTGCCACAGGGGTTTATATAGGCCTACCCCTGCTGGTACAATGGTAATCCAGCCGGGTGTAGGTCCCGCTGTCGATCTCTCAGTCGCCCGGCTTCTCCGCTGGACTCTTTGGGCCCACCGCTGGTGGCCCGCCGACCGGGTCCGTCTGGAGCCGACATGCCACCTCCGCCGCTTACGGGTCTTGTCGGCTGCTGATTACTGTAGCCGTGATGCTAATGATGCAGGCTTGGTCAGGGGGGCATGGCTACAGTCCCGCCGCCTGGTGGGAGATCACTATAGCCACACCGCATCTTATCTGGTTGATGGCGTGTGGGGCTCCGAGGAAGGAACGGGCCGCCTGCTGGAGGCCGGCCTCCCTCGGGTCTGACTGGCCAGGCTTCCGCCGTCTTCCGGGCTCTCGCTGCCTGGTAGGGCCCGCCGTCTTTAGGCCGTACCGACAGGCGGTTGTGGGAGCACGGCTCCGCCTGACAGGGATGACGTCATGGGCAGGGTGGCAACAGTGCCGCGCCGGGCGGAGATCTCCGCGTGTACGGTGCACTGTGGCCACGCCCGTCCTTGGATATGGGAGGGATGGGCTTCACTGTTGCCTCGCCCCATCTTGTCTTCTTAATGGGGGCGCAGACTTTGAGGGCGCCGCGGGCCGACTGCTAGGGGCCGGCTTCTCTGGAAGCTGTCCATTAGGAGTCGGCTTGTCTTGATGCTGGCTTCTAGAACTCGGCCGTCTACGGCAGCCGGCTATTCCTCCAGCCGGCCACCAGAAGGCGGCACTTCGTCTTGACGCCTTGAGGGGCGCAGCCAGCCCCGATGTCTCGGAAGGCTCAGGGACTCGGGTTAGCCTACCCGTGGCCCATTACTCCGACACTAAGCATTTTGAGCAAGTAAGCCATTAAGCAACACCTCATCCCCTTTTAACAGTATTGGCTTTTCCTATGGACTCAATGTGATCTTGGATCACTAAAATGAAAATGTAGAGTGTTGAGCTTTTGCCAATATGCGTCCTTAGCATTTTGAGGGGTCCACATCTCTAGTCCATGCCATACCAACCATTGAACTTTCTGAAACATTAATCTTGAAAGAATGTCAGTTCAATGATCTATATGTTGTTATGAATTACCAAAACCACCCAGGGATTAGTTGCACTTTCAATCCCCCCTTTTTGGTAATTGATGACAACATATAGATCAAAGCTTTCACAAATGATAATGTAAATGAAGTACATCGTCGCTTTGAGAAGTATGTGATAAGCAAGAGCTCCCCCTAAATTTGTGCATTATTTATGATTTGCTTTTGAATGCAAATGCACAATCGATTAGGATCATGGGTTACTCTTCCATGTCACATACATCTTGGTGAAGTGCTCAAAATGATAGAACATACATGACATGCACTCATCACCAAGACAAATATGATAGATCATACACAAGATATAAGGGATATCATCATTCAAGCATAGCATAATAAAGCAAAGTATGATCCACCACATGATTATAGAAGTATCTCACACACACATAAGTAGAGTATCAACAAAGCAAGCAAACAAATAAAGTAGCAAGAGAGACAAATAAGAAGCAAAACACTCTCTCTCGAAGCCTATGATCTATACACTTTCTCCCCCTTTGGCAACAAGTTACCAAAAAGCTCGAAAATGCATAGTGCTATGCGGCACTCTATGCAAGATCTCCGGGAGCTCCGGAGTGTTGAGATGGCGTGGAGAGAACAGCATCTGCAAATACTTCGAATGGCGTCAGAGGCGCTGGAGGGGTTGTCACTGGAGGGGCAACTGAGCTGTGGCTGCAGGAGTTGAAGTTGTAGCCCTAGTGTCTGTCACTAGCACTGTTGCAGACCTCTGTCTTCTAGGCACCCTCTGATAGGCATCTGTGGTTGTCCTGTCACTCCTGTCCTCAAGCTCTTCTTGAATCTTCTCAACTAAAGACTGAATCTCAGTGACTTTGACATCCAGGTCATGTAGCTTTGTCTCAAAGATCCTATCAAGGCTCTCTTGATTTTGAGTCAGGGTGGCCAAACCTTTCTTAATCCTCAAAGTAGCCTGAATGAGATAACCAAGTTAATCTTGTTTGGACTCGAGAAATATTTGGGATGCCTCTTCAGCACTTGGTATCTTGGCTGCATTCTCTGCTTTTGCTTTTTCTTTCTTATCCTGAGCCTCTACTGATGTAGGATGTGAAGCATCCATGACAACTGTGTTATCCTCAAAATCCGGCCTCAAGGGAAGGTGCTCTTTGCCCAACAAATATGTGCCTGTGCCCATCTTAGAATTTATGAGCATATGAATATATGGAGCATAGCCACATGATCTCTTCTGATCTGTTGCAGTTCTCTTGATTGTCTCAACAATCAAACACATGACTTTAAATTTTTGTGGCACATCAAACATCTGAAGCAAGTTGATGAAGTGGCCTCTGATCATCCTATGATCTCCTGACTTGCGCAATAAAGTGTGCCTCAATATAGTGCTCATAGTGGCCAAACCAGACAACAGATAGTAAATTGAGCCTAGCTTGTGTGTCTCCAAGGCCTTGTCAGGTCTCTCTTTGTACATATTCACTACAAAAAAAGACACCTCCGTGACATTTTGGGCCGAACGAAAATTATTTATGTCATGCTTATGACACTTCTATGACGATAATTGTGACAAAACCCGGTATCATCATAGATGTTGTGGGCTCCTACTTGTATGACAAAAAAACATGACAGAAAATGGGCTTTGTCCTGGGCGGGCTGGAGACGCAGCTGCATGACATTCTTTGGGCCGTCCATGACGGAAAAAACCGTGGTAGAAGCGAGGGCGAGGAAAATATCGGGGAGTTCCCAGTTATGGTGGGTGGTCGGGGCCGAGCGATGCACGGAGGTTTGCGTGTTTCTCTCATACACGTGCACGCGTGGGTGCGAGGCGTTGGGCTCGAACTGAACCTGAGCGAGGCGTTAGCCCTCATTGAACCCGGCGATTACCACCGCGAGCTACGCGTTCGAACCCGAAAGCGATCGATCGATGAGTGTTAACTAAACCCGATCGAGTGATTCCTTCGCTACTGCTGCTAACTGAAGTCGATCGAACCCTGCTGTCTCCTTCCCTTGATGAACAGTGAGCGTTGTTGGGGGGGTTGGATGAACAGTTCCCGGTGGGGGGTTGGATGAACAGGACCCCGTGGTAGTAGAGGCCATTGCCACTGGAGGAACATGACCCCGATCGAGCCGGTTGGGGGTGGATGAACAGGACCCCGTGGAGGGCTGGATGAACAGGACCCCGTGGAGGGCTGGTTGAACAGTAGCCGGTGGAGGGCTGGATGAACAGTAGCCCGTGGAGGGGTGGTTGAAAAGGACCCCGTGGAGAGGGCTGGTTGAACAGTAGCCGGTAGAGGAGCGATGGAGGCTGGATGAACAGGAGCCCGTGGATGAACAGTCGTGGGTGGAGGCTGGAGGAGGTCGACGGTGGATGAACAGTAGCCCGTGGAGGCTGCAGGAGGTCGATGGTGGAGATGAACAGTATCCTGGGGAGTCCCGTTTTGCGGTACGCCACACCCCTCCCGATGAACAGGACCCCCGTTTCGATCGTAGCGCTCCAACACAAGTCTGTTTCCTCCATTTTGTGGTACGCCACACCCCTCCCGATCAACAAGACCCCGTTTCGACCGTAGGAGGTCCAAGAGAAGTCTGTTTCCTTCGTTTTGCGGTACGCGAGACCCCTCCCGATGAACAGGATCATGTTTCGACCGTGGCCGGTCGAACACAAGGCCGTTTCCTCCGTTCTGCGGTACGCTAGGCCTCGTTTCGATCGGCTGTTCCGTCCAAGCCGGTTGGCTCCCGATGAACACGACGTATTTTGTTGCCTCCCGATGAACACGACGCATTCCATTGCCTCCCCATCACTACAAAAAAGACACATCCATGACATTTTGGGCCGAACAAAATTTTTTCTGTCATACTTATGACACTTGTATGACGATAATTGTGATAAAACCCGGTATCATCATAGATGTGGTGGGCTCCTACTTCTATGACAAAAAATCATGACAGAAAATGGGCTTTTCGTCCTGGGCGGGCCGGAGACGTAGCTGCATGACATTCTTTGGGCCGTCCATGACGGAAAAAACCGTGGTAGAAGCGAGGGTGAGGAAAATATCGGGGGGGTTCCCGGTTAAGGTGGGTGGTCGGGGCCGAGCGATGCGCGTTTCTCTCGTACGTACGTGCGTGTGTGCGAGGCATTGGGCTCTAACTGAACCCGAGCTAGGCATTGGGCTCTAACTGAACCCGAGCGATTGCACTAGCTACGTTACTGAACCCGAGCGATTGATCCCTTCCTGTTAACTGAACCCGAGTGATTCCTTCGCTACTGCTGCTAACTGAAGCCGATCGATGCTGCCTCTGGATGAACATTGAGCGTTATTGGGGGGTTTTGTGAATAGTTCCTGGTGGGGGGTGGGATGAACAGGAACCCGTGGTGTTGCCGCTGGATGAACAGTACCCCGATCGATCGAGCCGGTGGATGAACAGGACCCCGTGGAGGGCTAGATGAACAGGATCCCGTGGAGGGCTGGATGAACAGGACGACCCCGTGGAGGGCTGGTTGAACAATAGCCATGGAGAGCTGGATGAACAGTAGCCCATGGAGGGGTGGTTGAATAGGACCTCGTGGAGAGGGCTGGTTGAACAGTAGCCGGTGGAGGAGCACGCGGTGGAAGCTGGATGAACATGAGCCCGTGAATGAACAGTCGCAGGTGGAGGCTGGAGGAGGTCGACGGTGGATGAAGAGTAGCTCGTGGAGGCTGGAGGAGGTCGACGGTGGAGATGAACAATATCCCATGGAGCCCCGTTTTGTGGTACGCCACACCCCTCCCGATGAACAGGACCCCTATTTCGACCATAGCGCTCCAACACAAGTCCGTTTCCTCCGTTTTGCGGTACGCCACACCCCTCCCGATCAACAGGATCCTGTTTCGACCGTAGGAGGTCCGTTTCCTCCGTTTTGCGGTACGCCAGACCCCTCCCGATGAACAGGATCCCGTTTCAACCGTGGCCGGTCGAACACAAGGCCGTTTCCTCCGTTCTATGGTATGCCAGGCCTCGTTTCCATCGTCTGTTCCGTCCAAGTCGGTTGGCTCCCCATGAACAGCATGCGTTCTGTTGCCTCCCGATGAACACGACGCATTCCGTTACCTCCCCATGAACACGAGACGGCGCAGTTTCTCCATTCCGACCCAACCATGCACACGAGCCCTGGCCGTCCGTATATATATGCGCGAGTAGGCGTTGGAGACCCCGCCCGTATGTACGTACGTGGCCGTATTTACTTTCTTGCACCTTGTCCGCTATATATACGTGTACATGCTACGTGCACGCCTCTACTACGACACGTGCCCTTCCTTACACGGCCACGGTTCATCACTGGAGCCTCCAGACAGACCGATCGTATGTACGTACACGTTCGCGACCAGAATGACAACACTACGTACGCTTCGACCAGGTGGGTCCCGACAGTCAGGCACTTCCTTGCGTGTGAAGATGCAGCTGGTGGGTCCCAGCAGTCAGGGGGAAAACGTTTTTTTTTCATGAAATACGGTGGCTCGCCCGGTGGGTCCCTGCTGTCAAGTGGAGGAATCATTATTTTACGCGTAATAAGGAGGCACTTCCTTGCTGCGGCCGTGGACCCGGTGTCGACCCTCCACGTCTGATACTCTTCCTATGGAAGTCGATCGTTGACCACATTGACCACGCTGCTCAAGAGAGCACCAAGGCGGTGGACTGACGGCGAGGCCTAGGAAGGGATGGCCTTGAGTCGGGAAGACGCGGCGATGGATGCCCACACGGAGAAGTCGATGGGTTGACTGCTTTGGCTGCGGTGTGAGGTTGGCGTCGCCAGAGAATAACAGGAGGTGTGGGTGAGTATAGAGGGATGGCATGGCCAGCGGTGGCAGCATAGCCGGACACGGGAGGCAGGAGCAGGCGGCACAGCCGACGCTTGTTTGGGCGGCTGGGGCAGGAGCAAGAAGAACAGAGGTTGAAGAAGCACTACGGCCGTTGGATGGACATCGTACGGTCACTAGAGCTAGAATTGTTCATATTGACTAAGTTGACAAAGCCCTCCGTCCCCGTCATCCTAGTTGGCCCACAAGTCAGCCTCCCACTATGGTGGGTCCCAGCTAGCAGGGGGAGTATTCATTTTTTGTGCGTAATAATGAGGCACTTCCTTGCGTGCGAAGATATAGCTGGTGGGTCCGACCTGTGAGCGGGGGAGCGTTTTTTTCACGAAATACAGAGGCCCTTCCGGTGCGTCCCAGCTGTCAGGTGGAGGAATCATTATTTTGCGCGTAATAAGGAGGCATTTCCTTGCGTGCGGCCGTGGACTCAGTTGTCAGCCTCTCCACGTACAGTCCACTTCCGATGCATGTCGTTTGTTGACCACGCCGCGCCGAGAACACCAGGGCGGTGGACGATGGCGAGGCCTAGGAAGGGAACGACACGGAGCCAGGGAAAACTCGGCAGTTGTTTCCCACGCAGAGCGGAGTGCGAGGGTTTACTGGTTCGTCTGCCGTCGCCGGAGAATAACAGCAGGTGTGGGTGAGTAGAGGGATGGCTAGGCCAGCGATGGGAGAACGATGGGGTGGTGAGGCCTGCGCGACAGCATAGCTAGCCGCGTGAGGAGGGAGCAGGCAGTCCCGCCAGCGCTTGTTTGAGCGGCTGGAGCAGGAAGAGCAGAGATTGGAGAAGCACGACGGCCGTTGGATGGACATCCAACAGTCACTGCTCTTGTGTGTTGACTAAGTTGACACAGCGCTGCGTGTGCGTCAACCTTATTTTTTAGGAAAGCATACACGTCAACCTGTAGTAGGCGCACAAGTCAGCCTCAAATCTGTGGAAAACATCATACAACCCATTTGCCAATTCTTAATAATTTTTTTGGAGCCCATCTTTTTTTGTTAGCATTCCACCCCATATTGTGCCCACGGTTAAAAATTATACGAAATTTTGCATATTTCGATGCGGTCAACTGTTTTTAATCCCAAAATATCGAGTCACATTCAAACTATTTTGAAAAATAATTTATATAAATATAAAATCCAAATAATTGTCCATGCATAAAATCAATGGCATTTAAAATCTTGTAATTAAGAAAAATTGAAACTAATTCCCAGTTTGATGTGTTTTAGAAATGTCCAGCCCATTTCTGGGCAAACCGAATGAAACTCTCCTCGTCTTGAAAGATTTGCAGCCCAGCAGGGTTGATAAAGCAAGTAGGCCTCGTTTGGGTATTTCTTAAAAAAAACTGGGCTAGCCATTTTCAGCAAGAAAAAAACACAATTGGGCTCATGATGTGGTAAACATAAATAAAACCCTGGCTAGACGGGCCACAGCCCCCACACAACCCCGTTGTTACCCTGATCCGTTGCTAAAACTAGTATAAATAACAATTGCTTGTTCCTAAAAAAAGTACATAACAACTGCGCAACCTGTTGGGTCCCTGGTGTCAGCCGCTCGTTGTGTAATTCTCTCATTTATTGACTACGTTGACAATGGCGTGAGCCCCAGATGTCCAACCATTAGGAAGAACCATTTTTTGGGCTTATAATAATGAGGCACTTGCTTGCTTACTGCCATGACGCTGGTGGGTTCCTACTGTCATCCTCTCCATGTACAGTCATATCCTTGTTCCTCTCGGTTGTTGACAGCGTTGACAACACAAGGGGGCGGCGCACCATGCATGGTGAGCGAACCAAGGCCGAGGATGACGGCGAGGCCTCGGGCCAGAACGAGCAGAGCCGTGGAAGATCGCCGGTCGATCATGAGGACGGAGAATCGAGGGTTGTTGGTTGGTGCGGAGTGCGTGTTGGGGCTGACGTCGCCAGAGAATAATAGGATGTGTGGGGGAATAGAGGGAGGGACTGGCCAATGTTGGAGGGTACGGTAGGGAGGTGGAGGCGCAGCCAGCCATGGGAGGCGGGAGCAGGCGGAGCCGACGGGGTGGTTTGGTTTGGGCGGCTGGAGGAAGAAGACCAGAGATAGAAGATACACAACAGATGTTGGATGTCAATCCAACGGCTGGTAGGCAGAATCGTTTGTTGACTAGCTAGTAAGTCGACACCACCTTGGATAGGCTATTTCCTCGTGGGCTCCAAATGTCAGAATCCAAATCTGTCACAGTCATGCAGCCTTTCCTATGAAAATTTACAGCCCATTTGGTGTGCTAGTTCGAAATAAGTTTGTGGGTGTTGGTGGGGGCTAATCACTTGGCTTACATAATGCACAAGTGAGCTCAAGCAGCCGGCGAGAGTGATGTTATTTCCCTTGGTTGGGATTTGTTACAATATTTCACTCTAAATTAAACGAATGGCAAGCCATTTGCCTTGTTTCAAAGAAAATATGACAGTCACAGCTGAGTTGAAAAGGGCAAGAACATCTAACTCCAGCTTACAAACTGTAGAAAAGAACGAGGGTTAATTGTTCATTAGGTTTAGACAAAACCCATGTTGAAAAGGGCAACAACATCTAACTCCAGCACTGTTTTCGGCAATCACAGTCAAATGGACCGGTCAGGTCCATAGAATGAACATCCTGGGTCATAAAATTTACTGGATTATGACCACAATATGTTGTAAATAGAAGCCCGGCGCGTTTAGAAGCTATTTTGCCCACCCGAAACTCCTTTTTTTGCTCTTCGACATGCCCATCCGTCAAAACCATGCTACTGATAAACTTCAGCCTGATGGACAATAGTAACCTCGCATTCAACAGGAAGAATGTGACAAATCTAGTGTTTGCATGGTTGGCTACATATCGTTATAGCGTTATTGTCTTCAATCAAATGTCATGAGAAGTGAGAAAACCCCGGTGCTTACGAATCCGCCGATTGGTTATAACTTTCTTACCCCGTCCTGTTCCCTAAATAGACATGAAGATTGAAAATAGTTAAGGTCTAAAAAAAGAGTGTGGAAAGAGCAACAACTGAACGGTTAATTCTAGTACACTATATGCGGGCTTTCAATGTGCGTGAAATTATCACCTTTATATACAACTTCTCGAGACATGGAAAGCATTGCAGCAAGCCAATAATCTTGTTCAGATCAAAACTATTCATTTGGATATATAAGATCTTGACAGAATCCAACACCATTGATAGGCTATCCATGGAGAAACTCTTCATTGAGCATAGAACATAATATTAGGACAAAATGTGTACTCCGAGATGATATATAACTTTTGTGCAGAAATTTAAAATGCAGCTTATGGTTACAAGTGTAGATGATAATATAAAGTACATGAAGAACTGTGGAGCCAAACACCATCTTGAAATGATCACAGAGATCATGTATTACACCGAAGGTCTCCAGTTTAGGCGCAGAGAGGACGGTTATTAGCGACGGTGAATAACTAGAATCCTTACAAGGTTAGGCGACTTTATTTGGAGACAACCGATTCTAACTGTGAAAACAAGCACCAAGAACTCCAGGGCAGGGCAACTGGAGTGGATGATGCTGTGCAATGAGGCCTCCGATATACGAACCCGCACAAGTGAAAGTTTCTTGAGAAATGGGAGTCGAAGGTTTAGTACTAGATTATGCGGTGGGTCGCATAAGCTATAAAGGTGGCGGTGGAGAGAGGATGAAAACCGCGAGATGGGCATCGGTGCTGAGGGCACAAGTAGATGGCATTCGATTATCTGGTAGGTGATTTCGGGGAATAGTAGAACTCAAGCAGCTGTAGTTACGTGAATTCAAGGGATTTCAGCGAGCGTCCACCATGCAGGGCATGGTATGCTTGCTCGAGTAGCATGACGGGATCTGAGAGACTTTGAGCGGAACCTGGTAGGAGGAGATGATGGCTCTGGGATTTCAAAATCATTGAAGAGAGATAGTCTGGCGACGATCGAGATTAAGGGGCCTGACGCGCCATAGAGGCGCCACCGAATTGAGAGGACTTGGGTGCTGCAGCAATCCTTGGTGGGGAGAAGCGAGATGATCTCCCAAGGGCGGCGTCGAGGAGATCGCTGATGCGGTCCACCCAAGATTCTACAGTTCACTGGGATCCGGTGGGGCGGGTCGCCACTTCTCCCAGCTGCGGGTGCGGGATCTATCAGCGTCGCCATGGTGGTGAGCCTCATCTTCTTAATGTTTGGGTTAGCCGACTCCATTTTCCTCGAGGCGTCGTGTCGCTCACAGATTTAATGAGTAATGAATGACGAGCCTAGTTGTAGTCGGGTGAAGAAGAAGGGAGCTGGGGTTTTTCAGTAGTAGTGAGGAAGAAGGGAGCTGGGGTTTTCTGTAGGAGTGAGCTGAGGAATTTGGGGGTACAAGTGGAGCGAGGTGACGTGAGGTGGGTGGGAGTGAGCGTTGCAGAAAATTAAAATTTTCCTACGGTTTCACCAAGATCCATCTATGAGTTCATCTAGCAGCAGTATTCAGATTAGATAGCATCTACATACCACTTTGTAGATCATAGCGAAGCTTCGGAGTGAGCGTGGATGAGGTAGTCGAACTTGCGCGATCCAATTCACCGATGATCTAGTGCGAGCAGACGGCACCTCCGCGTTCAACACACGTGCGGTTAGCGTAACGTCTCCTTCTTCTTGATCCAGCAAGGTGAAGGAGAGGTTGAGAAGATGGCTCCAGCAGCAGCACGACGGCGTGGTGATGGTGGAACTTGCGATACTCGGCGGGGCTTCGCCGTGCACTACGGAGGAGGAGGATGTGTTGGAGAGGAGAGGGGCGCCCAGGGCAAAGGTGCTGCTGCCCCTTCCCTCCCCCTTTATATAGGTGCCAAGGAGGGGGGGCGCAGCCTGCCCCTCCTCCAAGGGAGGGTGCGGCCAAGAGGGGGAGGTGTCCACCTCCCAAGGCACCTCTGAGGTGCCTTCCCTTCATGGACTCTCCTTTTTTCCACCCTAGGCGCATGGGCCCCTTGGGGCTGGTTCCCCTTGGCCCATGTGGGCCTAGGCGCACCACCTAGGGCCCATGTGGCCCCCTGGGGCTAGTGGCCCCACTTGGTGGACCCAGGACCCTCCGGTGGTCCCAGTACAATCTGATATCACGAAACTTGTCCCGATGGCGAAACAGCACTTCCTATATATAATTCTTTACCTCCGGACCATTAGGAACTCCTCGTGACGTCCAAGATCTCATCGGGACTCGAACAACATTCGGGTTACTGCACATACATATTCCTATAACCCTAAGCGTTATCGAACCTTAAGTGTGTAGACCCTACGGGTTCGGAGACATGCGAGACATGACCGAGGCGGCTCTCGGGCAATAACCAACAGCGGGATCTGGATACCCATGTTGGCTCCACATGCTCCACGATGATCTCATCGGATGAACCACGATGTCAAGGATTCAATTAATCCCGTATCGATTCCCTTTGTCAATCGGTATTTTACTTGCCCGAGATTCGATCGTCGGTATACCAATACCTCGTTCAATCTCGTTACCGCAAATCACTTTTCTCGTTACCGTAATGCATGATCCGTGATCAAACACTTTGATCACATTGAGCTCATTGTGATGATGCATTACCGAGAGGGCCCGTGATACCTCTCCGTCAAGCGGAGTGACAAATCGATCTCGATCCATGTCAACCCGCAGACACTTTCGGAGATACCCGTAGCATACCTTTATAGTCACCCGATTACGTTGTGACGTTTGGCACACCAAAGCACTCCTACGGTATCCGGGAGTTACGATCTCATGGTCTAAGGAAAGGATACTTGACATTGGAAAACTCTAGCAAGCGAACTATGCGATCTTATGCTATGTTTTAGGATTGGGTCTTGTCCATCACATCATTCTCCTAATGATGTGATCCGTTATCGATGACATCCAATGTCCATAGTCGAAACCATGACTATATGTCGATCAACGAGCTAGTCAACTAGAGGCTCACTAGGGACATGTTGTTGTCATTATTCACACATGTATTACGATTTCCGGTTAACACAATTATAGCACGAATAAAGACAATTATCATGAATAAGGAAATATAATAATAATGCTTTTATTATTGCCTCTAGGGCATATTTCCAACAGTCTCCACTTGCACTAGAGTCAATAATCTAGTTACATTGTGATGAATCGAACACCCATAGAGTTACGGTGCTGATCATGTTTTGCCTTAGGGAGAGGTTTAGTCAGCGGATCTGCGACATTCAGATCCGTGTGCACTTTACAAATTTCTATGTCTCCATCTTGAACATTTTCACGAATGGAGTTGAGCGGCGCTTGATGTGCCTAGTCTTCTTGTGAAACCTGGGCTCCTTTGCAAGTGCAATAGCTCGGTGTTGTCACGAGAAGAGCTTGATTGGCCCGACGCATTGGGTATGACTCGAGGTCGGTGATGAACTCCTTCACCCAAATTGCTTCATGTGCTGCCTCCGAGGCTGCCATGTACTCCGCTTCACATGTAGATCCGCCACGGCGCTTTGCTTGCAATCGCACCAGCTTCTGCCCCACCATTCAAAATATACACGTATCCGGTTTGTGACTTAGAGTCATCAGATCGTGTCGAAGCTAGCGTCGGCGTAACCTTTCTGACGAGCTCTTCGTCACCTCCATAAACGAAACATTTCCTTAGTCCTTTTCGGTACTTCAGGATATTCTTGACCGCTGTCCGGTGTTCCTTGCGGGATTACTTTGGTACCTTCCTACCAAACTTACGGCAAGGTTTACATCAGGTGCGGTACACAGCATGGCATACATAATAGAACCTATGGCTGAGGCATAGGGATGACACTCATCTCTTCTATATCTTCTGCGCGTGGTGGGACATTGAGCTGAGCTCAATTTCACACCTTGTAACAGGTAAGAACCCTTCTTAGATTGATCCATATTGAACTTCTTCAATATCTTATCAAGGTATGTGCTTTGTGAAAGACCTATGAGGCGTCTCGATCTATCTCTATAGATCTTGATGCCTAATATATAAGCAGCTTCTCCAAGGTCCTTCATTGAAAACTCTTATTCAAGTAGGCCTTGATGCTGTCCAAGAGTTCTATATCATTTCCCATCAAAAGTATGTCGTCTACATATAATATGAGAAATGCTCTGAGCTCCCACTCACTTTCTTGTAAACACAGGCTTCTCCATAAGTCTGTAAACCCAAACGCTTTGATCATCTCATCAAAGCGAATGTTCTAACTCGAGATGCTTGCACCAGCCCATAAATCGGCGTTGGAGCTTGCACACCTTGTCAACATTCTTAGGATCGACAAAACCTTCGGCTGCATCATATACAATTCTTCCTTAAGGAAACCATTAAGGAATGCCGTTTTGGCGTCCATTTGCCATATCTCATAATCATAGTATCGGCAATTGCTAACATGATTCGGACGGACTTTAGCCGCTCTTGGTGAGAAAGTCTCATCATAGTCAACCCCTTGAACTTGTCGATAACCCTTAGCGACAAGCCGAGCTATAGATGGTCACATTACCATCGCGTCATCTTCTTCTTAAAGATCCATTTATTTTCTATGGCTCGCCGTTCAGCGGGCAAGTCGGTCAAAGTCCATACTTTGTTTTCATACATGGATCCTATCTCGGATTTCATGGCTTCCAGCCATTTGCGGAATCCGGGCCGCCATTCTTCCTCATAGTTCGAAGGTTCACCGTTGTCTAACAACATGATTTCCAAGACAGGGTTGCCGTACCACTCAGTGCGGAGCGTGTCCTTGTTGACCTTCGAATTTCAGTAGGAGCTTGATCGAAGCATCTTGATCATCATCATTAATTTCCTCTCTAGTCGGTGCGGGCACCTCGAAGCGTTTTCTTGAGTTTCGCCATTTTCGGTTCAAGAGGTAACACTTCATCAAGTTCTACTTTCCTCCCACTTACTTCTTTCGAGAGAAACTCTTTCTCGAAAGGATCCATTCTTGGCAACAAAGATCTTGCCTTGGATCTGAGGTAGAAAGTATACCCAACAGTTTCTTTAGGGTATCCTATGAAGGCGCATTTTTCCGATTTGGGTTCGAGCTTTTCAGGTTGAAGTTTCTTGACATAAGCATCGCATCCCCAAACTTTTAGAAAGCGACAGACTTAGGTTTCTTCCCAAACCATAATTCATACGGTGTCGTCTCAGCAGTTCGACGGAGCCCTATTTAAAGTGAATCGGCGGTCTCTAAAGCATAGCCCCAAAAGATAGCGGTAAGTCGGTAAGAGACATCATAGATCGCACCATATCCAATAGAGTGCGATTCGACGTTCGGACACACCATTACGTTGAGGTGTTCGGTGGCGTGAGTTGTGAAACTATTCCACATTTTCTTAAGTGTGTGCCAAATTCGTGACTCAAGTATTCTCCTCCACGATCTGATCGTAGAAACTTGATCTTTCTATCACGTTGATTTTCAACCTCACTCTGAAATTCCTTGAACTTTTCAAAGGTCTCAGACTTGTGTTTCATTAAGTAGATATACCCATATCTACTCAAGTCATCGATGAGGTGAGAACATAACGATAGCCTCCATGAGCCTCAACACTCATTGGACCGCACCCATCGGTATGTATGATTTCCAATAAGTTGGTTGCTCGCTCCATTGTTCTGAGCGGAGTCTTGGTCATTTTACCCATGAGGCATGGTTACATGCGTGTCAAATGATTCATAATCAAGAGACTCTAAAAGTCCATCTGTATGGAGCTTCTTCATGCGTTTGACACCTATGTGACCAAGGCGGCGATGCCACAAATATGTGGGACTATTGTTATCAACTTTAACTCTTTTGGTACTCACACTATGAATATGTGTATCATCACGTCTGAGATTCATTAAGAATAAACCATTAACCATCGGAGACATGACCATAAAACATATCTCTCATATAAATGGAACAACCATTATTCTCTCGATTTAAATGAGTAGCCATCTCGAATTAAGCGAGATCCAGATACAATGTTCATGCTCAAACTTGGCACTAAATAACAATTATTGAGGTTTAAAACTAATCCCGTAGGTAAATGTAGAGGCAGCGTGCGACGGCGATCACATCGACCTTGGAACCATTCCCGGCGCGATCGTCACCTCGTCCTTCGCCATCTCCGTTTATTCCGCAGCTCACGCTTTGAGTTACAAATGTGAGCAACTGCACGGTATCAAATACCCAAGAGCTACTACGAGTCTTGGTAAGGTACACATCAATTACATGTATATCACATATACCTTTGGTTTTGCGGCCTTCTTGTCCGCTAAGTATTTGGGGCAGTTCCGCTTCGATGACCACTTCCTTGCAATAAAACACTCGGTCTCGGGCTTGGGTCCATTCTTTGGCTTCTTCCGGCAACTTGCTTACGGCGCGGCAACTTCCTTGCCGTCCTTCTTGAAGTTCTTTTTACCCTTACCCTTCTTGAACTTAGTGGTTTTATTCACCATCAACACTTGATGTTCTTTCTTGATTTCTACCTCTGCTGATTTCAGCATAGCATATACCTCAGGAATGGTCTTTACCATCCCCTGCATATTGTAGTTCATCACAAAGCTCTTGTAGCTAGGTGGAAGCGATGGAGGATTACATCAATGACCGCTTCATCAGGAGATTAACTTCGAGTTGAGTCAAGCGGTTGTGCAACCTGGACATTTTGAGTATGTGCTCCTTGTGAGCCATTTTCCTCCATCTTACAGCTAAAGAATTTGTCGGAGACTTCATATCTCTCGACCGGGCATGAGCTTGGAAAACCATTTTCAGCTCTTGAACATCTCATATGCTCCATGTCTCTCAAACGCTTTTGGAGTCCGGCTCTAAGCTGTAAAGCATGCCGCTTTGAGCGAGGGAGTAATCATCGCAGCGTGACGCCAAGCGTTCATAACGTCTTGTTCGCAAGGAGAATAGGTGCGTCACCCAGCGGTGCTCTTAGGACATAATCTTTCTTGGCAGCTATGAGGATAATCCTCGGGTTCGGACCCAGTCCGTATAGTTGCTACCATCGTCTTTCAGCTTGGTTTTCTCTAGGAGCGCGTTGAAGTTGAGGACTACGTTGGCCATTTGATCTACAAGACACATTGTAAATATTTAGACTAAGTTCATGATAATAAAGTTCATTTAATCAAATTTAATGAACTCCCACTTAGATAGACATCCTCTACTAGTCATCTAAGTATTACATGATCCGAGTCAACTAGGCCGTGTCCGATCATCACGTGAGACGGACTAGTCAACATCGGTGAACATCTTCATGTTGATCGTATCTTCTATCGACTCATGCTCGACCTTTCGGTCTTACGTGTTCGAGGCCATGTGCGTACATGCTAGGCTCGTCAAGTCAACCTAAGTGTTTTGCGTGTGTAAATCTGTCTTACACCCGTTGTATGCGAACGTAAGGACCTATCACACCCGATCATCACGTGGTGCTTGAACGACGAACCTTAGCAGCGGTGCACGATTAGGGTGAACACTTTCTTGAAATTATTATGAGGATCATCTTATTTACTACCGTCGTTCTAAGTAAACAAGATGCATAAAACATAATAAACATCACATGCAATTATATAAAGTAGTGACATGATATGGCCAATATCATATAGCTCCTTTGATCTTCATCTTCGGGGCTCCATGATCATCTTGTCACCGGCATGACACCATGATCTCCATCATCATGATCTCCATCATCGTGTCTTCATGAAGTTGTCACGCCAACGACTACTTCTACTTCTATGACTAACGTGTTTAGCAATAAAGTAAAGTAGTTTACATGGCGTTCTTCAATGACACGCAGTCATACAAAAATAAAGACAACTCCTATGGCTCCTGCCGGTTGTCATACTCATCGACATGCAAGTCGTGATTCCTATTACAATAGCATGAACATCTCATACATCACATATAGATCATTCATCATTCATCACAACTTTGGCCATATCATATCACAAAGCACTTGCTGCAAAAACAAGTTAGGCGTCCTCTAATTGTTGTTGCAAGTTTTACGTGGCTGAATTAGGGTTCTAGCAAGAACGTTTTCTTACCTACGTTCAAACCACAGCGTGATTTGTCAATCTCTATTTACCCTTCATAAGGACCCTGTTCATCGAATCCGATCCAACTAAAGTAGGAGAGCAGACACCCGCCACCACCTTATGCAACTAGTGCATGTTAGTCGGTGGAACCGGTCTCACGTAAGCGCACGTGTAAGGTTGGTCCGGGCCGCTTCATCCCACAATACCGCTGAATCAAGATTGACTAGTAGCGGCAAGAAGAATTGACAACATCTCGCCCACAACAAATTGTGTTCTACTCGCGCAAGAAGAACTACGCATAGACCTAGCTCATGATGCCCTTGTTGGTGAGCGTTAGAAAATTAAAATTTTTCCTACGGTTTCACCAAGATCCATCTATGAGTTCATCTAGCAACGAGTATTCAGATTAGATAGCATCTACATACCACTTTGTAGATCACAGCGAAGCTTAGGAGTGAGCGTGGATGAGGTAGTCGAACTTGCCGCGATCCAATTCACCGATGATCTAGTGCGAGCGGACGGCACCTCCGCGTTCAACACACGCACGGTTAGCGTAACGTCTCCTTCTTCTTGATCCAGCAAGGTGAAGGAGAGGTTGAGAAGATGGCTCCAGCAGCAGCACGACGGCGTGGTGATGGTGGAACTTGCGATACTCGGCGGGGCTTCGCGTGCACTACGGAGGAGGAGGATGTGTTGGAGAGGAGAGGAGGCGCCCAGGGCAAAGGTGCTGCTGCCCCTTCCCTCCCCTTTATATAGGTGCCAAGGAGGGGGGGCGCAGCCTTGCCCCTCCTCCAAGGGAGGGGTGCGGCCAGAGGGGAGGTGTCCACCTCCCAAGGCACCCCTGAGGTGCCTTCCCTTCATGGACTCTCCCTTTTTCCACCCTAGGCGCATGGGCCCCTTGGGGCTGGTTCCCCTTGGCCCATGTGGGCCTAGGGGCACCACCTAGGGCCCATGTGGCCCCTGGGGCTAGTGGCCCCACTTGGTGGACCCGGGACCCCTCCGGTGGTCCGGTACAATACCGATATCACCAAACTTGTCCCGATGGCGAAACAGCACTTCCTATATATAATTCTTTACCTCCGGACCATTCCGGAACTCCTCGTGACGTCCAGGATCTCATCGGGACTCGAACAACATTCGGGTTACTGCACATACATATTCCTATAACCCTAGCGTTCTATCGAACCTTAAGTGTGTAGACCCTACGGGTCGGGAGACATCTGAACATGACCGAGGCGGCTCTCGGGCAATAACCAACAGCGGGATCTGGATACCCATGTTGGCTCCCACATGCTCCACGATGATCTCATCGGATGAACCACGATGTCAAGGATTCAATTAATCCGTATCGATTCCCTTTGTCAATCGGTATTTTACTTGCCGAGATTCGATCGTCGGTATACCAATACCTCGTTCAATCTCGTTACCGCAAATCACTTTTCTCGTTACCGTAATGCATGATCCGTGATCAAACACTTTGATCACATTGAGCTCATTGTGATGATGCATTACCGAGAGGGCCAGTGATACCTCTCCGTCAGCGGAGTGACAAATCGATCTCGATCCATGTCAACCCAGCAGACACTTTCGGAGATACCCGTAGCATACCTTTATAGTCACCCGATTCGTTGTGACGTTTGGCACACCAAAGCACTCCTACGGTATCCGGGAGTTACGATCTCATGGTCTAAGGAAAGGATACTTGACATTGGAAAACTCTAGCAAGCGAACTATGCGATCTTATGCTATGTTTTAGGATTGGGTCTTGTCCATCACATCATTCTCCTAATGATGTGATCCCGTTATCGATGACATCCAATGTCCATAGTCAGGAAACCATGACTATCTGTCGATCAATGAGCTAGTCAACTAGAGGCTCACTAGGGACATGTTGTTGTCTGTTATTCACACATGTATTACGATTTCCGGTTAACACAATTATAGCACGAATAAAGACAATTATCATGAATAAGGAAATATAATAATAATGCTTTTATTATTGCCTCTAGGGCATATTTCCAACAAAAGTAATTCAGAATTTGTTTCTGTTTCAATTAGAGCCCTGATGCAGACAAGGATTGTGTGGTTGTACATGCCACTCGCTTTGAGACGGATGACCTGAATATACGCACTGGGAAAACAGAGTTCTTAGGTTGTTGGATCCTGGAAGCCATTTGCGCTTATACTGATGTCGAGTTGTATTCCAGCCTCACTATTGTCAGGCGTGTTGTCCAGGGTGTACTGAAGCACAAGAAGTTTAAAGCTACTCCTTCGTTTGTGAGGCATACTGTTCTTGTCAAGCTTACGCAGGAAGATGACGTGGCATGCCTCCACAAATAAGTTTATGAGTGGCAAGGCCACAAGGTTATCTTCATGAAGGTTCACAGGATTGAACTGCTGCCGGATGTCCTCGATGATTTTCATGGCAAGGTCCGTCTTGTGTCCAGCCCAAATTAGATCGAGGCATGAAATAGTTGCCCCAGCTAGTGTTTAATACTAGTTTGGATTGTGTCTACTTATCCGAACCTTGCCTATTATCGAGCCCTATGGGGCTAGTACTCTATTTGAATCCGTCTATGGGAACTGCTGCTACTTTTGTGTGCCCGTGAATCATGTGAGAACCATCATAATTGTTGCCGAAACAGATGCGTCCTCACTAGTTTTTTCATGAATATGGCATGGTAACACATAAGTTGTCACGGTTTATCATACAAGCAGTGTGTGTTTGATGAAATAGGGTACTCGTTTGAGAAATGTGCACCGACGTATACATAAGTACTTGTAAACACTGTTGGTGCTACCCCACTTGTAAGCAGTTGTGCAAAACACGGCACATTGGCTCAGCTCGCTTCAACACTAGGCTATCGACCAGCTAACAATCAATAATCTGCTGTCTGACATATAAGCAACTACGTATCTTGTTACAGTGGTTCATGCTTAACTGAGGCCACAATGTAAATTCCAAACGTTCACACGCTAGTCCAGCGTTCATGGGGAACACTCACATTAAACTCGGCTTCATAAAAAACTTGAAAAGCATAATTTAAGCAATTGTATACATCTCAATGATTCACTGGTACGCGTCGGTCCTAAACAAACGGTTTTTAACCCTCTTCCGCGACGGCATTCGGAACCGTCGCCAAGTGAGTGTGGGCGATAGGGGGTCCTTCCTACGCGACTCAGAAACCATTGGGGATATGCCCTCCTGGCACACACGCTATCATGGAAGGGCACCTGGCATGCTGTGGTATTTTTCGTGTCTATTTTGAGAGAAGGTGCACTCGAATAATGACAGCCAACAAAGGCATTTTGAAAAAAAATAGCTGCCACTTTAATATCTCAAACGTTTGTATAATTCAAACCGTGTGCGTTCGGTTAACCATTCACGTGACGCCACGTGTCCTGGTTTTAATGGCTATAGGAGGTGCCGTGTGGACAGCTGCTTGGTGAGCGGGGGCGCGCGGCGTAGTCCGTGCAGAGCTCACACAGAAGCGTACAAGCTGTTCAACGCAGGATCTGTGCATCTCTTCAACGCAAACAGTTCAGATTACGGCATGCAAATTAAAGCCAGACTTCGGCGCTAAGCCAAGAGACACCGCGATTTTTCAAAATATGCAGCTAAAAATCAATATCACTATCTATTTTTTGCAACTAAAATTCAGTAATTAAGCATAGATTTCATTCATACCAGAGATTAAGCAGTCGTTCTCACCGGGAAGCGAGACAGCCTTGGACCGCCGCCCGCCTCGCTCCCACTGGTCTATATTAATGGCGCTGCCGAGTGGCCGCACCCCTCCCATCCTCGCCACACACGCAATTCCTCTCTCTCCACCCGCATCCTCGACGCCGCTCTGAGTCCTCAAAGCCGTCAGTGTACGAGGATGCCGCCAAAGCGCCCCATCGGAGGGAGTGGCGACGTCGGCGCTGCTGAAGCACCGGAGCATGGCGTGAATATGGAGATAGAGGTTCCCGTCCCTGCCAACGAGGTGGAGAACGAGGCTACCAACAAGCGGAGGCGGGTCAAGAAAGAACCGCAAGCGACTCCAGCAGGCCTAGACTTCATCAACAACCTCCTTGATGATATGTTGATAGCCATCATATCCCTCCTCCCAATCCAAAATCAGGCGAGGACAGCCGCCATTTTCTGGTGGTGGCGCACCCTATGGCTCCGCACCCCTATCAACCTCCTCCACGCCCACAAGCTCTGCCATGGCTATCGCCAAAGCGTGGATGCGTTCTCCCAGATCCTCGGCAGTCACCATGGCCCAATCAAAGGCCTTGTCGCGGGCAAGTTTTGTTCCAATGGCAAGGAACGAGCCAAGCTTGATGAGTGGTGTCGGTGTCAAAACTGGCGGATCTCGGGTAGGGGGTCCCGAACTGTGCGTCTAGGCGGATGGTAACAGGAGACAAGGGACACGATGTTTTTACCCAGGTTCGGGCCCTCTCGATGGAGGTAAAACCCTACTCCTGCTTGATTAATATTGATGATATGGGTAGTACAAGAGTAGATATACCACGAGATCAGAGAGGCTAAACCCTAGAAGCTAGCCTATGGTATGATTGTTGTTCATCCTACGGACTAAAACTCTCCGGTTTATATAGATACCGGAGAGGGCTAGGGTTACACAGAGTCGATTACAGTGGGAGGAGATCTACATATCCGTATCTCCAAGCTTGCCTTCCACGCCAAGGAAAGTCCCATCCGGACACGGGACGAAGTCTTCAATCTTGTATCTTCATAGTACAGGAGTCCGGCCAAAGGTTATAGTCCCGCTATCCGGACACCCCCTAATCCAAGACTCCCTCAGTAGCCCGTGAACCAGGCTTCAATGACGACGAGTCCGGCGTGCAGATTGTCTTCGGCATTGCAAGGTGGGTTCCTCCTCTGAATACTTCATAGAAGATTTTGAACACAAGGATAGTGTCCGGCTCTGCAAAATAAGTTCCACATACCACCGTAGAGAGAATAATATTTACACAAATCCAACTTCTTGGCGTATTCCGCGATGTGACATCACACCACGGCCAATCCTTTATTGAATCATTTTCTTTGTCCCACCTCGGCGCACTTAGCGAGGTGGTTTCTTAACACGTCTTGTCGAGCGTAGATCGTGTCCCCTTATTCCGGATTCTCATCAATACGGCGTGGGTAACCCAACCGTGCCATTAATTCTGGCGCTTGGGAGATAAGCGAGTTTTACCCGGGCTGGTGGGGCACATAGTTTCGTCCGCCCATATAAGGGATAAGGATCCACCTTTTCATCTCGCCTTCTTCCTCCTTTGCTTATCCATTTTCAAGACTCGAGCTCCGGCGCCCAAGTCCGCACACCCCACCTCAACCTTCTCCAACCATGTCCGGAGCGGAGGCAAGTGGATGGTCTCCTCCGTCACGGAGGACACATCAGAAGCTGAGAAAGCCGGATACTTGTCCAAAGACATCGCGCACCGGCTCCCGAGACGAGGGGCGGCTCATTCCCACTGCCAGGCCCCATGAGAGGGTGGTGTTCCTCACCCATTTCCTCCATGGACTAGGCTTCCCCTCCACCCATTTGTCCAGGGGCTCATGTTCTACTACGGCCTGGATTTCCGTGATCTGGCCCCGAACTTCATCCTCAACATCTCGGCGTTTATCGTCGTGTGCGAGGCTTTCCTCCGCATCAAGCCCCACTTCGGCTTATGGCTGAAGACCTTCAACGTCAAACCGAAGGTGGTGCACAGCCAGCAAGCGGAGTGCGGAGGCGCCATGGTGGGCAAGATGCCCAACCTTATATGGCTCGAGGGCTCCTTCGTGGAAACCATCAAGGGGTGGCAATCGGGGTGGTTCTACATCACCGAGCCGCGTGACCCTGAATGGGCAGCGGCCCCTGAATTCCGATCTGGCATCCCCACACGGCTCACCTCCTGGCAAGAGAAGGGCCTGTCGTGGGATAATTCGGGAGGGCTGACCGGACTCCAAACCTGCATCCAAAACCTAGTGGACGAGAAGGTTAAACTTGTCAACGTAGTCCAGGTCATGCTCATCCGCCGGATCCTCCCGTGTCAACGACGGGCTTTTAACTTGTGGGAGTTCGACCCGACCCAGCACCAAACTCTGACCAGGCTCTTTGACACAACGCACGAGGATGCCTGGAAGGTGCTATTCAAGGGCGCCGAGGTTCCCCCTCCCATTACCGAGGATCGCGGATTCTGCGCGAAGCGCCAAGCCAACGTAGTAAGGTCGTTTTACCCTTTACGGGATACTTGTTTTTTCATAGTTTGACTCTATGCGGGATCTAAGCTCCCGTTCCTTTGACAGGACTGACAGAAGAAGACCGGACAGATCGACTGTCCGGCTCCTTTGCCCGAAGGCCCCGCAGATGCCCGCTTAGCGAAGCTGCTGGTCCGGCACCTTACGTGGTGCCGGAGAAGAAGGCCAAGAAACAAGCGCGGGAACTCGGAAGAGCTCCGGCGCCCGTGGAGCGGACTCGTCGCCCGATGACTCAAGCGCCTCCTCCCACGAAAGCGAGGAGGAGGAAGAGAGGTTTCTTCTCCGGCAGGGAAGAAAAGAAAGGAAAGCCGCCTAACCGGGAGGCGGAGGGTCAAGAAGGAAGAACCCTTCCCGGATTACTCCACCAACGTCGCCGGCAATGAGGAGAATTGTCGCCCAGGGCCAAGCCCCTGGCGAAGTCGTAAGTGTTCGGACACCAAAGTGATTCATAGTGTTCTTTTATTGCACAACTTTCCGTGATGCCGCATATAATCATGCAGTTCGCCCAAGGCCCGGCTCGACGCTTCGTCGAGCAGCTCCCTGGATTCGTCGGATGTGAATTTGCTTCCGACCGCTACCTCCCCTCGCCCCCTGAGCGATGCCGAGGTGGAGTCCCAAAAGGGTCCAAGCCAGGAGGAGGTGGTCCTGGAGGCGCCGCAAGGCGACCTCCCGGATTCCAGGCGCAAAGGGGACAAAACCCCCAAGGGCTCCAAGTCCGGCCCCGGGCTGGACACCGCACCGGAACCTTCAATGGTTCCGGAGTCCGACAGGCGGCCCCCTAGTAAGAAGGGAAAGCCTACGACGCCGGTGACCTCCGTCCAACCGGAGGCACCGGATAATTTGCTGGGGGTGCTTAACGGCGCCTCCATCGACGAGGAGCACCGCACTACTATGAGTGCGGTGATCCGAAGGTTCGATCTGCTAAGAGCGGGCTGGATGAAGCTGTGCCAGACCTTCTAACAGCTTTGAGGTATGTATTTAAGATATGTAAAAATATTACCGCATAGACGGTAGCCCTCGATGCTCGGTTTGGTGTTGGAAAGAAAACCGAACTGAGGATCTAAAAGATATCTGAAGGAGTCTAAAAAAGTATGTCAATATGGGAATGCAGGCTGCTTGCCTTGACCTCTGTCGCCGATCAAGGAGGTCGATGCATTGAAGCAGAGCCTCGGCGGTCCGAGAACGAGCTCGGCCTTGCCAAGAAGCAGCTCGAGGACAAGCAAGGTAAGTAATACCTTATGTAAGTATATAAAAAAGATGCGGTTGCAAAAAATGACTGGACCAACGTGAGTACTACAGGGGCCACAACCGAGGTGGCGACCCTGAAGAAAGCATTGTCCAAGGCCGAAGACAATGCGGCCGTGGAGCGCGCCGAGCGAGAAAAGCAGGAGGCGCGGGTGGCGGAGGTGCGGCAAGAGCTCCAGGCTCTCGTGAAAAAACACGAGAGTTTGGAGCTTGACTCAATGACTCGAGAGTCCGAGCTTGCCTCGGCCCTTGAGAGCGCCAAATCTGCCAAGGCCGAAGCCCAAAAATCCCTCCAGGAAATTGAGGCGATGAAGAAGATAGCGGCGGGTAAGGCATTCTTTATGCAAAGCAAGCACGTGAAAGTGAATTATTTGTTACTTACCCGAGTCCGGAGCTCTCCAAGAGCATTCGCAGATCTGCCCCGCAGTGTGTCCGACGCTGCCGCATACTACCGGGCCGAGGAGGGGAGCTCGATGGAGAAGGTGTTACGGTCTCGGTATCTTTGAGGCGGACACCCAGTGCTTGAGCGACCAGTGAAGCAGCTGGCCGAGCTCCATAAGGTGGCTGAACAGGCCATGAAGGGCCTTATAGTCCGGCTATGGCCTGGGGAGGTCATGCCTGGGAGCTACTTTGGGCTGGTGAGGCGGCTGGCGGATGCCTGTCCATGCCTTGAAGTCATCTAGCGCTCCATATGCATCGAAGGTGCCCGTAGGGCCCTTGCCCGTGTTAAAGTGCATTGGGGCAAGATGGATGCCGAGAAGCTGGTGACAGATGGGCCACCCCAGGGCAAGGAGCATCGCAAGCCCGAGATGTATTATGAGGGCGTCCTGAAGGGTGACCGCCTTGTGGCGGATGAATGTTCCAAGGATGTAATTTTTGAGTAAACTCGCTCGTGTTATCCTGTGTGCTGAAAACTTGTTCATATGCGCTAAGCAACGCTTTTTGAATTTAAAATATTACCTTCTGTGCTGCCGTTTATTAAATCTGATAGATGGTGAGTCGTCGGCTTCTGCCCCCATGCCACGAGTGCTGGGGTGTTCGAGATAAACCTGAGCGCTCTTGTTCCCATTCTTGGGTCCTTCGAGGGAGGCTCTCAGCACAACGAACAAGGCAATCGGACTATAATGCTTTATCACTCTCACTTAGCCATAGAATTCTATAATTTTAAATTTCGGCGAAGCCCCTAATATTCGGAAGACCGAGTTCGGGGCGCTATCCACGCCTAGGCCGGACAAAGCCGACTCCTCGCTCTAAGCGGCATAAGTCTTTTGGGACTCGAAACCTCTCGAACAGCGACCAACTCTCGCCCTATCATGACGGTTAGTTTTAGCTTTCTCTATTGAGGTGCTTAACCCAGCTCAACCGGGGCACAATCGCAGTAGTTCTCCCAGCGCTACCTTAGCCGATATAACGGAACGTAAGGTACCAAAACATGGGAGCTGGGCAAACCCAACTATTGACCCAAGATATGATTCACAGCCGATGCATATAATGCTATAAGTTCGGGGTGCCGCACTCGTGAGAGTGTTCGGACTTCTCACACCATATTCTGGGGTACTTAAGCCCCTGGTGTATTGGCCGTACCAAAGTGTACGGTTGCATAATGTCATAACTGAACATATATACACAAAAAGGAATGTGATAATAGACAAAAGCTATGTATTGTTTATTCGAAAAAGCTGCGGTAAAAGCAGAACGATACAAATAGTGCGATAAGCAAGAGATGGGACTATTTGACATGTCCCCCTCCAGGGGCGAGCTGCGAGATGATATGTGAAACAAGTATACTGCTCGTTATAGAGACCACCTGGACATTCCTCGTAGCTTTCTGCCTCCCTGGCTGTTGCATCGTGTGTTCGGCGATTGTACTGCCGGACAGGCCTTCTGGAGAGTGGAGTCCTGAAAGTAAGAAAAAAGGAATGACAAAATAGGGAGCCCCTAGTGCGGTTGAGCCGCATTTTGGGCGTGCCGTGGTTGTGCCCCTCCCCTTATGCCCATGGTATTTCCAAAGCGTAATTATGTACGTGTAGTACTGGTTTCATGATTTCGCGAGGGCTGGGGTTGGGGCCGCATTTCTACGCTTGCTCGGAACATGCCAGGCGGTCTTGTTGTAGGTTACTCCGGGCGCGCTTGACGGTGTCCGGACGTTTAATAGCCGGACTGGAGAATTGCCTTGAGAGGCTACTTTGTACTTCCGCCGCGAGCCGCCGTATGCTCCTCCGTTTAGAGAGAGCGTTCGGTGTTTCCATTGACCGTAATGACTCCTCGAGGGCCTGGCATCTTGAGCTTGAGGTATGCGTAGTGCGGCACCGCATTGAACTTTGCAAATGCGGTTAAATGAAAGCGATGTGTGATAGCCACTGCGTAATGGGACTATGTCGAAGATTAACTCCTCGCCGGAAATTATCGGGGATCCAAGACCACCTCAAGTGTGGCTGAGCCTGTCAGTTGGCCTCTACACTGGTATGGCGCCTTTAAAGGTCGTCTTTGTGGGTTTAATCCTTGAGGATCTATGCCCATTTTTCGACTTTGATCCACGATAAAGCAGGTTGAGCTCTGCCGTCGTCCATAAGGACTCTAGTGAGGTGAAATCCGTCAATGATTTGGTCTAGAACCAATGTGGCAAATCCGCCATGGCGGATGCTAGTGGGGTGGTCTTTTCGATCAAAAGTGATCGGGCAGGAGGACCACGGGTTGAACTTTAGGCGTGGCTCCAACATATCGTCCACGAGTGCATGCTTCCGCTCCCTTTTGGGTATGTGGGTTGCGTGTATCATGTTCACCGTCCGCACTTGTGGGGAAGCCCTTCATCCCCTATTGTTGGCGGCCGGGTCCTCCTCGTCATCGCTATGCAGCCCCTTGTCTCTGTTTTCGGCATTTAACTTGCCTGCCTGCTTGAACACCCAACAATCCCTGTTGGTGTGATTGGCTGGTTTTTTGGGGGTGCCGTGTATCTGGCATGAGCAATCGAGTATTCGGTCCAAACTGGACGGGCACGGAGTATTTCTTTTAAATGGCTTTTTCCGTTGACCGGGTTTAGAGCCTCTAAATCCGGCATTAACTGCCGTATCCTCAGCATTGTCGCCGTTAATGCGGCGCTTGTGCTTGTTGCGACGCGACCTGCCATTGCTGTCCTTTGTATCCGAATTACCAGGGCTCTTGGTCATGTTATTACTACGAGCTAGCCAGCAGTCTTCTCCCGCGCAAAAGCGGGTCATAAGTGTTGTGAGGGCTGCCATGGATTTCGGCTTTTCCTGTCCTAGGTGCCGGGCAAGCCACTCGTCACGGACGTTATGCTTGAAGGCTGCGAGGGCCTCTGCGTCCGGACAGTCGACTATTTGATTTTTCTTGGTTAGGAACCGTGTCCAGAATTGTCTGGCCGATTCCTCTGGCTCCTGAATTATGTGGCTTAGGTCATCGGCGTCTCGGTGGTCGCATATAGGTGCCACGGAAATTGTCGAGAATGCGGCTTCCGTGTCCTCCCAACAACCAATTGACTCTGCTGGCAAGCTGTTAAGCCAATGCCGAGCTGGTCCTTTAAGCTTGAGTGGGAGGTATTTGATGGCGTGTAGATCATCACCGCGGGCCATGTGGATATGAAGGAGATAATCCTCGATCCATACCGTAGGATCTGTTGTGCCATCGTATGATTCGATGTTTACGGTGTTGGGGAACATAGTAATTTCAAAAAAATTCCTACGCACACGCATGATCATGGTGATGACATAGCAACGAGAAGGGAGAGTGTTGTCCACGTACCCTCGTAGACCGTAAGCGGAAGCGTTAGCACAACGCGGTTGATGTAGTCGTACGTCTTCACGATCCGACCGATCCAAGCACCGAACGTACGGCACCTCCGAGTTCAGCACACGTTCAGCTCGATGGCGATCCCGGGCTCCGATCCAGCAAAGCTTGGGGATGAGTTCCGTCGACCGCGATGGCGTGGTGGCGATGATGATGTTCTATCGCGAGGGCTTCGCCTAAACTCCGACGATATGACCGAGGTGGAATATGGTGGAGGGGGCACCGACTGCGGCTAAGGAACGATCCGTAGATCAACTTGTGTGTCTAGGGCCCCCCCCCCTGTATATAAAGGAGCAAGGGGGGAGGCCGGCAGGCCCTTGTGGGCGCGCCAAGGAGGAGTCCTCCTCCTAGTAGGAGTAGGACTCCCCCTTTCCTACTCCTACTAGGAGGGGGAAAGGAAGGGGGGGAGGGGGAAGGAAAGAGGGGGGCGCCGCCTCCTAGTCCAATTCGGACCAGAGGGAGAGGGGGCGCGCGGCCCACCCTGGCTGCCCCTCTCTCTTTCCACTAAGGCCCATGTGGCCCATTAACTCTCCCGGGGGGGTTCCGGTAACCCTCCGGCACTCCGGTTTTCTCCGAAATCACCCGGAACACTTCCGGTGTCCGAATATAGTCGTCCAATATATCAATCTTTATGTCTCGACCATTTCGAGACTCCTCGTCATGTCCGTGATCACATCCGGGACTCCGAACAAACTTCGGTACATCAAAACTTATAAACTCATAATAAAACTGTCATCGTAACGTTAAGCGTGCGGACCCTACGGGTTCGAGAACTATGTAGACATGACCTAGGACTATTCTCGGTCAATAACCAATAGCGGAACCTGGATGCCCATATTGGTTCCTACATATTCTACGAAGATCTTTATCGGTCAAACCGCATAACAACATACGTTGTTCCCTTTGTCATCGGTATGTTACTTGCCCGAGATTCGATCGTCGGTATCTCAATACCTAGTTCAATCTTGTTACCGGCAAGTCTCTTTACTCGTTCTGTAATACATCATCTCACAACTAACTCATTAGTTGCAATGCTTGCAAGGCTTAAGTGATGTGCATTACCGAGAGGGCCCAGAGATACCTCTCCGACAATCGGAGTGACAAAACCTAATCTCGAAATACGCCAACCCAACATGTACCTTTGGAGACACCTGTAGTACTCCTTTATAATCATCCAGTTATGTTGTGACGTTTGGTAGCACCCAAAGTGTTCCTCCGATAAACGGGAGTTGCATAATCTCATAGTTACAGGAACATGTATAAGTCATGAAGATAGCAATAGCAACATACTATACGATCGTGTGCTAAGCTAACGGAATGGGTCAAGTCAATCAGATCATTCACCTAATGATGTGATACCGTTAATCAAATAACAACTCTTTGTCCATGGTTAGGAAACATAACCATCTTTGATTAACGAGCTAGTCAAGTAGAGGCATACTAGTGACACTCTGTTTGTCTATGTATTCACACATGTATTATGTTTCCGGTTAATACAATTCTAGCATGAATAATAAACATTTATCATGATATAAGGAAATAAATAATAACTTTATTATTGCCTCTAGGGCATATTTCCTTCACTCTCCCACTTGCACTAGAGTCAATAATCTAGATCACATCGCCATGTGATTTAACATCAATAGTTCACATCACCATGTGATTAACACCCATTGTTCACATCGTCATGTGACCAACACCCAAAGGGTTTACTAGAGTCAATAATCTAGTTCACATCGCTATGTGATTAACACCCAAAGAGTACTAAGGTGTGATCATGTTTTGCTTGTGAGAGAAGTTTAGTCAACGGGTCTGCCACATTCAGATCCGTATGTATTTTGCAAATCTCTATGTCAACAATGCTCTGCACGGAGCTACTATAGCTAATTGCTCCCACTTTCAATATGTATCTAGACCGAGACTTAGAGTCATCTAGATCAGTGCCAAAACTTGTATCGACGTAACCCTTTACGTATTTAACCTTTTATCACCTCCATAATCGAGAAAATATCCTTATTCCACTAAGGATAATTTTGACCGTTGTCCAGTGATCTACTCCTAGATCACTATTGTACTCCCTTGCCAAAATCAGTGTAGGGTATGCAATAGATCTGGTACACAGCATGGCATACTTTATAGAATCTATGGCTGAGGCATAGGGAATGACTTTCATTCTCTTTCTATCTTCTGCCATGGTCGGGCTTTGAATCTTACTCAATTTCACACCTTGTAACACAGGTAAGAACTCTTTCTTTGACTGCTCCATTTTGAACTTACTTCAAAATCTTGTCAAGGTATGTACTTATTGAAAAAAAACTTATCAAGCGTCTTGATCTATCTCTATAGATCTTGATGCTCAATATGTAAGCAGCTTCACCGAGGTCCTTCTTTGAAAAACTCCTTTCAAATACTCCTTTATGCTTTGCAGAATAATTCTACATTATTTCCGATCAACAATATGTCATTCACATATACTTATCAGAAATGTTGTAGTGCTCCCACTCACTTTCTTGTAAATACAGGCTTCACCGCAAGTCTGATAAAACTATATGCTATGATCAACTTATCAAAGCGTGTATTCCAACTCGAGATGCTTGCACCAGTCCATAGATGGATCATTGGAGCTTGCACATTTTGTTAGCATCTTTAGGATTGACAAAACCTTCTGGTTGCATCATATACAACTCTTCTTTAATAAATCCATTAAGGAATGCATTTTTGACATCCATTTGCCAAATTTCATAAATGTGGCAATTGCTAACATGATTCGGACAGACTTTTAAGCATCGATACGAGTGAGAAAATCTCATTGTATTCAACACTTTGAACTTTGTCAAAAACCTTTTTCGACAAGTCTAGCTTTGTAGATAGTAACACTACTATCAGCGTCCGTCTTCCTCTTGAAGATCCATTTATTTTCCATGGCTTGCCGATCATTGGGCAAGTCAATCAAAGTTCACACTTTGTTCTCATACATGGATTCCATCTCAGATTTCATGGCCTTAAGCCATTTCGCGGAATCTAGGCTCATCATCGCTTCCTCATAGTTCGTAGGTTCATCATGGTCTAGTAACATGACTTCCAGAACAGGATTACCGTACCACTCTGGTGCGGACTGTACTTTGGAAGACCTACGAGGTTTTGTAGTAACTTGATCTGAAGTTTCATGATCATCATCATTAGCTTCCTCGCTAATTGGTGTAGGAATCACTGGAACTGATTTCTGTGATGAACTACTTTCCAATTCGGGAGAAGGTACAAATTACCTTATCAAGCTCTTACTTTCCTCCCACTCACTTCTTTCGAGAGAAACTCCTTCTCTAGAAAGGATCCATTCTTAGCAACGAATATCTTGCCTTCGGATCTGTGATAGAAGGTGTACCCAACAGTTTCCTTTGGGTATTCTATGAAGACGCACTTCTCCAATTTGGGTTTGAGCTTATCAGGATGGAACTTTTTCACATGAGCATCGTAGCCCCAAACTTTAAGAAATGACAACTTGGGTTTCTTGCTAAACCACAGTTCATATAGTGTCGTCTCAACGGATTTAGATGGTGCCCTTTTAACATGAATGCAGCTGTCTCTAATGCATAACCCCAAAATGATATTGGTATATCGGTAAGAGACATCATTGATCGCACCATATCAAAATAAAGTACGGTTACGACATTCGGACACACCATAACGTTGTGGTGTTCCAGGTGGCGTGAGCTGTGAAACTATTCCACATTGTTTTAGTTGAAGACCAAACTCGTAACTCAAATATTCATCTCCATGATCAGATCGCAGAAACTTTATTTTCTTGTTACGATGATTTTCCACTTCACTCTGAAATTCTTTGAACCTTTCAACTATTTCAGACTTATGTTTCATCAAGTAGATATACCCATATCTGCTCAAATCATCTGTGAAGGTCAGAAAATAACGATACCCACCACGAGCCTTAATACTCATTGGTCTGCATACATCAGTATGTATTATTTCCAACATGTTTGTTGCTCGTTCCATTGTTCCGAAGAACGGAGTTTTAGTCATCTCGCCCAAAGGCACGGTTCGCAAGCATCAAATGATTCATAACCAAGTGATTCCGAAAATCCATCTTTATGGAGTTTCTTCATGCGCTTTACACCGATATGACTCAAACGGCAGTGCCACAAATAAGTTTCACAATCATTATAAACTTTGCATCTTTTGGCATCAATATTATGAATATGTGTATCACTACGATCGAGATCCAATAAACTATTTTCATTGGGTGTATGACCATTGAAGGTTTTATTCATGTAAACAGAACAACAATTATTCTCTGACTTTAAATGAATAACCGTTTTGCAATAAACATGATCAAATCATATTCATGCTCAATGCAAACACCAAATAACATTTATTTAGGTTTAACACTAATCCCGAAAGTATAGGGAGTGATGATGATCATATCAATCTTGGAACTATTTCCAACACTCATCGTCACTTCCCCTTCAACTAGTCTCTGCTTATTCTCAGAACTCCTGTTTGAGTTACTAATCTTTAGCAACCGAACAAGTATCAAATACTGGGGCTACTATAAACACTAGTAAGGCACACATCAAACACATGTATATCAAATATACCCTTGTTCACTTTGCCATCCTTCTTATCTACCAAATATTCAGGGCATTTCCGCTTCGGTGACCATTTCCTTTGCGAAGTAAGCACTCGGTTTCAGGCTTTGGTCCAGCTTTGGTCTTCTTCACGGAGTGACAACTTGTTTGCCATTCTACTTGAAGTTTCCTTTCTTTCCTTTGCCCTTTTCTTGAAACTAGTGGTCTTGTCAATCATCAACACTTGATGCTCTTTCTTGATTTCTACCTTCGTCGATTTCAACATCACGAAGAGCTCGGGAATCGTTTTCGTCATCCCTTGCATACTATAGTTCATCACGAAGTTCTAGTAACTTAGTGATGGTGACTAGAGAATTCTGTCAATCACTATCTTATCCGGAAGATTAACTCCCACTTGATTCAAGCGATTGAAGTACCCGCACAATCTGAGCACATGCTCACTAGTTGAGCGATTCTCCTCCATCTTTTAGCTATAGAACTTGTTGGAGATTTCTATCTCTCAACTCGGTATTTGCTTAAATATTAACTTCAATTCTGGAACATCTTATATGGTCCATGACGCTCAAAACGTCTTTGAAGTCCCGATTCTAAGCCGTTAAGCATGGTGCACTAAACTATCAAGTAGTCATCATATTGAGCTAGCCAAACGCTCATAACGCTCGCATCGCTCCTTGTCCGTCACCTAGCGGTGCATTAAGGACATAATTCTTCGTGCAGCAATGAGGATAAACCTCAGATCACGGATCCAATCCGCATCATTGCTACTAACATCTTTCAACACAATTTCTCTAGGAACATATCAAAATAAACATTTGAAAGCAACAACGCGAGCTATTGATCTACAACATAATTTGCAAAATACTACCAGGACTAAGTTCATGATAAATTTAAGTTCAATTAATCATATTACTTAAGAACCCCCACTTAGACAGACTTCTCTCTAGTCATCTAAGTGATCACGTGATCCAAATCAACTAAACCATAACCGATCATCACGTGAGATGGAGTAGTTTCCAATGGTGAACATCACTATGTTGATCATATCTATTATATGATTCATGCTCGACCTTTCGGTCTCCGTGTTCCGAGGCCATATCTGCATATGCTAAGCTCGTCAAGTTTAACCTGAGTATTCCGCGTGTGCAAAACTGGCTTGCACCCGTTGTAGATGGACGTAGAGCTTATCACACCCGATCATCACGTGGTGTCTGAGCACGACGAACTTTGGCAACGATGCATACTCAGGGAGAACACTTCTTGATAATTAGTGAGAGATCATCTTAAAATGCTACCGTCAATCAAAGCAAGATAAGATGCATAAAGGATAAACATCACATGCAATCAATATAAGTGATATGATATGGCCATCATCATCTTGTGCTTGTGATCTCAATCTCCAGAGCACCGTCATGATCACCATCGTCACCGGCACGACACCTTGATCTCCATCGTAGCATCGTTGTCGTCTCGCCAACTATTGCTTCTACGACTATCGCTACCGCTTAGTGATGAAGTAAAGCAATTACAAAGCGTTTGCATTTCATACAATAAAGCGACAACCATATGGCTCCTGCCAGTTGCCGATAACTCGGTTACAAAACATGATCATCTCATACAATAAACTATAGCATCACGTCTTGACCATATCACATCACAACATGTCCTGCAAAAACAAGTTAGACGTCCTCTACTTTGTTGTTGCAAGTTTTACGTGGCTGCTACGGGCTGAGCAAGAACCTTTCTTACCTACGCATCAAAACCACAACGATAGTTCGTCAAGTTAGTGCTGTTTTAACCTTCGCAAGGACCGGGCGTAGCCACACTCGGTTCAACTAAAGTTGGAGAAACTGACACCCGCCAGTCATCTGTGTGCAAAGCACGGCGGTAAACCAGTCTCGCGTAAGCGTACGCGTAATGTCGGTCCGGGCCGCTCCATCCAACAATACCGCCGAACCAAAGTATGACATGCTGGTAAGCAGTATGACTTGTACCGCCCACAACTCACTTGTGTTCTACTCGTGCATCTAACATCAACGCATAAAACCTGGCTCGGATGCCACTGTTGGGAACGTAGTAATTTCAAAAAAATTCCTACGCACACGCAAGATCATGGTGATGACATAGCAACGAGAAGGGAGAGTGTTGTCCACGTACCCTCGTAGATCGTAAGCGGAAGCGTTAGCACAACGCGGTTGATGTAGTCGTACGTCTTCACGATCCGAACGATCCAAGCACCAAACGTACGACACCTCCGAGTTCAGCACACGTTCAGCTCGATGATGATCCCCGGGCTCCGATCCAGCAAAGCTTTGGGGATGAGTTCCGTCAGCACGACGGCGTGGTGACGATGATGATGTTCTACCGGCGCAGGGCTTCGCCTAAACTCCGCGACGATATGATCGAGGTGGAATATGGTGGAGGGGGGCACCGCACACGGCTAAGGAACGATCCGTAGATCAACTTGTGTGTCTAGGGTGCCCCCCCCCTGTATATAAAGGAGCAAGGGGGAGGCCGGCCGGCCCTTGTGGGCGCGCCAAGGAGGAGTCCTCCTCCTAGTAGGAGTAGGACTCCCCCTTTCCTACTCCTACTAGGAGGGGGAAAGGAAGGGGGAGAGGGGGAAGGAAAGAGGGGGGCGCCGCCCCCCTCCTAGTCCAATTCGGACCGGAGGGAGAGGAGGCGTGCGGCCCACCCTGGCCGCCCCTCTCTCTTTCCACCAAGGCCCATGTGGCCCATTAACTCTCCCGGGGGGGGTTCCGGTAACCCTCCGGCACTCCGGTTTTCTCCGAAATCACCCGGAACACTTCCGGTGTCCGAATATAGTCGTCCAATATATCAATCTTTATGTCTCGACCATTTCGAGACTCCTCATCATGTCCGTGATCACATCCGGGACTCCGAACAAACTTCGGTACATTAAAACTTATAAACTCATAATAAAACTGCCATCGTAACGTTAAGCGTGCGGACCCTACGGGTTCGAGAACTATGTAGACATGACCTAGAACTATTCTCGGTCAATAACCAATAGCGGAACCTGGATGCCCATATTGGTTCCTACATATTCTACGAAGATCTTTATCGGTCAAACCGCATAACAACATATGTTGTTCCCTTTGTCATCGGTATGTTACTTGCCCGAGATTCGATCGTCGGTATCTCAATACCTAGTTCAATCTTGTTACCTGCAAGTCTCTTTACTCGTTCTGTAATACATCATCTCACAACTAACTCATTAGTTGCAATGCTTGCAAGGCTTAAGTGATGTGCATTACCGAGAGGGCCTAGAGATACCTCTCCGACAATCGGAGTGACAAAACCTAATCTCGAAATACGCCAACCCAACATGTACTTTTGGAGACACCTGTAGTACTCCTTTATAATCACCCAGTTATGTTGTGACGTTTGGTAGCACCCAAAGTGTTCCTCCGGTAAACGGGAGTTGCATAATCTCATAGTTACAGGAACATGTATAAGTCATGAAGAAAGCAATAGCAACATACTATACGATCGTGTGCTAAGCTAACGGAATGGGTCAAGTCAATCAGATCATTCACCTAATGATGTGATCCCGTTAATCAAATAACAACTCTTTGTCCATGGTTAGGAAACATAACCATCTTTGATTAACGAGCTAGTCAAGTAGAGGCATACTAGTGACACTCTGTTTGTCCATGTATTCACACATGTATTATGTTTCCGGTTAATACAATTCTAGCATGAATAATAAACATTTATCATGATATAAGGAAATAAATAATAACTTTATTATTTCCTCTAGGGCATATTTCCTTCATACGGGTTTGAAACCCTCGGGGATTTGATGATCCATTACTTCATCTGTGAAGCATAGTGGGTGTGCGGCGCCTCTGTACTGGGCTATATCACGACGTAGCTCAAATGAGCTTTGTCTACTGTGTTCGGCCCGACCGGAATTGCCATATCCGGCATGACGGTTATCGTCACGTGTCGTGGGGCGCCCACGTGATCCGTAGATCGATCTTGTTTGCTTTGCCTTGTCCTCCAATATATTTCGCATGTCTGGCGCATTTCCTCGTGCGTTGGTATTTTTTGAGCGACGCCGGGGTGCGGCTTGAGTGGAGGGCCGAGAGGCCTCTCTGTCGCGGCCACGAGGTGGCCGGTCGGCCGCGTCGTGCGCTGGTGATGTAGGTTTAGGTGCTTCCTCCTCTAATCGGGGTAGCAGCCTGTGCTTTGGGTAGCTCTTGGAGGGGCGTTCGAGTTCGTACTCTTCGGCCGCAAGGACTTCAGTCCATCTGTCGGCTAGCAAGTCTTGATCAGCTCTAAGCTATTGTTGTTTTTTCTTGAGGCTGCTCGCCGTGGCCATAAGCCTGCGCTTGAAACACTCTTGTTCGACGGGATCCTCAGGCACGGCAAATTCGTCGTCGTCGAGGCTTGCCTCGTCTTCGGAGGGAGGCATGTAATTATCGTCCTCTACCTCTCTGTTTGCCGCTCTCTCATGAGGGCTGGATTCTCCATCCTCCTGTCTGCCGCTCTCTGTCTGCTGGAGGGGGTTGTCTTCGGCACTGTCCGAGGTGTTATTATCTCCCGTACCGGAATCGTTGTTTTGCTTTGGCGGGATTTAGAGCGGCGCCGCTGACGCCGGCGTTTAGGCTGCTTCTTGGAGGGGTCATCCTCTGTTGTTCCATCGCCCTTCCCTTCTTTTGGGGTGTCCACCATGTATATGTCATACGACGAGGTGGCCTTCCAGTGCCCTATAGGCGCTGGTTCTTGGTCGTCTCCTACATCGGCGTCCATACCGTCGATGTCTTCGGTGTCGAAGTCAAGCACGTCGGTTAAATCATCGACGGTGGATACGAAGTGGGTGGTGGGTGGGCTTTGAATTTCTTCATCGTCCGCATCCCAACCTTGCTGGCCATAGTCCGGCCAGAGCTCTCCTGATAAAGAGAGAGACTTTAGTGAATTCAGAATGTCGCCGAAGGGCGAGTGCTGAAAGATGTCCGCGACGGCGAACTCCATGATTGGCGCCCAATTGGATTCGATCGGCAGGGGCGCGGAAGGTTCGGAGTCTGGAGAGGAGTCCGACACCTTGGAGTCACGAGCTTCGCAGAGGACAAGGCTGGTGTTCGGCTTGATCGCCGTAGAGATTGCAGCCCCCGAGGCGGTGTCCAGCCACCCGTCCTCGATTGGCGCAGTCGGCTCCGAGCTAAGGGTCGGAGCGGACACGGCAAGGCCTCTGTGGCCTCTGTTCGGGTGGCAGAGCTAGATCATGCCCATCGTAATAAGGCGGCACGCTCGGTCAGGCTCGAACCCGTCAAGATCAAGTCTCCGGACGTCACCGTGTAGTTCAAACTTCCAAATCTGACCTCATGGCTGTGGGTGTAGCTTGATCTGCTCCAGATGGCTGCTTAATTGCCCGCAGCAAAGCAAAGCCGCCGAATCGAAGATCTGTCCGGGAGAAAAATCTCACCTGGACCGCATCGTTGTTGATGATTGGGGAGCCATCGGCCTAAAGATGACGACTGGAGGAACTCTCAATGAAAGCACCAATGTCGGTGTCAAACTGGCGGATCTCGGATAGGGGGTCCCAAACTGTGCGTCTAGGCGGATGGTAACAGGAGAAAAGGGACACGATGTTTTTACCCAGGTTTGGGCCCTCTCGATGGAGGTAAAACCCTACTCCTGCTTTAATATTGATGATATGGGTAGTACAAGAGTAGATCTACCACGAGATCAGAGAGGCTAAACCCTAGAAGCTAGCCTATGGTATGATTGTTGTTCGTCCTACGGACTAAAACTCTCCGGTTTATATAGACATCGGAGAGGGCTAGGGTTACACAGAGTCGGTTACAATGGGAGAAGATCTACATATCCGTATCGCCAAGCTTGCCTTCCACGCCAAGGAAAGTCCCATCCGGACACGGGACGAAGTCTTCAATCTTGTATCTTCATAGTCCAGGAGTCCGGCCAAAGGTTATAGTCCGGCTATCCGGACACCCCCTAATCCAGGACTCCCTCAAGTGGTTTCGGTCCCGCGCCATAGATCAGCTCGAGAAGCTAAGTTATAATGATGGGCATATGAGCTTTGCTGCCAACGTCTGTGCTCTGCTTCGCGCCCACGCTGCTCCTCGCCAAGTTCATGAACTGCCATTCCCCCCCGCCTTAATGACGTGCCCGCTCTTTTTCTACCACGATTGAAGCACCTCGAGCTCGTCGCCGTCCGCATCCAAAAGGATGATATGGACCGCCTGCTCTGCGGCTGTACTGCACTCGACTTCCTTCGTCTTCAGGTGATGAATTGGTCGAGTACCTTGCACATCACCTCCAGGACTCTCCGCACTATTTATGTGTTGCTGGTGCTGCAACAAGAGACCACAAAAGGTGGACCACGATATGGTCATCTAGGACACACCTTCACTTGACAGATTACTTGTAGTTGATCAACAAGGTCCAACAAGAATCAATGTCATTTCTACCCCGAAATTGAAAGTGGTGGGCTACTCGTCTGTCAAATACTACAACTTTCAGGTACGACAGTCGCCTTATATACCTCTCCTTCTTGATATCAACGTTATTTCTAGTTATGAAGATGTATGTTAAATCATCATCCAATAAGCTTCACCTGCACTACGGGCACAGTGAAGGTCTTGGCACTAGAATCTATCGTCCCCAACCTGGACCAAGTTTTCATTGTTCAGGATGCTTTCCGTGTTAGGGAACGAGAAATTTCAAAAATTTTCCTACGATCACGCAAGACCATGGTGATGCATAGCAACGAGATGAGAGTGTTGTCTCACGCACTCGTGAGACCAGCAACGGAAGCGTTGACGCAACGTAGAGGAAGTAGTCGTACTTCTTCCCGATCCAACCGATCCAAGTACCGAACTTACGGCACCTCCGAGTTCTGCACACGTTCAGCTCGATGACGTCCCTCGAACTCCGATCCAGCCGAGTGTCGAGGGAGAGTTCCGTCAGCACGACGGCGTGGTGACGATGATGATGTTCCACCGACGCAGGGCTTCGCCTAAGCTCCGCTACGGTATGATCGAGGTGTAATCTGGTGGAAGGGAGCACCGCACACGGCTAAGGAACGATCTAATCGATCAACTTTGTGTGTCATGGGGTGCCCTCTGCCTCAGATATAAAGGAGGGAAGGGAGGGGCTGGCGGCCACCTATGGCTGCGCTGGGAGTCCTACTCCCACCGGAGTAGGATTCCCCCAATCCTAGTCCAACTAGGGTTTGACCAAGGGAGAGGGAGAGAGGCGCCACCCCTTCTCCTAATCCTAATAGGACTAGGAAGGGGAAGGCTGCGCCAGCATATGGCCCCTTTTCTTTCCCCTTAAGGCCCATCAAGGCCCATTGACCCCGGGAGGTTCCAGTAACCCCGGTACTCGGTAAAATTCCCAATTTCACCCGGAGTGATTCCGAGTCCAAACATAGGCTTCCAATATATCAATCTTTATGTCTCGACCATTTCGAGACTCCTCGTCATGTCCGTGATCTCATCCGGACTCAACAACCTTCGTACATCAATATCATATAAACTCATAATAACCATCATCGAAGCGTTAAGCGTGCGGACCCTACGGGTTCGAGAACTATGTAGACATGACCGAGACACCTCTCGGTCAATAACCAATAGCGGGACCTGGATGCCCATATTGGCTCCTACATATTCTCTGAAGATCTTTATCGGTCGAGACCGCATAACAACATACGTTGTTCCCTTTGTCATCGGTATGTTACTTGCCCGAGATTCGATCGTCGGTATCCAATACCTAGTTCAATCTCGCATTGGCAAGTCTCTTTTCTCGTTCCGTAATACATCATCTCACAACTAACACATTTAGTTGCAATGCTTGCAAGGCTTATGTGATGTGCATTACCGAGAGGGCCAGAGATACCTCTCCGACAATCGGAGTGACAAATCCTAATCTCGAAATATGCCAACCCAACATGTACCTTCGGAGACACCTGTAATGTACCTTTATAATCACCCATTCACGTTGTGACGTTTGGTAGCACCCAAAGTGTTCCTCGGCAAACGGAGTTGCATAATCTCATAGTCATAGGAACATGTATAAGTCATGAAGAAAAGCACTAGCAACAAACTATACGATCAGGTGCTATGCTAATGGAATGGGTCATGTCAATCAGATCATTCAACCAATGATGTGATCCCATTAATCAAATAACAACTCCTTGTTCATGGTTAGGAAACATAACCATCTTTGATTAACGAGCTAGTCAAGTAGAGGCATACTAGTGACACTCAGAGGTTTATGTATTCACACATGTATTATGTTTCCGGTTAATACAATTCTAGCATGAATAATAAACATTTATCATGATATAAGGAAATAAATAATAACATTTATTATTGCCTCTAGGGCATATTTCCTTGATCTCCCACTTGCACTAGAGTCAATAATCTAGATTACACAAGAATGATTCTAACACCCATGGAGTCTTGGTGCTGATCATGTTTTGCTCGTGGAAGAGGCTTAGTCAACGGTCTCGCAACATTCAGATCCGTATGTATCTTGCATATCTCTATGTCTCCCACCGGACCAAATCCGGATGGAGTTGAAGCGTCTTTTGATGTGCTTGGTTCTCTTGTGAAATCTGGATTCCTTTGCCAAGGCAATTGCACCAAGATTGTCACAAAAGATTTTCATTGGACCCGATACACTAGGTACAACACCTAGATCGGATATGAACTCCTTCATCCAGACTCCTTCATTAGCTGCTTCCAAGCAGCTATGTACTCAACTTCACATGTAGATCCCATAACGACGCTTTGTTTGGAACTGCACCAACCGACAGCTCCACCGTTTAATGTAAATACGTATCCGGTTTGCGATTTAGAATCGTCCGGATCAGTGTCAAAGCTTGCATCGACGTAACCGTTCTGACGAGCTCTTTGTCACCGCCATAAATGAGAAACATATCCTTAGTTCTTCTCAAGTACTTAAGGATGTTCTTGACCGCTGTCCGATGATCCACTCTGGATTACTTTGGTACCTGCCGCTAAACTTACAGCAAGGCACACATCAGGTCTGGTACACAGCATTGCATACATGATAGAGCCTATGGCTGAAGCATAGGAACATCTTTCATTTTCTCTCTATCTTCTGCGGTGGTCGGGCATTGAGTCTTACTCAACTTCACACCTTGTAATACCGGCAAGAACCCTTTCTTTGCTCGATCCATTTTGAACTTTTCAAAACTTTATCAAGGTATGTGCTTTGTGAAAGTCCTATTAAGCGCCTTGATCTATCTCTATAGATCTTAATGCCCAATATGTAAGCAGCTTCACCGAGGTCTTTCATCGAAAAACTTTTATTCAAGTATCCCTTTATGCTATCCAGAAATTCTATATCATTTCCGATCAATAATATGTCATCCACATATAATATCGAAATGCTACAGAGCTCCCACTCACTTTCTTGTAAATACAAAGCTTCTCCAAAAGTCTCAGATAAAACCAAATGCTTTGATCACACTATCAAAACGTTTATTCCAACTCCGAGAGGCTTGCACCAGTCCATAAATGGATCGCTGGAGCTTGCACACTTTGTTAGCTCCTTTGGATCGACAAAACCTTCTGGTTGCATCATATACAACTCTTCTTCCGTAAATCCATTCAGAATGCAGTTTTAACATCCATTTGCCAAATTTCATAATCATAAAATCGGCAATTGCTAACATGATTCGGACGGACTTAAGCATCGCCACGGGTGAGAATGTCTCATCGTAGTCAATCCCTTGAACTTGTCGAAAACCTTTTGCAACAAGTCGAGCTTTATAGACGATAACATTACCATCGCGTCGTCTTCTTCTTGAAGATCCATTTATTCTCAATTGCTTGCCGATCATCGGGCAAGTCAACCAAAGTCCACACTTTGTTCTCATACATGGATCCCATCTCGATTTCATGGCCTCAAGCCATTTTGTGGAATCTGGGCTCACCATCGCTTCTTCATAGTTCGAGGTTCATCATGTTCCAAGAACATGACTTCCAAAATAGGATTACCGCATCACTCAGTGCGGATCTTGCTCGTTGATCTACTGAAGTTCAGAGAAACTTGATCTGAAGTTTCATGATCATCATCATTAGCTTCCTCCTATTTGGTGTAGGTGTCACGTAAACTGTTTTCTCGTGATGTACTACTTCTCAATAAGGGAGTAGATACAGATTATCTCATCAAGTTCTACCTTCCTCCCACTCACTTCTTTTGTGAGAAACTCTTTCTCCAAAAAGTTTCCAATTTAGCAACAAAAATCTTGCCTTCGGATCTGTGATAGAAGGTGTACCCAACTGTCTCCTATGGGTATCCTATGAAGACACATTCGATTTGGGTTCGAGCTTATCAGGTTGAAGCTTTTTCACATAAGCATCGCAGCCCCAAACTTTTAGAAACGACAACTTTGGTTTCTTGCCAAACCACAGTTCATAAAGCGCCGCCTCAACGGATTTAGATGGTGCCCTATTTAAAGTGAATGTAGCCGTCTCTAAAGCATAACCCCAAAACGATAGCGGTAAATCAGAAGAGACATCATAGATCGCACCATATCTAATAAAGTACGATTCGACGCTCGGACACACCATTACGCTGTGGTGTTCCGGTGGCGTAAGTTGCTAAACTATTCCGCATTGTTTCAAATGTAGGCCAAACTCGTAACTCAAATATTCTCCTCCACGATCAGATCGTAGAAACTTTATTTTCTTGTTACGATGATTTTCCACTTCACTCTGAAATTCTTTGAACTTTTCAAATGTTTCAGACTTGTGTTTCATTAAGTAGATATACCCATATCTGCTCAAATCATCTGTGAAGGTGAGAAAATAACGATATCCGCCACGAGCCTCAACATTCATTGGACCACATACATCAAGATGTATGATTTCCAATAAATCTGTTGCTCTCTCCATAGTTCCGAGAACGGTGTTTTAGTCATCTTGCCCATAAGGCACGGTTCTTAAGTGCCAAGTGATTCATAATCAAGTGACTCCAAAAGTCCATCAAGATGGAGTTTCTTCATGCGCTTTACAATCGATATGACCTAAACGGCAGTGCCACAAATAAGTTGCACCATCATTATCAACTCTGCATCTTTTGGTTTCAACATTATGAATATGTGTATCACTACTATCAAGATTAAGTAAAACAAACCATTCTTCAATGGTGCATGACCATAAAAGATATTATTCATATAAATAGAACAACCATTATTCTCGATTTAAATGAATAACCGCCTCGCATCAAACAAGATCCAGATATAATGTTCATGCTCAACGATGGTACTAAATAACAATTATTTAGGTCTAATACTAATCCCAAGGTAGATGTAGAGGTAGCGTGCCGATCGCGATCACATCGACTTTGGAACCATTTCCCACGCCAAGATCGTCACCTCGCCCTTAGCCAATCTTCGCTAATCCGTAGCCCCTGCTTCGAGTTGCAAATATTAGCAGCAGAACCAGTATCAAATACCAGTGCTCTGCGAGTATTAGTAAGGTACACATCAATAACAAGTATATCACATATACCTTTGTTAACCTTGCCATCCTTCTTATCCGCCAAATACTTGGGGCAGTTCCGCTTCAAAGGACCAGCCCGCTTGCAATAGAAGCACTCAGCCAGTGCTTAGGACCAGACTTGGGTTTCTTCTCTTGATCAGCAACTTGCTTGCCGCTCTTTTGAAGTTTCCTTTTCTTTCCTTTGCCCTTTTCTTGAAACTAGTGGTTTTGTTAACCATCAACACTTGATGCTCCTTTTGATTTCTACCTCCATGCTTTCAAAGATCGCCAAGAGCTCGAGCATTGTTTTGGTCATCCCTTGCATATTATAGTTCATCACGAAGCTCTTGTAGCTTGGTGGCGTGATTGGAGAATTTCATCAATGACGCAATCATCCGGAAGATTAACTCCCAGTTGAATCAAGTGATTGTTATATCCGGACATTCGAGTATATGCTCACCGATGTAACCGTTCTCCTCCATCTTACAGCTATAGAACTTATTGGAGACTTCATATCTCTCAATCCGGGCATTCGCTTGAATATTAACTTCAACTCCTGGAACATCTCATATGCTCCATGGTGTTCAAAACGACGTTGAAGTCCCGGTTCTAAGCCGTAAAGCATGGCACATGAACTATAGAGTAGTCATCGCTTTGCTTTGCCAGACGTTCACAACTTCGGCGCAGCCCTTGCACCAGGCCCGGCACCTAACGGTGCTTCCGGGACGTAATTCTTTTGTGCAGCAATAAGGATAATCCTCGTTACGGACCCAGTCCGTGTAATTGCTGCCATCATCTTTCAACTTTGCTTTCTCAAGGAACGCATTAAAATTCAACGGAACAACAAAGACGAGCCATCTATCTACACATCATAGACAAGCAAGATACTATCAGTACTAAGTTCATGATAAATTTAAGTTCAATTAATCATATTACTTAAGAACTCCCACTTAGAAAAATATCCTCCAATTCTCTAAGTGATTGCGTGATCCATATCAACTACACCATGACCGATCATCACGTGTGATGGAGTAGTTTCAATGGTGAACATCAATATGTTGATCATATCTACTATATGATTCACGCCGACCTTCGGTCTCCGTGTTCCGAGGTCATATCTTATATGCATAGCTCGTCAAGTATAACCTGAGTATTCTCGTGTGCAACTGTTTTGCACCCGTTGTATTTGAACGTAGAGCCTATCACACCCGATCATCACGTGGTGTCTCAAAGACGAAGAACTTTCGCATAACGGTGCATACTCGGGAGAACACTTCTTGATAATTTAGTAAGGATCATCTTATAATGCTACCGTCAATCAAAGCAAAATAAGATGCATAAAGGATTAACATCACATGCAATCAATATAAGTGATATGATATGGCCATCATCATCTTGTGCTTGTGATCTCCATCTCCAAGCACCGTCATGATCACCATCGCCACCGGCGCGACACCTTGATCTCCATCGTAGCATCGTTGTCGTTTTCGCCAACTATTGCTTCTACGACTATCGCTACTGCTTAGTGATAAAGTAAAGCAATTACATGGCGCTTGCATTTCATACAATAAAGCGACAACCATATGGCTCCTGCCGATTGCCGATAACTCGTTACAAAACATGATCATCTCATACAATAAAATATAGCATCACGTCTTGACCATATCACATCACAACATGCCCTGCAAAAACAAGTTAGACGTCCTCTACTTTGTTGTTGCAAGTTTTACGTGGCTGCTACGGGCTGAGCAAGAACCGTTCTTACCTACGCATCATAACCACAACGATATTTCGTCAAATAGACTCCGCTTTAACCTTCTCAAGGACCGGGCGTAGCCACACTCGGTTCAACTAAAGTGAGAGAGCAGACACCCGCCGGTCACCTTTAAGCAACGAGTGCTCACAGCGGTGAAACCAGTCTCGCGAAGCGCACGCGTAATGTCGGTCCGGCCGCTTCATCTCACAATACCGCTGAACCAAAGTATGACATGCTGGTAGGTAGTATGACTTGTATCGCCCACAACTCACTTGTGTTCTACTCGTGCATATGACATCAACGCATAAAACCAGGCTCGGATGCCACCGTTAGGGAACGAGAAATTTCAAAAATTTTCCTACGATCACGCAAGACCATGGTGATGCATAGCAACGAGATGAGAGTGTTGTTCACGCCCTCGAGACCAGCAACGGAAGCGTTGACGCAACGTAGAGGAAGTAGTCGTACTTCTTCCCGATCCAACCGATCCAAGTACCGAACTTACGGCACCTCCGAGTTCTGCACACGTTCAGCTCGATGACGTCCCTCGAACTCCGATCCAGCCGAGTGTCGAGGGAGAGTTCCGTCAGCACGACGGCGTGGTGACGATGATGATGTTCCACCGACGCAGGGCTTCGCCTAAGCTCCGCTACGGTATGATCGAGGTGTAATCTGGTGGAAGGGAGCACCGCACACGGCTAAGGAACGATCTAATCGATCAACTTTGTGTGTCATGGGGTGCCCTCTGCCCCTGTATATAAAGGAGGGAAGGGGAGGGGCTGGCCGGCCACCTATGGCTGCGCCTGGGAGTCCTACTCCCACCGGGAGTAGGATTCCCCAATCCTAGTCCAACTAGGGTTTGACCAAGGGGAGAGGGAGAGAGGGGGCGCCACCCCCTTCTCCTAATCCTAATAGGACTAGGGAAGGGGGGAAGGCTGCGGCCAGCATATGGCCCCCTTTTCTCTTTCCCCTTAAGGCCCATCAAGGCCCATTGACCCCGGGAGGTTCCGTAACCCCGGTACTCGGTAAAATTCCCAATTTCACCCGGAGTGATTCCGAGTCCAAACATAGGCTTCCAATATATCAATCTTTATGTCTCGACCATTTCGAGACTCCTCGTCATGTCCGTGATCTCATCCGGACTCAACAACCTTCGTACATCAATATCATATAAACTCATAATAACTGCCATCGAAACGTTAAGCGTGCGGACCCTACGGGTTCGAGAACTATGTAGACATGACCGAGACACCTCTCGGTCAATAACCAATAGCGGGACCTGGATGCCCATATTGGCTCCTACATATTCTACGAAGATCTTTATCGGTCGACCGCATAACAACATACGTTGTTCCTTTGTCATCGGTATGTTACTTGCCCGAGATTCGATCGTCGGTATCCAATACCTAGTTCAATCTCGTTCATCGCAAGTCTCTTTTCTCGCCCGTAATACATCATCTCACAACTAACACATTTAGTTGCAATGCTTGCAAGGCTTATGTGATGTGCATTACCGAGAGGGCCCAGAGATACCTCTCCGACAATCGGAGTGACAAATCCTAATCTCGAAATATGCCAACCCAACATGTACCTTCGGAGATACCTGTAATGTACCTTTATAATCACCCGATTACGCTAGACGCGTTTGGTAGCACCCAAAGTGTTCCTCGGCAAACGGGAGTTGCATAATCTCATAGTCATAGGAACATGTATAAGTCATGAAGAAAAGCACTAGCAACAAACTATACGATCAGGTGCTATGCTAATGGAATGGGTCATGTCAATCAGATCATTCAACCAATGATGTGATCCCATTAATCAAATAACAACTCCTTGTTCATGGTTAGGAAACATAACCATCTTTGATTAACGAGCTAGTCAAGTAGAGGCATACTAGTGACACTCTGTAGGTTTATGTATTCACACATGTATTATGTTTCCGGTTAATACAATTCTAGCATGAATAATAAACATTTATCATGATATAAGGAAATAAATAATAACATTTATTATTGCCTCTAGGGCATATTTCCTTCATTCCGTGCCTGAAGAAGCTGTATATTGAGGTGATGTTCCTTTCCTGTTAAATGTTAACCATAAGGGAGTTCAATTTTTTGCACCTTTTCCAAAGTTTACAATGACAATGTACTACAATTTCTGAAGGAATTTTGGAGGATTTTAGGACATACACCGCCACCCCATATTGGTTGCTTCATTCATATGGTTACAATCGGCCATAAGCATTTCTCCTTTGGATTCATCTGTACTAGTTTTCTTTGGGAATTTTTCATCCAATCCAACCTCTTGTGAAGAAGGCTACATGTTTCTAGATTGTAATCAAATGCCCATGTTAATCATGCCAGATCGAAGATGGCACGTTGGTGCATTTTACAAATCCTGCAAACCAAATGGGCATGTAGCAGTGTTCAAAACTGCATGTAGGCACTAACACGTTCTCTTCTTTTGCAGTGAATATTAGGCCCAGTGGAAGATGTTTATAACGACAATCACATTGAATGCCTGGATCTGCATCTCTCAAATATTACTTTGAACTCCTACGGAGGGACCCCACCGGAGAATACACTCGTCAGGTTCTTTCTTGCCAGAGCAAAGGTGCTGAGGGTACTGAGGTTGAACACGCATTTAATTATGAAAGATCAATGGTATGATTATCAGAGGCGGCAGGTACTGTGGAATGGAAGTGCCTCCAAAAATGCCAAACTTCGTATTGGAAGAGCATATGGCAAAGCAATCGGAAGTTATTGTGTCAAACCCATACATGACTTGTCAGCGGCTGATCCCTTTTCAGAAATGACGCAGCTTGCAATGTTTGAATTTGGGCGTTGTAATATTTGAATTTGAACCTTGCAATATTTATGGTATTTGTTATATTGAACCGCTTTATTCTCTTGTCTCAACGCAAACAGTTCATCCGGTGAATCGCATGTCGCATATCGCATACACACCTTGATCTGGCTGACCGTTTATTTTGTGTTGCCTAATCACAAACAGTTCATCTGAGTGAACTGTATGATGTAAATTGCACACACCTTGATCTGGCTGACTGTTCCTTTTGTGTTGCCTAATCACAAACAGTTCATCCGACTGAACCGTATGTTGTACATCGCACACACCTTCATCTGGCTGCCCGTTTCTTTTGTTCCTCCTCATCGAAAACGGTTAATTGAACTGAACTGTATGCCCTGAATCGCACACGCAACTAAAATCTGAACTGTGTTTGATGCATCCGTCTTCGCAAATGTTTTGCACCTTTTTTGACGGTTTTTTACACCATCATTTGCGATTATTACATCGCACACAGTTTCGTCGAAGGGTCTCTGTTTTGAATGATATCCCCTAAAGGAGCAGAACTAACCATAGTGATGGGATGACCCAGAAAATATTGCTTGAGCTTTCGGCTAGCCATGAACACCTCATATACAAGCTTCTGCCAATGTGGATACCTCTGCTTGGACTCAATAAGCACCTCACTGATGTACTAAACCGGCCGTTGAACCAGATGCTCCTTGCCTGATTCCTTCCTTTCCACCACAATGGCTACACTGACAACTCGGCTATTGGCAGCCACATATAACAACAAAGGCTCTTTATCAATGGGAGCAGAAAGAACCGGTGGCTCAGCCAGCTGTTTCTTCAAGGCCTCAAATGCCTGATTAGCAGCATCACTCCAAACAAAGTGATCTGTCTTCTTCATCATCTGGTAAAGAGGGACAACCTTCTCACCCAACCGGCTTAAGGCCGCAATACGACCTGCCAAACGCTGAACATCATTGATACACGCCGGTTTAGCCAGAGAGGTGATAGCCTTTATTTTCTCCGGGTTAGCTTCAATACCCCGTTCGGAAACCAGAAAACCCAAGAGCTTTCCTGCTGGCACACCAAAGACACACTTGGCTGGGTTAAGCATCATCTTGTAAACCCGGAGATTGTCGAAGGTATCCTTCAAATAATCTATCAGGGTCTCCTTCTTCCTGGACTTCACCACAATATCATCCACATAAGCATGAACATTACGCCCGATTTGATTATGAAGGCAATTCTGCACACACCGCTGGTAAGTCGCCTGGGCACTCTTAAGGCCAAAAGGCATAGATACATAACAGAAGGCTCCAAAAGGAGTGATGAAAGTTGTCTTCTCCTGGTCCTTAACTGCCATCTTGATCTGATGATAACCAGAATACGCGTATGAAAAACTCAAACATTCACAACCCGCCGTAGCATCAATGATCTGATCAATATGGGGGAGAACAAAAGGATCAGCTGGACAGGCCTTATTAAGGTCTGTGTAATCCACACACATGCGCCAAGTGCCGTTTTTCTTAAGCACCAGCACCGGGTTAGCCAACCACTCAGGATGAAAAACTTCAACAATGAACCCAGCCGCCAAGAGCCGGGCCACTTCTTCACCAATAGCCTTGCGCCTCTCTTCATTGAAACGGTGAAGGAATTGCTTGACCGGTTTAAACTTTGGATCAATATTGAGAGTGTGCTCAGCGAGTTCCCTTGGTACACCTGGCATGTCTAAAGGCTTCCATGCAAAGATGTCCCGGTTCTCACGGATGAACTCGATGAGCACGCTTTCCTATTTCAGATCCAGATTCACACTAATGCTGAACTACTTGGATGAATCGCCAGGAACGAAGTCAACTAGCTTAGTGTCATCCGCCGACTTAAACTTCAACAAGGGGTCGTGCTCTGTGGTTGGCTTCTTCAAAGACGTCATATCCGCCGGGTCAACATTATCCTTGTAAAATTTCAATTCCTCTCTTGCACAAACAGACTCAGCGTAAGCATCATCGCCTTCTTCACATTCCAAGGCTATCTTGCGGCTTCCATGTACTATGATAGTGCCCTTGTGACCCGGCATCTTAAGCTGCAAATAAACATAACAAGGCCTCGCCATGAATTTAGCGTAAGCCGGCCGCCCAAACAGAGCGTGATAAGGGCTCTTGATTTTAACTACTTCGAACGTCAACGTCTCAGATATGGAATCATACTCATCTCCAAAGGCAACCTCCAAAGATATTTTGCCTACTGGAAATGCCGACTTACCAGGCACCACATCGTGAAATACAGTGTTGGACGGCTTAGGATTTTTATCAGTTAATCCCATGTGACAGAAAGTATCATAACAAAGGATATTGATGCTACTGCCTCCATCCATGAGTACCTTAATGAATTTCTACCCTCCAACTTGAGGTGCCACCACCAAAGCCAAGTGACCCGGGTTGTCAACACGGGGCGGGTGATCTTCAGGGCTCCAAACAATAGGGTGTTCAGACCATCGCAAGTAACGGGGAATTGCCGGATCAACCGCGTTTACTGCCCTTTTATGGAGCTTTTGATCCCGCTTACACAGACTCATGGTGAAAACGTGGTACTGCCCACTACTCAACTGCTTCGGATTACTTTGATAACCAGACTGTTGTTGTTGATTCCCCTGACCAGACTGTTAATTATAACCACCCTGATTGCCTTGGCCCTGAAAACCAGAATTTGAACCGCCACCACCATAACCCAGACCGGAACCTGAGCCGCCATTCGGCCCATGATTATCCTAGAAAAAAATTTGACTTTCTGTACTCCTTCATAATGAAGCAATCCATCCAGAGGTGAGCGGCTAGCCTTTCCCGTGTACCATGCTTCGGGCAGGGCTGATTCATCAGCTCCTCAAGATTGAAATTTGGCCCTCCAAACCGAGGAGGTGGCCTTCCCTTACGACGCTGACCATTATTCTGCGTATTGGTGTTAGCCACAAAATCCAAATTACTATCAGCTTTGCACTTACCATTGCCCCCCTGGCTCGCCGGGTTATGCTGCTGCCCCTTGGTGTTGCTACTCTTCTTTCCCTTACTCGGCTTTTCATCATCAGACTCGGGGTCCTTGGTACTATCAGAGTCAGCATACTTGACTAGAGCCGCCATTAGCTCCCCCATGTCACTGCAGTGGCGTTTGAGCCGTCCTAATTTCTGCTTAAGGGGCATGAAACGACAATTCTTCTCTAACATCAAGACTGCTGAACCGACATTGATGTGATCCGATGAGTGCAAGATAGTTGAGACCCGGCGCACCCAATGGGTTGTTGACTCGCCCTCTTCCCGGACACAGGAGTCTAAATCCACAATTGACATGGCCTACTTGCATGTATCTTTAAAATTCTGGATAAACCGGGCTTTTAACTCGGTCCATGATCCAATGGAGTTGGCAGGCAGCCCTTTCAACCAAGTACGGCCGTCCCATCCAACATCATAGTGAAATACTTAGCACATGCAGCATCGCCAACATCCAGTAGCTCCATTGCCATCTCATAACTTTCAACCCAAGCTTCAGGGGGTTGATCTGCCGTGTAGTTAGGCACCTTACGGGAACCCTTGAAATCCTTGGGTAAACGCTCGTTACGTAGAGGTGGCACTAAACATGGCACACCCAAGGTTCTAGAGGTTACGCCTGCCTCCACCGAAGTTGTCGGATAAGCCGGAGAGTGTTGATGCGTCGTTTGGTGAGCCGCCAGCTCGGCCTCCCGACGCGCTCTGCCCTGATCAACCAGAGTCTGAGCATTGGCACCACCGCGCGTCGGGTCATGCCCACGAGGCTGGTTACGGCGCTATTCACTGCTTGAGACCGCTGGTGAGTGAATGTGCCTGCTGTAACTCCGGCTTGGACGAGTGGTTGAGTGAATCCGCTCGCGACTATAAGAATAAGCCGCTTGCTGCTCCAATGTTGTCTGAAGAAGTTCTCTAGCCCGCCGTGTCTCTATCGTCGTGGGAGACTCACCTTCAACTGGTAAATCCGCCAATCGTGTTGCTGCAGCAATCATATTGTCCAAAGGGTTGGAATAATGACCCGGTGGCGTCGGTACATACTAAGGCGGAGCAGCATTCAAATGGGGCGGATCTGTCATGCGCGGCTGAGCTGGCGCTCCAGCCCTAGGCGCTTCGACCGCCAGGTTCACCTCCCGCGGATTACTAGTCCCCACCCCAGGCGTGTTGAAGAGGTTCCTCGCCTCATAAACTGAAGGTAAACGAGTCTGGTGCCTCCTTCTCATGACCTCATTTGAAGCGTTCTAATCCAATGTGAGCAGGAAGGAATCTGCTTGAATCCGTTGTGCTTGGGCGTCCAAAACAGTCTGCTCTGCAGTCATCCTAGCGTTCTCAGCCGCCAGCTCCTCCTTGGCTCTTGAGCTATCCCATCTCGCAGCTTAGCCACATCCACCTTGTGTTGCTCCTGGTTGTCCGGGGTTACTTCCACCGCCATCAGAGTTGCCAGAGCTTCTAACAATTCTGTGAGAACTTGAGCCAGCGGGCGCGCAGATCCGCTAGCACCAGCCGCCGCCGCAGCCATTGAACTAGAGGTCATAGCCGCGGCGGTTGTTGAACAAAGCGTGCTGTGTGCCAGCCAAGAAGATCGCAACCCTGTTCGGCGGCTCTTAGGGGTCCAGAATACTGTCACCATCAGAATATCCCCCAAGCCTGCCGTCTTGCAGTTGATACAATGAATTGGTCTCGCCCGTGGACGACTCACCATCAGAATAGATGACCATCTCACCGCCAGACACAGATATGTCCTCAAATTCTGCCCCATGGGTAAACCCAACAAAGGCGCATTTCACGGCGGGCTGAACTCGGGCGGGTCATGCACGCTGAGCTGTCTCGATGATGTCGGTGCAGATGTCCGGCTTAGGGCCCGGTTCGCCGATCTTGCTAATGAAGACGTGGATTCCGCTGAAGGGGACCCGGTACCCGTACTCGATTGAGCCGGCGTCGGGGCCCCGGCCTGCATCGGCGATGTAGAGCTTGCCGCGATGACTCTTGGTCATCTGGCCCACATCGTATCCCTTGATCCCTTTGAAGCTGCCCTGTAAGAACTCAAAACCACCGTGCGCTGGCCCCATGGAATTGTCACGACCGAAGTCCTAGCAGAAGGACTTAGTCGTGGAGCCATCGCAACTAGGTTAGCTTAAAGGGGTTAAACGGGACAAAGGACACATGGAGTTTATACTGGTTTGGCCCCTTGCGGTGAAGGTAAAGGCCTAATCCAGTTTGAGGTGGTATTGCTTTCGATTACCAGGGAGCGAATACACTTGACCTAGCTTTCGATCTCTTGTCTCTTTTTCTAAACGGCCGCCGGGTCATCCCTTTATATACACAGGTTGACGCCCAGCGGCTCATAGAGTCCCGACCGGCTCATACACAATGTGTCCAGCTCGGTGACTAGTTATACCTGCCTTACAATACAAGCTATACATATATGGTGGTTCACCCTCCTGGGCCTTAAATCACCTCTAGGCCTTGGGCCATCACTCGGCTCGTATGATCCGCCATCTTCATTGGTAAGCCATCAGTGGTATAACCCGGCCCCTCCTGGGCGGTTTATACCCAATAGTTATATCCCCAACACCCGGTGAAGAACAAGAGGTGGCAGCAGCTCCGTATCGTAAAACATAATGATTTCTTCTCTCGCATTTTTTCTGGACGAATAGGTACTTATGGAGTTAGAGATAGGGTTGCGAGGGCTGCTAGGGGCCCACAAGCATGCATAACGCATACAGGGGTGGCGCACCCCTGATTTCTACTACACAACCTTCTTCTTGTAGACGTTGTTGGGCCTCCAAGTGTAGAGGTTTGTAGGACAGTAGTAAATTTCCCTCAAGTGGATGACCTAAGGTTTATCAATCCGTGGGAGGCGTAGGATGAAGATGGTCTCTCTCAACCAACCCTGCAACCAAATAACAAAGAGTCTCTTGTGTCCCCAACACACCCAATACAATGGTAAATTGTATAGGTGCACTAGTTCGGCGAAGAGATGGTGATACAAGTGCAATACGGATGGTAGATATAGGTTTTTGTAATCTGGAAATATAAAAACAGCAATGTAGCAAGCGATAAAAATGAGCGTAAACGGTATTGCAATGATAGGAAACAAGGCCTAGGGTTCATACTTTCACTAGTGCAAGTTCTCTCGACAATAATAACATAATTGGATCATATAACTATCCCTCAACATGCAACAAAGAGTCACTCCAAAGTCACTAATAGCGGAAAACAAACGAAGAGATTATGGTAGGGTACGAAACCACCTCAAAGTTAAGTGTCACAAACAGCCCTAGAGTTCATACTAGAATAACACCTTAATACACAAATCAACCAAAACCCTAATGTCACCTAGATACTCCAATGTCACCTCAAGTATCCATGGGTAAGATTATACGATATGCATCACACAATCTCAGATTCATCTATTCAACCAACACATAGAACCTCAAAGAGTGCCTCAAAGTTTCTACCAGAGAATCACGACGAAAACGTGTGCCAACCCCTATGCATAGGTTCATGGGCGGAACCCGCAAGTTGATCACCAAAACATACATCAAGTGAATCACGTGATATCCCATTGTCACCACAGATACGCACGGCAAGACATACATCAAGTGTTCTCAAGTCATTAAAGACTCAATCCGATAAGATAACTTCAAAGGGAAAACTCGATCCATTACAAGAGAGTAGAGGGGAAGAAGAAACATAGAATCCAACTATAATATCAAAGCTCGCGATACATCAAGATCATGCCAAATCAAGAACACGAGAGAGAGAGAGAGAGAGAGAGAGAGAGAGAGAGATATCAAACACATAGCTACTAGTACATACCCTCAGCCCTGAGGGTGAACTACTCCCTCCTCGTCATGGAGAGCGCCGGGATGACGAAGATGGCCACCGGTGAGGGTTCCCCCCTCCGGCAGGGTGCCGGAACAGGGGCCCAATTTGTTTTTGGTGGCTCTGGAGGTTTTGCGGCGGCGGAACTCCCGATCCAATCTCTGTTCTGGAAGTTTTAGGGTATGTAGGTATATATGGGTGCAGGAAGTACCTCGGTGGAGCTTCGGGGGCCCCACGAGGCAGGAGGCGCGCCCTAGGGGGGGCACGCCCCCACCCTAGTGAGCACCTCCCATATCTCCTGACGGGGGGTCCAAGTCCATCCGGTAGCTTTCCTTCCAAAAGTAACTTCTCCAGTTGATTTTGTTCCGATTCGACTCCGTTTGATATTCCTTTTCTTCGAAACACTGAAATAGGCAAAAAAACAACAAACCTGGGCTGGGCCTCCAGTTAATAGGTTAGTCCCAAAAATAATATAAAAGTGGATAATAAAGCCCAATATTTCCCAAAACAGTAGATAATATAGCATGGAGCAATCAAAAATTATAGATACGTTGGAGACGTATCAAGCATCCCCAAGCTTAATTCCTGCTCGTCCTCGAGTAGGTAAATGATAAAAAAGAAATTTTTTGATGTGGAATGCTAGTTGGCATAATTTCATTATAATTCTTCTTAATTGTGATATGAATATTCAGATCCGAAAGATTCAAGACAAAATTTCATATTGACATAAAAATAATAATACTTCAAGCATACTAACTAAGCAATTATGTCTTCTCAAAATAACATGGCCAAAGAAAGTTCATCCCTACAAAATCATATAGTTTAGTCATTCCCCATTTTCGTCACACAAGAATGCTCTCATCATGCACAACCCCGATGACAAGCCAAGCAATTGTTTCATACTCTAGTAATCTCAAACTTATAAACCTTCACGCAATACATGAGCGTGAGCCATGGATATAGCACTATGGGTGGAATAGAATATGATGATGGGGGTTATGTGGAGAAGATAAAAAAGGAGAAGGTCTCACATCAATGAGGCTAATCAATGGGCTATGGAGATGCCCATCGATTGATGTTAATGCAAGTTGTAGGGATTGCCATGCAACGGATGCACTAGAGCTATAAATATATGAAAGCTCATCAAAAGAAACTAAGTGGGTGTGCATCCAACTTGCTTGCTCACGAAGACCTAGGGAACTTGAGGAGGCCCAGCGTTGGAATATACAAGCCAAGTTCTATAATGAAAAATTCCCACTACTACATGAAAGTGACAACATATGAAACTCTCTATATGAAAAACATGGTGCTACTTTGAAGCACAATATATGAGACTCGCTATATGAAGAACATGGTGCTACTTTGAAGCACAAGTGTGGAAAAAAAGGATAGTAGCATTGCCCCTTTATTATTATTATTTTTTATTTTTTTGGGGCCTTCTTTTTTTTTCTTTGGCCTTTCTCTTTTTTTGGGGGACAATGCTCTATTAAATGATGATCATCACACTTCTATTTATTTACAACTCAATGATTACAACTCGATACTAGAACAAATTATGACTCTATATGAATGCGTCCGGCAGTGTACCGGGATATGCAATGAATAAAGAGTGACATGTATGAAAGAATTATGAACGGTGGCTTTGCCACAAATACTATGTCCACTACATGATCATCTAGCAATATGACAATGATGAATGTGTCATGAAGAACGGAATGGTGAAAAGTTGCGTGGCAATATATCTCGGAATGGCTATGGAAATGCCATAATAGGTAGGTATTGTGGCTGTTTTGAGGAAGATATAAGGAGGTTTATGTGTGAAAGAGCGTATCATATCACGGGGTTTGGATGCACCGGCGAAGTTTGCACCAACTCTCAATGTGAGAAAGGGCAATGCATGATACCGAAGAGGCTAGCAATGATGGAAGGGTGAGAGTGCGTAATCCATGGACTCAACATTAGTATGAAGAACTCACATACTTATTGCAAAAATCTACAAGCCATCAAAAACAAAAGCACTATGTGCATGCTCCTAGGGGGATAGATTGGTAGGAAAAGACCATCGCTCGTCCCCGACTGCCACTCATAAGGAAGACAATCAAATAACACCTCATGTTTCAAATTTGTTACATAACGTTTACCATACGTGCATGCTACTGGACTTGCAAACTTTAACACAAGTATTTCTCAAATTCACAACTACTTAGCTAGCACAACTTTAATATCACTACCTCCATATCTCAAAACAATATCAATCAGGCAAGAGTCAACCCCTAAGCTCTCGCCCCCGTCGCTCCCGCGAGCGGCGGCTGGCGAGCCCCCCTTCTGCCCGCCCCCAGGTCCTCCTCCTCCCCCTCATCCCCTCGCCGTCGCCAAAAGACGCCACGGGCGAAGCTGGCCAGCGCGGCGGCGGCGGGGACTCTTCCTCCTAGTGCGGCGGTGGCGGCGCTGGTCGCCCGTGGGCGGCGGGCGCAGGTTATGGGCGGGCGCAGGGCGGTCTGCGCTGGCTGGCACTGGTGGCGCGGTCTCTCGTCGGGCTGCGGTGGCTGCTCGGTGTCAGCAACGGGCGCGCAGGTGGTGGCTGCTCACGCGCGGGCCCGATCTGGGCCTGGGGCGGGCCTGCAACCGATGCGCGGTTCTGGCGGCTGCCTCATAGCTCGCTCAGCGAGTAGAGGCATGGTGGTGGCAGTGGTGCTCGGCGGTGGGAGCGGTGTGGCAGGGGACGGCGGGCCTCGCCGGATCCGAGCTGCTGGGCGCAGGTGGTTGCCGCGGATCTGCTCGCCGGTCCGTGGCCGCGGGCCGAGGGGCCACCGGTGTGCAGGCGTTCGGGCAAAGGTGGAGGAGGGACCAGCGGCCGACGTGGAGGCTCTTGGGCTCCGGGGCGGCGGCCCCAGATGTGGTGGTGGCGGCTTCGGCCAGGAGGTGGTGCGAGTCTGGTCGCGGTGGATCGTGGGATCCCGTAGCCAGAATGAGGCCGACCTCGGCAGGGGTGGTGGTTAGTGGGTGGCGGTCGGTGGTGGCAAGTGGTCGGCACATCTCCGGGAGAAATCTTTGCTCCGATCTTCACCGGAGCCGGCGACGGCGGCGCCCGCGGGTGCCGTGATCTTTCTTGGAAGTGTCGTCGTGGAGGTGCTCCCTCTCCCCACGGCTTGGGCTCCGGAGGGAAACCTCAGATCCGCTGGATCGGGCGATGGAGGCGTGTTCGCGTCTTTCTCCTCCTTGGGGGCATCGTCTCGGAGCCGGCAACGACTGAGAGACTGGAGGATGATGGCATCTTCGCCGTCGATGGCGGCATCTTCGCCGTGTGGTTTGCTGAGGCGGGGCGCTGGTTCCTGTTTGGCAACGATGATGGCGTCGAGAAGAGCTTGGGTTGCGGCGTGGTCTTCGGTAGTCGGTTCTTCCCGACGTGTCCGAGGTGCTCTTTTGGGCACGGTCGGCGCAAGTCCTGCATATTTCCCTTGTGTTGCTCGTCGTCAATGTCGGAGCTGTCGGTTGCTTGCGCATGTGGCCATCCGTTGGCATGTGCCGTCGTGGCTTCTGTTCATGTCGGTGGCCAGGTTGGCCGGTGGTGCCCATGTCATGTGGGTTGTGTTGTATCGGTTTTAGCCCGGTTTTCCGTCAATTAACCGGGCAACTCTCTTCTTCTTAATCAATGAAAATGGCAAGTCTTTTGCCTCGTTTCAAAAAAAATATCTCAAAACAATCATCAAGCATCAAACTTCTCTTAGTATTGAACACACTCATAAGAATTCTTACAAATATTGTATGCTTAGCATATTAGGATTATTTAAGCAAATTACCATGCTATTTAAGACTCTCAAAATAATCTAAGTGAAGAATGAGAGATCAATAGTTTCTATAAAACAAATCCACCACCGTGCTCCAAAAGATATAAGTGAAGCACTAGAGCAAATGACAAACTACTCCGAAAGATATAAGTGAAGATCAATGAGTAGTCGAATAATTATACAACTATGTGAAGACTCTCCCATTTAAGAATTTCAGATCTTGGTATTTTATTCAAACAGCAAGCAAAACAAAATAAAATTACATGACGCTCCAAGCAAAACACATATCATGTGGTGAATAAAAATATAGCTCCAAGTAAAGTTACCGATGAACGAAGACGAAAGAGGGGATGCCACCCGGGGCATCCCCAAGCTTAGGCTCTTGGTTGTCCTTGAATATTACCTTGGGGTGCCTTGGGCATCCCCAATCTTAGGCTCTTTCCACTCCTTATTCCATAGTCCATCGAATCTTTACCCAAAACTTGAAAACTTCACAACACAAAACTTAACAGAAAACTCGTAAGTCCGTTAGCTTAAAGAAAACAAAAACCACTTCAAGGTACTGTAATGAACTCATTCTTTATTTATATTGGTGTTAAACCTACTGTATTCCAACTTCTCTATGGTTTATAAACTATTTTACTAGCCATAGAGTCATCAAAATAAGCAAACAACACAATGAAAACAGAATCTGTCAAAAACAGAACAGTCTGTAGTAATCTGTAACTAACGCAAACTTCTGGAACTCCAAAAATTCTAAAATAAATTGGTGGACCTGAGGAATTTGTCTAGTAATCATCTGCAAAAATAATCAACTAAATAGCACTCTCCAGTAAAAAGTTCTAGCTAATCTCATGAGCGCTAAAGTTTCTGTTCTTTTAGAGCATGATCATAAAGACTTTACCCAATTCTTCCCCAAAGGTTCTACTTGGCACAAACACTAAATAAAACACAAAACCACATCTAAACAGAAGCTAGATGGATTATTTATTCCTAAACAGAACCAAAAAGCAAGAAACTAAAATAAAATTGGGTTGCCTCCCAACAAGTGCTATCGTTTAACGCCCCTAGCTAGGCATGATGATTTCAATGATGCTCACAAAAAGATAAGAATTGAAACGTAAAGAGAGAATAATGAAGAATATGACTAGCACATTTAAGTCTAACCCACTTCCTATGCATAGGGATTTTGTTAGAAAACAACTTATGGGAACAATAATCAACTTGCATAGGAAGGTAAAACAAGCATAACTTCAAAACTTTAAGCACATAGAGAGGAACTTGATATTATTGCAATTCCTACAAGCATATATTCCTCCCTCATAATAATTTTCAGTAGCATCATGAATGAATTCAACAATATAACCAACACCTAAAGCATTCTTTTCATCATCTACTTGCATAGAAAATTTACTACTCTCCACATAAGCAAAATTCTTCTCATGAATAATAGTGGGAGCAAACTCAACTAAATAACTATCATGTGATTGAAAATTAACATAAAGATGACAAGTCTCATGGTTATCATTATTCTTTAAAGCATACGTGTCATCACAATAATCATCATAGATAGGAGGCATGCTTTCATCATAAAAAAAATTGCTCATCAAAACTTGGGGGACTAAAAATATCATCTTCATCAAACATAGCATCCCCAAGCTTGTGACTTTGCATATCATTAGCATCATGGATATTCAAGGAATTCATACTAACAACATTGCAATCATGCTCATCATTCACATATTTTATGCCAAGCATTCTATGTAATTCTTTTTCTAATACTTGAGCACAATTTTCCTTCCCGTCATTTTCACGAAAGATATTAAAAAGATGAAGCGTATGAGATAAACTCAATTCCATTTTTTGTAGTTTTCTTTTATAAACTAAACTAGTGCTAAAACAAGAAACAAAAAGATTCGATTGCAAGATCTAAAGATATACCTTCAAGCACTCACCTCCCCGGCAACGGCGCCAGAAAAGAGCTTAGTTGACGGGGTGTGAGTGTCTCTTACCTAGCCTCCCCGGCAACGGCGCCAGAAAAGAGCTTAATGTCTACTACACAACCTTCTTATTGTAGACGTTGTTGGGCCTCCAAGTGCAGAGGTTTGTAGGACAGTAGCAAATTTCCCTCAAGTGGATGACCTAAGGTTTATCAATCCGTGGGAGGCGTAGGATGAAGATGGTCTCTCTCAACCAACCCTGCAACCAAATAACAAAGAGTCTCTTGTGTCCCCAACACACCCAATACAATGGTAAATTGTATAGGTGCACTAGTTCGGCGAAGATATGGTGATATGAGTGTTATATGGATGGTACATATAGGTTTTTGTAATCTGAAAATATAAAAACAGCAAGGTAACAAGTGGTAAAAGTGAGCGTAAGCGGTATTGCAATGATAGGAAACAAGGCCTAGGTTTCATACTTTCACTAATGCAAGTTCTCTCGACAATAATAACATAATTGGATCATATAACTATCCCTCAACATGCAACAAAGAGTCACTCCAAAGTCACTAATAGCGGAAAACAAATGAAGAGATTATGGTAGGGTACGAAACCACCTCAAAGTTATTCTTTCCAATCAATCCATTGGGATATTCCTATAAGTGTCACAAACAGCCCTAGAGTTCATACTAGAATAACACCTTAAGACACAAATCAACCAAAACCCTAATGTCACCTAGATACTCCAATGTCACCTCAAGTATCCGTGGGTATGATTATACGATATGCATCACACAATCTCAGATTCATCTATTCAACCAACACATAGAACCTCAAAGAGTGCCCCAAAGTTTCTACCGGAGAATCACGACGAAAACGTGTGCCAACCCCTATGCATAGGTTCATGGGCGGAACCCGCAAGTTGATCACCAAAACATAATGATTTCTTCTCTCGCATTTTTTCTGGACGAATAGGTACTTATGGAGTTAGAGATAGGGTTGCGAGGGCTGCTAGGGGCCCACAAGCATGCATAACGCGCCCTGGGGGTGGCGCACCCCTGATTTCTACTACACAACCTTCTTCTTGTAGACGTTGTTGGGCCTCCAAGTGTAGAGGTTTGTAGGACAGTAGTAAATTTCCCTCAAGTGGATGACCTAAGGTTTATCAATCCGTGGGAGGCGTAGGATGAAGATGGTCTCTCTCAACCAACCCTGCAACCAAATAACGAAGAGTCTCTTGTGTCCCCAACACACCCAATACAATGGTAAATTGTATAGGTGCACTAGTTCGGCGAAGAGATGGTGATACAAGTGCAATACGGATGGTAGATATAGGTTTTTGTAATCTGAAAATATAAAAACAGCAATGTAGCAAGCGATAAAAATGAGCGTAAACGGTATTGCAATGATAGGAAACAAGGCCTAGGGTTCATACTTTCACTAGTGCAAGTTCTCTCGACAATAATAACATAATTGGATCATATAACTATCCCTCAACATGCAACAAAGAGTCACTCCAAAGTCACTAATAGCGGAAAACAAACGAAGAGATTATGGTAGGGTACGAAACCACCTCAAAGTTAAGTGTCACAAACAGCCCTAGAGTTCATACTAGAATAACACCTTAATACACAAATCAACCAAAACCCTAATGTCACCTAGATACTCCAATGTCACCTCAAGTATCCATGGGTAAGATTATACGATATGCATCACACAATCTCAGATTCATCTATTCAACCAACACATAGAACCTCAAAGAGTGCCTCAAAGTTTCTACCAGAGAATCACGACGAAAACGTGTGCCAACCCCTATGCATAGGTTCATGGGCGGAACCCGCAAGTTGATCACCAAAACATACATCAAGTGTATCACGTGATATCCCATTGTCACCACAGATACGCACGGCAAGACATACATCAAGTGTTCTCAAGTCATTAAAGACTCAATCCGATAAGATAACTTCAAAGGGAAAACTCAATCCATTACAAGAGAGTAGAGGGGGAGAAGAAACATAGGATCCAACTATAATAGCAAAGCTCGCGATACATCAAGATCGTGCCAAATCAAGAACACGAGAGAGAGATCAAACACATAGCTACTGGTACATACCCTCAGCCCCGAGGGTGAACTACTCCCTCCTCGTCGTGGAGAGCGTCGGGATGATGAAGATGGCCACCGGTGAGGGTTCCCCCCTCCGGTAGGGTGCCGGAACAGGGTCCCGATTGGTTTTTGGTGGCTCTGGAGGTTTTGCGGCGGCGAAACTCCCGATCTAATCTCTGTTTTGGAAGTTTTAGGGCACGTAGGTATATATGGGTGCAGGAAGTACGTCGGTGGAGCTTCGGGGGCCCCACGAGGCAGGGGGCGCGCCCTAGGGGTGGCGCGCCCCCACCCTCGTGAGCACCTCCCTTATCTCCTGACGTGGGGTCCAAGTCCATCTGGTATCTTTCCTTCCAAAAATAACTTCTCCAGTTGATTTCGTTTCGTTTCGACTCCGTTTGATATTCCTTTTCTTCGAAACACTGAAATAGGCAAAAAAAACAGCAAATCTAGGTTGGGCCTCCGGTTAATAGGTTAGTCCCAAAAATAATATAAAAGTGGATAATAAAGCCCAATATTGCCCAAAAGAGTAGATAATATAGCATGGAGCAATCAAAAATTATAGATACGTTGGAGACGTATCAACCCCCTGAGTTTGTGGCTCCCTGGTGGGCCCCCTCTAGTAATTTCTTCAGCCAATATTTTTATATATTCTGGAATAGTTCTCCGTAAATTTTCAGATCCATCCGAGAACTTTTATTTCTGCACAAAAAAACACCATGATAATTCTACTGAAAACAACGTCAGTCCGGGTTAGTTCCATTCAAATCATGCAAATTAGAGTCCAAAACAACAGCAAAAGTGTTTGAAAAAGTAGATAAAGGTTGCTATCACAAGGGGCAATATAAAGTGACGTTGCTTTACATTAATAGTTTGCACGTCCAAAAACAAAAAATCCGTGACAACCTCTGCTTCCCTCTGCGAAGGGCATATCTTTTACCTTTATGTATTTACTTTTCATGCAAGAGTCAGTAGTGGTCTTCTCCTTTCCCTTTTCATTTTTCTCTTTGCAAGCATCATGTGGTGGGGAAAGATCTAGGCACATATATCCAGTTGGATATGAGTGACAATGCATGAGTTATTATTGTTGACAGTACCCTTGAGGTAAATGAGTTGGGAGGCGAAACTATAATCCCATATATTTCTATGTATCTGACTGAAACTTTTGCTCCATATACTTGTCGTGAGTGTCAGCAATCATAGAAGACTAAATGATAGTTGAGTATGTGGACTTGCTAAACAAAAGCTCTTACATAAGACCCTTCCTGAAAATATGATGAATTGTAATTGCCTTGTTGACTGAGAGCATAGTTTGTTAGTTTTCAAGAAAGTTTATGCTTTATACTTTGTTGTTGTGATGAATTGTTACTTTCTCATGAGAAGTTCTATGTTAATATATATTATTGCTATGGTATTAATCATGATGCTACTATGTCCGTATTTTGTTTTTATCGACACCTCTCTCTCTAAACATGTGAACATGATTATCGATATAGGCTTTCACTTGAGGACAAGCGAGGTCTAACTTGGGGGAGTTGATACGTCCATTTTGCATCATGTTTTCCTATTGTTATTTATAATTTTTTTGAGGACAAGCGAGTTCTAAGCTTGGGGGAACTGTTCGGAAATTCCAAATTAACTACAGTAGGCAACAAAAGGTTGACAAGCGCTCTTCGGTGAGATCAAAGTGTCAACTCGGTGAGGACAAACGTTTAGGGTTTAGGACAATGGCTATATCAATGTGACTCGGTGACTCCAGTGTATATGATTTCGGTGAGTCCGAGTTTAAATTGTGCTTTGTGATATAGGGGGAATGTGGGAACTTGTGTGAGGCTTTTGGAGTTTGATCTTTAAGCACTTTGAGCAAGAAACTCATCTTCTCAACGTCACCCCCATTTGATAGTATTGGCATACCTATGGACTCAATGCGATCTTGGATCACTTAAATATAAAATGAAGTTGTGAGGCTTGGCTAACACTTGTTCTTAGCATTTTGAGGGGTCCATTTTCATATCCCATTGTTGTACCTAAAATGAACCTCCCTGAAATATTATTTAGAATAGGCATTAGTTCAATGAGATATATGTTGTGAGGAATTATCCAAACCACCCGGAGATTAGATCCACTTTCGCTCGACCGTCTGTTCATGGCCATTACTTAGTAGTAACTGTTGTATTTAACTAGATTATTCCGCCGTTGGGTAACAGTTGTATTGATTGCATCATGGGGGTCATGGAATCCTGGGGTGCGGCCGACTTCTGGGCATTCGAGTGCTCCCATCTTCCTGGAGATCGACTATTAGGTCTTGTTCGTTAGGGGTTGGTAATCCGACTGTAGGCACTTGGTCCTATGACGGGTATCCCCTCTAGTATCTAACGTCTTGGTTTGAGCTCCACTATGCCTGGCATGTAGCCCCTTGGCCCATCGTAGTCTGGACCGTATCCTCGATTGACTTCGGCCTTAGGCTGGGCCATAAGTGTACATTGGCCTACCCCTTAGGTATAACCTTGTCAAAATGAGAAAAATTCAGGAGGAATCTAATCCTTCAAAAAAAAAAATCTATGAACATCTTTGAATGAAAGGAGCCCTAAATAAGAAAATTGTGCATATCCTTGGATATAACAGAGGAGGCACCGGAGAAATATGAACCCAAACCGAGGAGACGGTAAATGAGAAATGTCTACATCTCCGCAAATACAATAAAAATGATCACGAAAAAACAAGAGTGCAAAGAGCAGAACAGGTCAACGAGAAAATAAAACTCCCTCCAACTCAATAAGGCAGTGGAAAAGGTAAACAAGAAAAGTTCTATATCTCCTCGAATATAGTAGAAATGCCCGTGGAGAAACGCAGGAATGCAAACCACAAAATTGGTAACGAGACAAGTTACGTCCCCTCCAATCCTATAAAAGTAACCACAGGGAAACAAAGTACGCAAAGAGAAGAAAAGGTAAACGTGAAAACATTGCGTCTTCCCGAATATATACACAATAAAAGTGGCCATGAAAAAACAAGGGCGGGAAGGTGAATGAGACCTCGTCTCAAAAACAAAAACAAAAGAACGGTGAACCTCGAGCCGTATCGGGTCATCTCTCACAAGGCAGGAAGAGTAGCTTCTAATAATCTAATAAAAGAAAAAGGTTGGGACGGGTCCAAAGATGCTTTTGTCAAGTCGAGGAAATAAAGGTAGCGGGCATTGACTTGTGCAGCCAGCCAGCCAGCCTTGACCTGACTGACCCCAGCAGCATCCGATCCATAGAGAGGTCAGTAGGCCGGCCGGAGTGAGAAAAGATGCTTCCTAATTCCTATCCTTTTATTTTTTGTGAGGACCAGATGCTTTCTATCCTGACCGTGCCAGCCTCGTACTAAACCTTCCTTCGCCACTGCACAAATCCTGCAGCGCTTGTCCATGCTGGTAAACAGTAGATATGCCACGGTACCTAGGTAAATCCGTAAAAATGTAACAGTTCAACTGCTACCCGTACCTAGTCTTGGTAACCCTTCTTCTTTTGTTGTCGAAGGTACCTAGTCTTTGTTTTGACGATGGAAAACGACGGTGAAACGACGGGTAGTTCACCACTGTAGTTGAGTCATGCACGCACGGTGGTGGAAACGGTGAGAAAGAAAGGTCGGGCGGGTCGGGTGGTGTGGTACTACTCAGCTACTGGACCCGTCCCGATCGTGACCTGCATCGGCGTGCCTCTGGCTTACTCGAAACGACTGTCCGGTGGTAACTCTTGGCTGTAGCATATACTCCACCAGCATAACGGACGGTGCCAAAACTCAACGGCAACCCTACCCACCGGACCGCAGCAAAGGTGGCAATAACAGTGCGGTACACTACACTAGTGGAGTAACACCTTTTCAGAGCCAAATTCAACCACGGCCGGGTCGATGTTGCATGCAATGCAATGCACAATGAATGGTTTCCCCAGGACACTCGTGCCCCCGAATAAATCCCTTCTTCATACCTGCCGTGAGGACACGGGCCGTACGTACGTGCCATAAACAACACAACACCAGTACTCATCCATATTATCAATGCAACAATAACACATGAGCACGCACATCACCCCCGTGCCGTGATCCCTGAGCGATGGGACGGGAGAACCTCACACTGAATTCTCCTGCGTATTTATCTCACGAAAAAAAGAATCCTTGCAAAACTCTTACACTCCAGAGAACTGACCAGGGGCTCAGTCGCCGTCCAGAACGTTCTGGAAGCACGCCGAAAAGCGGTGGCATCCACCCAGCAGCTCCAACTTTGACGGTCACGAGTCTTGGCGCCGCTCTCCACTTTCAACGCACGCACCGCGCAAGTGCCGCGACCGACGGTACCGGCCGGCCGGCCGGTATCTCCAGTCCACGGCAGCCGCGCGCGCACACGCCGGCTACGTGCGACCCGAAAGGAGGGGGGAAAGGATGCGGGCCGGAATGATGCTGTTGGCCACTACCCCAAAAGAAGATGGATCGCCGGGCCGGAGAGAAATTAACAAAAAGAAAGCGTCTCCATCGGCACGGCACGATCCGATCGTACGTACAGTATGACCTGGATCGGGCCGGCCGGACGGGTCAATGGTCTCGCTCTCGCCTCTTCTTTCACGCGCCGGACGCGACTCAACTAGGTCAACCTTTACACGAAATATCTTTCTCCTCTAGGCTAGACCACCCTGATGGATGATGATGATCACATGCATCTCGCCGCGCCGAAAATGGCGACATGATTTGCCCGGCGACGGTCGGGCGATGCGCACCGCTGCTCGTGGAGGAACTCGGTCTCCGGCTCGACTCCATCGGTCGTCCGGGGTTCCACCGAATGTCCGGTGTGAACGTTCAACTTTGGGAATACTTGTGCTCGACGTAGTATTTTAGTACCGGAACGTACCCGGAAATCATCACATCACACCGCACAGATCTGTCATACTACTACTACAACATTGGATCCTTCGCAGTGGGGTGGACAGGGACACGCATATACTTGACCGCATATTGATTGTCTGCTGGCGTACAGACGAGCGTACACCGCCATCATCAAGCCCCTTGTTGGTAATAAATTCACAACAAAATCACTGTTTTACATACGGTAGGGGTGAGTGTATGTGCATATATACGAGCGCTTGCGTATTAAAAACAATTAAAATATATAGTGTATAATTTTTTTTGACAGGCTGAACTGTACAAGCTAGTCATGGGGATGTGGGGCGCGTACGTGCTTGTTTCGTGTCGTGTGTGTGACTCGCGACGTCTCGGCACCCGGTAGCGTCGCGTCAGACGGGCCGGGACGGGACGGGGCGACGGCCTCGTGAGGCCACATCGCCACCCACCAACGACCACCGCGCGCACGGGCACGGGCACGACCACGGCGACGGATCTCGTCGGTATCACGGCGGGGCCCCGTCCAGCGCTGCGCGGTCGCCGCTCGCCGCCCGCTTTGCCCCCGGGGATCGATCAATCATTGCTGCCCCCGCCCGCCCGCCCGCCCGTCCGTCGCCGCAACACTGGCGCCAAAGAAACATTCAGAGGCATACATGGTCAAATCAAACAGACTCTCCACCGGCACCAGAGTTCGTTCACGCTCCCGATTTTGGGTACCGCTAGATTCAAAGCATACGTACTATACGTATAGCCCGGAATAGCATCTGCTCTGCATTTGGGAGGATCGGGCTCAGATTCAGGGACCCTAAACCATACATGCACACATACGGCTAAACGCCAGTGCGTTCTCCGGAATGAGTACCTGGAGCTCAGCTCTACGGTGGGATATGCGGTTGGCGGTTGTCAAACTTGCATTGCATAACGCATTCATGGTAGCAGGGTCCAACCAAGCTATACACATTTCTTTCGACAGTTCCAGCACCCCCGAAAAAGGTTGAAAACTCGGTCCTGCTGCCTGCTGGTGGTGTTCCCACTTGGAGTAACTAAAACGAGAAAAGGAAACGGGCGAAAGCATCAGCACTAGTGCTGCAGTCGCACTGGCCCATCCACTGTGAGTTTGTTCAGGGCCAAAACCTTCTTCGGCAGCCAGGACGGAAAACCAGCAGGTGTGCAACCGGATCCGGGCATCTCAACATCGCCTCGCAAGAAGCTCCCCCCTCTCGCCATGGACCACACGCACCGTCGTGTGGCCACAGTCCAGTCCAGTCCACACCGGGACTGGCCGGGATGGGATCACTCACCAGTCACCGCACCGGTCAGGCCAGTCATGAACCACCACTGCGTTCACGGAGGAACTGTGTGCCAGTGTCTGTTGTTCGTTAGTTGGCCGACCACATGGCGGGCCAGGCCATCACCGGCCGGCCCCTGCCGGGCTTCCCTTCCAGAGATCCCTTCCCGGTCCACATACGGCGCGTCTGACCGGCTGACTTGCCATGCCGTCTCTCCTGCCGTGTAGGAGTATGCGGCATGCATGATCATTCGTTGGTGGCGGTACGTACTGATTGCCGGTGAGGTTACTCCGCACAGACTTTGCGTGGCAAATCTTGTTATCTTTCACTTTCGCGCGTCTCCCCCCCGAATTAGTATTAGTGGTGCTCGGGACGGCCATCACGCATCTGGCAGGGATTTATTGACTCGTTTGGTTTGTTCCTCTGCTTGGACCATGCAGACGGAGGAGGACCAGGAGGAGAGGCCAGCAGATGCAGATGCCCTTTCCTTTCCCTGATGCCTACGGGACGGACGGTGGAGAAATGAGAAATCCACCACCCGGCTTCGTCTTCTAGTCCAGGTATACGATCCCACTCGCCTGACCTGACCCAACCCAACCCAACCAACCGCGGCTACAGCTTCGCTTTCCCTTTCCCTTTCACTTTCACCGCGTCAATAAACATGGAAGAATCCAATGGAAGAGCAGTAGTGGGCAGTAACAACGACATGAATATGGCACCCGGCCGCAGCAACTGAGCGGTGGCATGCACGCCGTTGGTGTGAGTGGCGAGCTGCGATCTTTTGCGTCGTTTCGGTGGTTTCACTTTGATGATCTCGATGTCTGCGACGACCTACCGCGCCGTGGACGTCGAGAAAGACCGCTTCTTTTGTTTTTGGTCGGCTGGTGCGGCGGAATTCCGTGTCTTGTGAAGCTTGTGGAGCGGGACTCGCCACCATCCTCCATTTGACAAAAGGGGAATGGGTCGCCGAGAGGACGAAAGCATCGTCACTCGGAACATTGGACAGTCGGAAAGGGCCAATGGCCTAGCAAGGCATCGTTTACCTGGAGCTGAAAGACATTCCCTGAGACCAGATGCGATGGCGTATTGGTTCGGCGACGGCGACGGCTCCGGTCGTTTCCGCCCGCATGGTTAAAGAGGAGACTATCTTGCAAAATATCCTAGCCCCCTTTTTCCTTTATAAAATGGAGCAAAACTTTTGTAAGATCATTTCAATGCCCTTAAAACTGGGCGGTGTCCTACTGTATTCATATTCAGCATACCAACAAGAAAAAGATGTTTTAACAGGTGTACATGCATGATTTAACAGGCACATATCATGGAAGTATTGGGTAATGCGTCTTAAGCAAAAACATACTCCCTCCGTCCCATAATATAAGAACGTTTTTTACACTAGAGTGTAGTGTCAAAAACGTTCTTATATTATGGGACGGAGGGAGTAGCTTCCAGTGCAAGTCAAAGCTAGTCAAAGCTGATGCAGACATGGGACAAGAGGAAATCATGAAAAATAAGTCTTAACCAGAATATACTCCTTACCAACAGTACAACATATATTTCCCGCAAAAACAGGAAGATTACAACATTTACCAAGGAGATCCACTGACATTGTCGAAAATTCATATGAACGGTAAACTGAACCGCCTAGTCACTTATCAACAATGTACACAACCAATGACAGCACATGAGCATAATCTAAGGAGATAACAGCGCCCAAGGCACGATGAAACGTTCAATGTCTTCAATTTTCTACCATAACAGTGTGCTGTTGCGACGGCACTTCAAGATTGTTCAGATTATCACTTGCGACCTGGAGGAGTATAAGGATCCTTACCGGGAGTCACATATTATCGAACCAAGCCTCCTGCCGGAGTAAGACACCCACCATGTGGGTAACTAATTTCAGAGAAAGAATTAGCTGACTTGCAGGAGCCAAAATCATGGCCCGACTTGCAAGTTCGAAGAGTCATTAGCTAGTAACGTCATCAGCCAATCTTCCTCTTCTTCAGCTCCTGCAGCATTTTGCTTCTTGTTTTCTCGTCCAAAGCTTCAAGAGCCAGAACTGCATACCCTGCATCGCTACCTTTTGGCCTTCCAGCACTGCTTGAGGAGGTATTCTCCATATGATTCTCTCTGGACCCACCTTTTGGGCGCCTTACCAAGGGGGTAGTATATCTTTGACTGCTATTTGGAGAGCTGGCATTTGTTCTCAGCCCACCACCAATGTCTTGTTTCAGTGGACCATCTTGTGTGATACCTTCATTCAGACTTCCCGACGGCGTATCCTCATTCACAGCATCACTTTTGCATACATTAGGATTCTCCTTGGTGCTATGGTTTTCCACATGAGTGCTGCTTTTGTTGGATGCTACTCTTATGTGACGCCGCCTACTTTCAAACCATTTCTCGACCTGGTAGCAGAAACCATAGTGAGGGTTTTACTCAATACCAAGGCAACTGTACATGCATGGGAATTCATGAAAAAAAAGAGGTACAAACCTGACGGAATGTCAGACCTAGTTCTTTTGCCAAGCTTTCTTTAATAGCACGACTAGGATATTGATCTGTTTTAAATTGCTCATGTAGCCTCTGCAAAAAATAACATGAAGTGCTTGCGGATGAATCAAACTTATAATAGAAATCTTATTGCTTAAGCCTGTTTATCTCGTTCTGTTAAACTATACAACTAATGACATAGGAAAAAGAATTCCATAGTACCTGATTAATTATTGGCCCATATTGTCTCTTCTGACCTGTAGTACTGCTTCCGTTAGGGGTAAGCAGCTCTTCTGCATTTTGCCCATTCACCGAACCATGAAAGCTTTGTTGAGACCTTTGCGGAGTGAATTCATTGCTCTGACGCACGAAAGAACCTGCTTCACTTTCTTTTCCATTGTCCTTTTCAGGTGTGCCTTTCTTCGACAACTCTTCACCGTAACTAGAACCAGATGGTGCTTTCCCATTAGCCTGCTTTCGATTTCAGCATGAAGAGGAAATATGTCAAGTTCATAAGCCAGTGAAATCCACATGTATGCGCACATAATAACCAAATTGTACATAATACTTAAGGCAGAGGGGGCACTAAACAGAAAATTGAGGGCAATAGTTTAGTATCAGCTCAAATGCTAAACACAATAACTAAATTCAAGACAAAACAGACAAGCTATGTATCTGGTACTATATTATCATGCTGTCCATGTATGTCTAAGAGCAAGTAGCAGGCTTATAGCCCGCTTACATGGCAATTTTTCCTATGTGGAGGAGAGGGGCATGAAAAAGTAAGGGGCGTAAGCTCTCATGCAAGAGACTGCCTCTACACGTCCTCCTAGGCAAATAAAATAAATATGAAGAAAGAGAAAGAGAGAAGGTGGAAAAAAGTATACTTCTTATAGCCAATCTTACTATAAATGATAGCTATATACTCCCTCCGTTCCAAAATACTTGACTTCCATTTGTCCAAAAATGGATGTACCTACATACTAAAACATGTCTAGATACATCTATATTTTGACAAATGGAAGGCATGTATTGTGGAACGGAGGGAGTAGATGAAATGACATCATATAGCCAGCAGTTGGTTGTACTATTGCCATGCTCTAAGCTCATATTCCAAAATCATGTTGAGCATTCCCATGATGGCTTTTTTAATTTTCTGAATAAAGTAATCACTCTCCCAGTTGACAGCAAGGCAAACAAACATACCAAAAGCTTTCAAGGACAAAAACATTATCAGAATATGTGCTAAAATATGCACACAAGCAAGTTGGGGGCTTACAGCATAGAGTTTTTTGCTGTCTGGAGACTGAACCTGCTGTCCCGCTGAAACTGGTAAAACAACATATTGGTCCACTTCAGGATCCTTGCAAGGGAGATTGGAAATGGCTGCATTAGCGCAAATAGTTGTTCTTTCCAAGTCATCGGTACAGTCTCCACCAACCTTAGCTCCTGATGGAACTCCCTCCTGTCTAGAACAAGATTTAGCAATCTCGACACAGAAATCATCAGAGTCAGATGAGAAGTCATCATCCTCTGACTCATCTTGCTTCTCTTCGATATCTTTATCTGAATCAGGACTTGCTGGATCATAGTCATCATCCTCCGAGTCCTCAGAAGGTAATCCGAGGTCATCAACTTTCCTTTTCGGCTTCATATTTTCTGATTTGTCAGAAGAGTGTGACTTATCTGAACTTGACTGTTTCTTTCCAATATCTTCATCAGGACCTGCTGGATCATAATCATCATCCTCAGAGTCCTCGGAAGGTAATCCAAGGTCATCAACTTTCTCCTTCACATCTTCTGGATTGTCAGAAGAGGTGGTGAAATTTGATTCATCGAAGTCTGACTCATCTGAACTTGATTGCATCATTTCAATAACTTCGTCAGAATCATAGTCATCATCCTCAGAGTACGCAGAAGGTAATTCAAGGTCATCAACCTTCTCTCTATTTTTCAAAGGTTCTGAATTTCCAGAACGGGTGACAAAATTCAGGTCATCAGAGTCTGAACCTTCATCTTCAGGTTCTAGACCCAGAATCTGATCCTCTGCAGAGCCATCTGTTGGGATTCCAACATATTTCGAGGAGGTATTCTTTTCATGGTTCTCTCTGGACTCACTTTTTGGACAGCCTACCAATCCCGAGGTTTTAGTATAGCTTTGGCTGCTTTCCGGAGGCACGTGAGTTCTCTGCCCATCATCAGTGTCTTGTTTCACTGGACTATGTTGTCTGATACCTTCCTCTTTACATGCATTAGGTTGATCTTTAACTTCCATGTGAGTTGCGTCTGAGCTCTTCTTCTTCCTACTGTTGCTATGCTTTTCTAGCTGAGTGCCATTTTTCATAGCAGCTGCTCTTGCGTGACGTGTACTTTCAAACCATTTGTTAACCTGAAAGCAGAAGCCATTGTGAGATTTTGCTCAATGCCAAGTCAACTGTCACATGCAACTGGAAATTCATGACAAAGACATATGAACCTGACGGAATGTCAGCCCTAATTCTTGCGCCAAGCTTTCTTTAACAGCACGGCTAGGGTATTGGTCTGTTGTGAAATACTGATTTAGCCTCTGCAAGAAAAATGAGGTGTAAGCAACTACATCAAACTTTGGATAGCAATGCAAATTGGCTAAGCTTGTCCTGCTGGTTTTGGTAAACATAAAACCACCTATTATGAAGAGATGGGAATCTGTCACTTCACCTCATTAATTACTGGACCAAAATGCCTTTTCTTAGCTTTACTATTGCTGCCGTCAGAGGTAAGCCCCCCTGCATGTTGATCATTTACTAAACCATGAAAACCGTCAGGATGCACCGCTCGCGTTCCCCTGGTGCTTTTGCATGCAAATGAATCCACTTCATTTCGTTCTTCATTGTCTTCTTTGAGTGTGCTCTTACCAGACCAATCATCACCATCGCTTGATTCAGATGGTGCTTCCCCATAAGTATCCTTTTGATTTCAGCATTAAGAAACGTGTCAGGTTCATAATCCAGTAAAACACATTCTGTTTAACAGTTAAGTAAATTCTACTCAGCATTCCTAGTTGAGGTAATAGTTTAGCATCACTTCAAAAGCTCTTTTGTCTTCCACAGCCTTAAAGCAATAACAAAAATCAAGAAATGTTGGACCGGCTATGCATCTATTGCTAAATTATCAGGGTATGCATGCCCTGTTATGGTTATCGCATTATAATCATGTTAACCACCCCCATAAATGCTTTTTTTCAATCTTCAGTGAAACTATTGGATTTATCTATATTTCCTTAATAAAGTTATTATCACCCAGACACCCACTGATAGTACAACAACAACAACAACAAAAAATACCAAAGGTGTTTGCTAGGCCAGAAACATAAGCAAAATTAATGCCAAAATATGCATGCAAGTTGAGCTTACATCATAAAGTTTTTTGTAGTCCAACCGTTGAACCTGCCGTTTTGTAGACGGCAAAATCACATCTGGGTCGATCTCAAGATCCTTGCTATGTGACATTGATGTGTTTGGCCGAACAGGGGCCCCTTCCAAGTCATTAGTACGACCTCCAACCTTAGGACCAGACGAAACTTCATCCTTACTACAAGACTTCGTAATCTCAGCACAGAACTCATCAGAGTCCGATGTGAAGTCTGACTCATCTTGCTTCTCTTCGATATCTTTATCTGAATCAGGACCTGCTGGATCATAGTCATCATCCTCCGAGTCCTCAGAAGGTAATCCAAGGTCATCAACTTTCACTTTCTCCTTCTCGTGTTCTGAATTGTCAGAAGAGGTCATGAAATTTGAGTCATCAGAGTCTGAACCTTCATCCCCATCCTCTTCTGATGATCCTTCTGCGTGACCAGCCACATGTTCTTCGGATATATTGGGGTCGAAGTCATCATCTTCTGAATCGTCTGATGGAAGATCAGCTACATCATTTTGCATAGGCCCGTGTGCCACAGCAGCTGCCTCAGGAAAAACTTTCTGCAAAAATAATGTAGTATCATGGTGGAATATATTTCAAATTTATTGGCCTTGAAACAGCAACTATTCTTAACAGTGAAACTGTTACCTCCCAAGAGTCATTAATGTCAAGATCTGTCCCTTGGAGTTCATTTATTAATTCTATACAGTCTATCTTGCAATCACATGCAGGGCAAAGCCATCCTTCCTCTCCCTCAGGGACTACAAAGGGAATGATCACATGAATGAATTAACACCAGAAATAATGGACCTTGGATACCATAAGAAATTGAGAAAATAAATATTACTATCTTTAGTCAGTAAAGGAGGGTTTAGACAATTCTGGTGGAACCCTCTGTCGCAGGCTCCGTCGCAGAGAATGATGTCATTATTCAATGTAGCGTCTTGCAAACTACAAGTGGCACAAACAATCTGCAAGATGGGTAGCATGGTCACTGATTAAAATGGTAAGCATAACACAGCACAACATCAGAAAGGAAAAATGTGTTGACATACATCATCAGAAGATATCTTTCCTTCAGAATCAAACAAAGATTCCTCAAGCTTCCCCACAGTTAGAAGATGATCAAGATTCTGGAAAGCTTCTCGTATTCTTAATTTGCACCGCACGATCTCCGCCTTGGCTCGTTCAAGCTCCTTCTCAGGCCTTATCTTTTCCAAACTGCATGTTTGTGTATGGGTGAGTAATATTTCTATATTGCAACTCACGCTGCAAGGAATTCACAACTAAGAACATCCAAGAAGCTGTGTTGTTGACAATGAATGCGAACCAAAAGAAAAGAAAGCATGTTCATGCGCCTCTGATGAAATAACCAGTCAAATAAGAACATAAATTTAATTGAACCCTAAATTTGAACTGGGTGTGGACCAGTTGCCTAGTAGCGCGCGGCCGGCTGCGCCCAGCCCGCCGCCCGCGTTTGAGCCTTGCGCTCCGCAGGGTGTGTGCCTGGGTTGTTTCTTCGTTGTTAAAATGCCACAGGGGCTAGTGCTGTTGGTCTAGGTTTTTTAACTGAACCCTAAATCATTCATTACAACTGGCACATTTAGAAATTTTAAATGTACATGAATGAAAATATAACATCTGAAGACTTAATAAAGACATCAATAGAGATAAAATGATAAAGCGTGCAATAGGATACCCTTCTGCCAAATGTTTAGAACACAAAAAAACCTTTCCGTTCTTTCTTTTATCAAGAGGGACCAAAGAGACTCACATCGCAATTAATGGAGAGCTACATGAATGTAGACCTCATGACTCATGAGTGTATTTGTCAAACGAAATGAACAGATGGTAAGCTTGTCACTTTTATACTTCTAACCTCGCACACTCATGGTTGATTAAATGCACATTAAATAGGAAAGACCAACAAAAAAGCAGTGTTTTAGCTTAACGCCCAATTCAGGAACCTTTTAATTTTGTAATTACAAAAATTAGCCTTTTTTTGTACTTCTGCGCCGATTCAGAATTATTACACTAACAGTGGTAAATCAGATCCATATGTATTATAAGTTGCTAATTAATTCACAGATATACAGATGAAATAAATATAAGTGTTTCAAGAAGCAACAGCACCAAATACGCCTATGCAATAGTTCAACCAAAAGTGAATGCTCCCTCCATTCCCCTTTGTAAGGTGTATTAGTTGCTTCACTAAGACCAAGGAGGAGCTTAGAGGGGTATTATGGATTTCACCCCTGCATGACCAGCCACATGTTCATTAATTTCCGGCAGCTGTTTAATTGACCATCCAATCAAACGACTGCAGGTGTAAAGCAATAGTATGCATGCATGGTGTCCGGAGTCATGATTGTTTGCTGTAGCTAGCTATCCAGAATAAGCAAGTAACATGCATGCACGCATGGATGTGAAAGGACGAGTTGAAGGAGGGGCGGTGTGGATGGCGCAATAACTGCAGTACGATGGGATAACAACCGAGTTGGGCTAAATCAGCGCAAACAGATAAATGCACCTTACAATCGGGAAATTTTGCTAACTAAAACACCTTACAGAACAAACGGAAGGGATAATAACAAATGAAACTTTAGCTACAAATGCAAAGGTGAATTCAGAAGAAGACGCCAGCAAATCAAATCAAATACATGAATAGAGAGGTGGCGAACCTTTGATTTTTCCAGCCTTCACTGGCATATGCTTCAAGAAAACTTTGGTGATAGTTCATCCGATTCAAAATGTATCTAATTCTCTTACGAATTTTCGATAACTCATCGTCCGGACCACCCTTTGTGGGTCTATCCCTCTTTATTCTTTTAGCAGCTGGTTTTACTAGAGTGTCCACAGAGTCGCTAGGTGGATTATTTGCGGCTCTTTCTGTTGGAGTTTGCACAGCATCACTAGGTGACTTATCTGCAACTGATCTAGAACGAAGAACCCTGACAGTACTCTCAGATGACTTCAAAGGATAAGTTCTACTTGACAATACTCGGGAGCCTTTCCTTCCCCTGTTAGCTGCCCTTTTGAAATTTTTCCTTTCCCCCGACAGGGATGTGTACGGAAAAGGAAAACTTTGATTCTTAATGGTCTCAGGGTTCAGGCTAGAGTTTGCATAACTCCGAGTCTCAATAGTGTCCTCAGCAGAGCCAGAAGTATTGCTTTTGTCCATCTGATGGCGGCCAGAAATTATTTTATATTCTAGTAAAAGAAAGAAGATGGCTTCGGAAAATTGACTTCTTGCAGAGCGCAGTCGCAACAGAATATGGATCTGTATGTAGTTGCACCAAATGAACCAGCACCTGCAGCAAGTACACAAAGTATAATCAACATTTGTGGTTGTAAGAACTGCTCACATATAGCTAAGCAAACATTGATAGCTAACTTTGCATCTTCAAAAAATTTAAAGCCAGTACATTCATGCCATTACCAATACAAGATGTACTTCATACTAAGTTATCTTCAGAATGGTACGCGCCTAAGAGTGATTCACACACATCTATATAGCACATTGTTGCAATGAGTGTGCGTTAAAAATCAGATCTACTGCTGCCAAGACAGGTGACTTGTTCTGAATGACAATAATTTATACCAGCACACACCTGGCCGGCAATATCAGCAATGTACTACTCCCTCCGTCCAATAATATAAGAGCCTTTTTGACACTAGTGTAGTGTAAAAAACGCTATATTATGGGACGGAGGGGGTACCATTTTCAATCCTACAGCTTTCTGTAATTTGCTACAGACAGTGACCGACTTCCGCAGTTGGCACTATCCATGAAGCCGTCTCAAAACTTGAACAGCACATCTCACACAATCCACAGTTGAAATCAGCCGAACTTCTTTGCTTACCCAAGGGCCAAGGGGGCCAATGGCAAGCAATTATGATTTCCAGTTGGGCAATCAGCCGAATCAACCAGATACAGAGACCCGACTACCTGATCTAGCATTAGCGAACCATCAAAACCCTAGAAACCACGCCCCCTCTTCTAAACCGAACTCCCGAACCAATCCATCAACCACCGCTACGCTGAATCACGAAGCCCGCACAACCACGACTCAAACCGAGAACTACCGAACACCAGCGCACGAATCGCCCCCAGACCCACCGCCCTCGCGGAGACTAGGGCGCCGCGAACCACCGCTGCGCGAAATCTAGCTTGAATGGTTGGATTTGGCCGCGGCGGGAGCTAGGAGACAGGGTTGAGGGAGTCGGGCGGGGGTAGCGGAGAGGAGAGGGGAGGGGCGTGGGGGAAGGGAGGCGGGCCGGGTACTCACCGCGCTGGCGTCCGCCGCCGCCCGGAGAGGCGGCGATGGTCTGTCGCGAAGCACGACGGGGCGCTTCCTCGCGCGGACGGAGTGACGTGAGCGATTGGGGGCGAGCGGAAGCTGAAAATAAAAGGCACCAGGTGCGCGGCGCTGCTCCCAAACTGCCCCGCGGTAGGGTTTTTTTTTTAGGCAAACGGCCCCGCGGTAGGTGGCGTATGGCCTCTCGGCCCGGCCCAAGGGCCCATTTATCCGCATAAGAGAGGGGCAGCTGTTTGGGCCCACCGAGAGAATTGTGCAACGTTTTAGGAGGTGGATACTGGCCCATTTAGGCCCTGCCAACAAATAGAGAGAGTTCTGACGAAGGGAGCCCCGGCGTTTCCTATTTGGCGCTTCTATTTGGGCTCGGCCCATCTTGCTACTTTTTTCTGGTTCCTAAAAAGAGAAAAACGAGCTGCGCTGCAATGGATTCGAACCTCAAAACCTCCTGCTCGACGGGAGGCTGCACTAACCACCAGCCAGATGCTATCTCACGTGCTCAGTTTCACATTCTTCACATTTTCTTCTATGTCTTTTTCTCTTTTCTTTTTTCGTTTTTCTTTCTATTTTGGAACGATTTTGTTCGGAACTTTTTTTTCTAAATTGAACGAACTGTTTTCAATAAGACGATGAACTTTTTTTCAAATTCAATGAACTCTTTTCGAATTCGATGAACTCTTTTCAAAACCGATGAACTTTTTTTTAATTCAATGAACTTTTTTCAAAAGCGGTGAACTTTTCTTGAATTTGATGAACTTTTTTTGAATTTAATGAACTTTTTTTGAATTCGATGAACTTTTTTTAAACGATGAACTTTTTCAAAACCGATGAAGTTTTTTTTGAATTCGATGAACTTTTTTTATAAATGACGAACTTTTTTTCAAAATCAATGAACCCTTTTAAATTTATTGAACTTTTATTAAATTTTGAAACTTGTTTTCAAATTTACATTTTCGTTTTTCAGATAATTTATATTGGGTGAATGTTAACGTTTTACTACATGAAAAGGTTAACTAGAGATGTTTTCTAGTGGTAGACAACAAAATTAGTTTGTTCTAGTGGTTAGTGCGGTTGTTCTTTTTTAGGACAAACAAACCTTATTATATACCCGGCCTATTATGCGTATTACTTTATGATAAAATAAAAAATGAATGCACCATATAAAAACGTGAATTTTAGGAAAGTTCGTAAAATTGAAAAAGGTGCGCACAAACTGAAGTAAATCGTGAATTTGAGAAAAAATCACGAATTTGAAAAAAAATCACAAAATTTAGGAAAAAGTACATGAAATTTTGAAAAACAAAATCACAAATTTGAAAAAAGTTCATCGATTTTGAAAAAAGTTCACTGATTTTGAACAAAATTCATCAATTTTGAAAAAAATTCATCAAATTTGAAAAAAATAGTTCACTGCTTTTGAAAAAAGTTCGTCGATTTTGAAAAAGTTCATTGATTTAGAAAAAAAGTTCATCAAATTTGAAAAAAAATTCATCGATTTTGAAAAAAGTTAATCAGATTTGAAAAAAATATAGTTCACTGATTTTGAAAAAAGTTCGTCGATTTTGAAAAAGTTTATCGATTTAGAAAAAAGTTCTCCAAAAATGAAAAAAAAATCACCGATTTGGAAAAATGTTAATCAAAATTAAGAAAAATTTCATCAAAATTAAAATTATTTCATCAAATTTGAAAAAAAGTTCACAAATTTTAAAAAAGTTCATCCATTTTAACAAAAAAGTATGCGAACCAGGAAGAATGAAAAAGAAGAATGTGAAGAAAAGAGAAAAGATGAAAAGATGAAAAGAATGGAAAGATGAAATTTGTCACATGAGGTCTGGTGGCAGGGTGGTTGGTGCATTGTAGCTGGTGGGAGGAGGCTGTGCCTCTCGCAGAAGGAAAAAAAAACAAAAAACATGTTCTTTTTCGTTTCCGAGAGGCATGGCCGTGTTTCGCGCGAGCAAAACCGTGCCTCTCGGGAAGAAAAAAAATGATTTTTCATGCAAAAAAGGGATTTTTTTTTTGGTCCGAAAGCTAAGGAAGACCGGTGGAAAACCAAAAAGTCGAAACAAACCAGAAAAACCCATTTGAAAAGCCGAAAACGCGTGCGAAAAATAAAAAAATAAAATCCAAATAGAGCGTCCAGAGCACGACACGTGGCGGCGGCTGAGAGCGCGCCACCTGGCGCCAGATGGTGCGCTCTCAGCCCACCCCCAAGTTTGGGAGGCTCGCAAAGGAGCGCTAGTTGCTCTCGAGTTCTAAAGCAGTACACGACAGTTTTTTTTCTTCACTAGGAAAATAAAAAAAGTTTTTCTTCACTAAAATAAGTACATAGCAGCCTTTTATGTCTATACTTTTAGAGATAGATTGCCACATATACCATGTGGTATAGTAGTTGATAGGTTCCTTGTTTCAATTATGGTTAAAAAAAGATACAAATTTCTCTTGGAGCGTATGACTGATTATATAACATTTTTGCTAGTGTAATAATTTTTTCCTTTTCAAAAAGGAGTCCCAATGCCAGCACACCTTCAAGAAACGCCAAGCGACTTGATCAAATGCCTTGTCGGATCTAACTTATAGGCACAATGAATGTTCTGGGGGTGTCTATCTATGTTGGATCTTGTTAAAGCACTCTAATGCAATAATAACATTATTTATAATCATCCTTTCCACCACAAAAGAGATTTCAAATCTGCAGCTAGGTCATCCATGAAAGGCCTCAACATATTGACAACGACAACACTTTATAAATTACGTTACAAAGGTTGATTGGTCTAAAATCCTTCAACATTTCTGTAGTTGTGCCTTCTAGATAAGTGTGATGTTTGTCTTGTTTACCTGTTCCGACATGTAGCCATCTTTAAGTAATATTTTAACCGCCCTCGCCACTCATCCTTCAAGAGTTTCCAATTTAGCTGGAAAAAGAGCGGGGAAGCCATCCGGTCTTGGGACCTTTGGCTGACCGAACAGGGTGCATCACTTATTTTCCTTCTTCGTAAACTCGTGACACAAAGCTTCATTAATGTCACCCGAGACTTTATTTGTCAGGAGCTCGAGGAGATTGGCATGGGTGGTGCCATTATCACAAGTATAGAGCTCCTTAGAGAACTTGGTGATTCCCGTTTGCATTGTCTCCTCTTTCTCGATCTGATTTCCCAAGTGAACCTCAAGCTTGATAGTTTCATTCTTCTTATCCTCCGGCGGCCTTTACAGTCATAGAATTTTGTGTTTTTCTCACCCTCATGCAGTCAAGCTCCCTAGACTGTTCGCCCTAAAGCATATCTTCTATGTACACAAATTCATCAAGATCCTTAGTGATGCGTCGAGCCGCATTATCACTCCTCTCTGATGGTGTCGTTTCCCATACTCTACCCAATTATGCCTTGAGCCTACACTGAACCAAGACGAGCTTCGACGCTACATTCAGAAGGTTTGTTGTCCGTCCGTCCCCGCAACCCCATACCTGCTCAAAAAATTTCTAGGAGCAAAGACTCCCTTTCCCCCACATGATTTCATACTTTCCACGTCTCTTCTGTTGTGTAACCACAGGCACATGGACATACTCAAGCAACAAATTAATGTGGCATGAGCATGCTGAGCTGAATTTGATCTGGCTATGACATAGCAAGTATATAGAAGGTTGTTTTGAACTTAGTATGTTGAATTTGATTTGGCTACGATATGTAATTTGTTTCTAAATGATGGATTGGCTCTGGGTTGCATCCCAAGTAAGCTAGGGAGCTGTGTGTGATACGGTAGCTCGTTAAGCATTTTGGTGGTAAGCTGGTAGTCTGTGATCCGTTACTTTGGTTTCTATTAAGGTAAATCGGGAGGAATGCACGAGGGTGGGGGGAGGGGGGTTGTTGAAAAATGAGATCATGCGGCACAAAGTGTGTTAGTACGGAAACAAAACGCTCTAGTAACGTGTGGTTGCGGCGTGTTAATTCTTGCTTTAACATTCCTATCCCCACTGAAAGGATCGATATAGTTGACTAGGGGGGTGAATAGGCAACTAACAATTTTTAGCTTTTCTTTACCAAATTAAACTTTGCATCAAAGTAGGTTGTCTAGATATGCAACTAGGTGAGCAAACTATATGATGCAACAACAACAAGCACACAAGCAAGTGATACGTCTCCAACGTATCTATAATTTATGAAGTATTCATGCTATTATATTATCTGTTTTGGATGTTTATGGGCTTTATTAAACACTTTTATATTATTTTTGGGACTAACCTATTAACCCAAAGCCCAGTGCCAGTTTCTGTTTTTTCCCTTGTTTCAGTGTTTCGCAGAAAAGGAATATCAAACGGAGTCCAAACGGAATGAAACCTTCGGGAGAGTTATTTTTGGAACGGAAGCAATCCAGGGGACTTGGAGTACATGTCAGGGAATCAATGAGGAGAGCACGAGGCAGGGGGCGCGCCTACCCCCCCCCCCCCCAGACGCGCCCTCCACCCTCATGGGCCCCTCGTGGCTCCCCTGACCGACTTCTTCCGCCTATATATATCCATATACCCTAAAAACTTCGGGGAACAGAATAGATCGGGAGTTCCTGTCACGACCGGTTTTCCAATAAAAATATTTATTGAGAAACCGATCTTTGAATTCCAATGTGAGGAAAATCCTCCATACTGGTAGACAAAACCTTGATACAATAAGCCAGTAGCATTTAATATATTACAGGGTCGAGCTGAGGTTGCTCAACAAATTATTACAAGCACGCCAATAATTATACATAGCGGCGGATATGACTCAGGGGAGTGGTGGCATGCTACTGACTCGGGGTAAGGTAGTGGAATAACACAGTGGAGTGGATAATATGACTCCTACACTGGCGGCTCATCGAGCATCGAGGTGAGGCTCGATGAATTTATTTGGGTAGCGGAAGCGGATATAACACAGTGACTAATCCAGGGGTCGCACGAGACTGACTGGGATTCCTCTAGGCTTCTGTCACAGCCCTAGAATTTCATTAGTTGCATTAAGGCATTCATGTCATCATGTTCAAATTTCTCAGAAAGTTGAAATGGGGATTGCCTAAACCCTAGCATTAAAGGAATTCACTAGGTTCACCTAAAATATTTTTCAGTGAATTCAAATGGCTTTAGAAAATGTTCATCATTTCTGGAAAAATGCTATAATCCATAACCAGAGGTGCTGCACATTTTTCATGACATATTTGGTCACTGGATTAATTCATAAAGTATTTGCATTTGGGCATTTAATGCTAATAAATAGTTTAAATGTTCAAATAATCATAAACTAAAATGTTTGCTGTTTGTTATATTCCAAACAGTGGCATTGATTAGTTTCATGATTTTTGGGTTTGACCTAGTATTTTTAATAAAGCCAAACAGTTGCAGATAAATAGAAAAGAGAAATAAAAATAGGAAAAGATTAGAGGCTCACCTGTGCAACCTTACATCCAGCCCAATTGCCCAGCCTGCTCTGTTTTCAGCCCACCACCACCTTTGGCTCCTGTCGCCTTCGTCCTCGCGCCCGATTAGGCGGGGGCGTGCCCGGCGCACGTGGCCACACGCCAGCCACCTCCTCCCTGCCTGGCTGCCTCCTTCTCCCCCCTGGATGTCTCCCGCGACGCCACGCACCCCCCTGGACCGCTCTCTCTCTCTCCCCCGTGCCTCTCCCCTCCTCCGTCCCTCTACACAACCGCCGAGCGCCACCATCGCTGCCCCTCGCGCCCTCATGCCACCGCCACCCCCTCTCCTCTCCGACGCGCTCCCGAGCTCCGCAGTGCCTCCCTCGTCCTCTCCGTCGGCTCACGCGACCGGAGAAGCCCCGAAGCGCCGCCCCGACGCTTTTCCCCTCCTCGGCCGCCGGAGATCTCCATCGCCGCCCCGACTGCTCCAGCCTCTCCCCGATCCCGCTGAGTCTCTCCTCGCATTCACCGTGAGCTTCTGCCTATCCTCCCCCTCTCCGTTCGCTCTGCCGCGTGAAGGAAATATGCCCTAGAGGCAATAATAAAGTTATTATTTATTTCCTTATATCATGATAAATGTTTATTATTCATGCTAGAATTGTATTAAACAGAAACATAATACATGTGTGAATACATAGACAAACAGATAGTCACTAGTATGCCTCTACAAGACTAGCTCATTAATCGAAGATGGTTATGTTTCCTAACCATAGACATGTGTTGTCATTTGATAAATGGGATCACATCATTAGGAGAATGATGTGATTGACATGACCCATTTCGTTAGCTTAGCACTTGATCGTTTAGTATGTTGCTTATGCTTTCTTCACGACCTATACATGTTCTGTAACTATGAGATTATGCAACTCCGTTTACGGAGGAACACTTTGGTACTACCAAACGTCACAACGAATCGGGTGATTATAAAGGAGTACTACAGGTGTCTCCAAAGGTACTTGTTGGGTTGGCGTATTTGAGATTAGGTTTTGTCACTCCGATTGTCGGAGAGGTATCTGGGCCTTCTCGGTAATACACATCACTTAAGCCTTGCAAGCATTACAACTAATGAGTTAGTTGTGAGATGATGTATTACGGAACGAGTAAAGAGACTTACGTAAGCGAGATTGAACTAGGTATTGGATACCAACGATCGAATCTCGGGTAAGTAACATACCGATGACAAAGGAACAACGTATGTCGTTATGCGGTTTGACCGATAAAGATCTTCGTAGAATATGTAGGAACCAATATGAGCATCCAGGTTCCGCTATTGGTTATTGACCGAGAATGGTTCTAGGTCATGTCTACATAGTTCTCGAACCCGTAGGGTCCTTGCACGCTTAACGCTTCGATGATGAGTTCATTATGAGTTTATAAGTATTGATGTACGAAGGTTGTTCGAGTCCGGATATTATCACGGACATGACGAGGAGTCTCGAAATGGTCGAGACATAAAGATTGATATATTGAAGCCTATGTTTGGACTTGGAAGGGTTCGAATGAAAACAGAAGTTCTGGAACACCGGGGTTACGGAACCCCGGGGTATATGGGCCTTAATGGGCCACAAGGAGAAGAGGAAGGGCGGCCGGGCGGGGCGCGCCCCCTCCCCTCTAGTCCGAATAGGACAAGGAGAGGGGGCGCGCCTTCCCTCTTCCCTCCCCAATCCTACTCCAACTAGGAGAGGGGAGTCCTACTCGGTGGGAGTAGGACTCCTCGGCGCGCCTCCCTAGGGCCGGCCGCACCCCCTTTGCTCCTTTATATACGAGGCGGGGGCACCCCAGACACACAAGTTGATCTACGGATCGTTCCTTAGCCGTGTGCGGTGCCCCCTCCACCATATTCCACTTCGGTCATATCGTCAGAGAGCTTAGGCGAAGCCCTCACGGGAGAAGTCATATCGTGGCGGAGCTTAGGCGAAGCCTGCGTCGGTGGAGCATCAACATCGTACTGCGCCGTCGTCAGGTTGTGGAACTCATCCCGACACTTTGCTGGATCGGTCCGGGATCGTCATCGAGTGAGCGTGTGCGTAACTCGGAGGTGCCGACGTTCGGTGCTTGGATCGGTCGGATCGTGAAGACGCACGACTACATCAACAGCGTTGTTATAACGCTTCGCTTTCGGTCACGAGGGTGCGTGGGCGGACACTCTCCCTCTCGTTGCTATGCCATCACCATGGTCTTGCGTGTTCGTAGGAAATTTTTGAAATTACTCGTTCCCCAACAAATGGTATCGAGCCTGGTTTTATGCGTTGATGTCATATGCACGAGTAGAACACAAGTGAGTTGTGGGCGATATAAGTCATCTGCTTACCATCATGTCATACTTTGGTTCAGCGGTATTGTGAGATGAAGCGCCCGGACCGACATTACGCCAGACGCTTACGCGAGACTGGTTTCACCGCTCCGAGCACTCGTTGCTTAAAGGTGACCGCGGGTGTCTGTCTCTCTCACTTTAGTTGAACTGAAAGTGTGGCTACGCCGGTCCTTGCGAAGGTTAAAACAGCACCAACTTGACAAACTATCGTTGTGGTTTTGATGCGTAGGTAAGAACGGTTCTTGCTCAGCCCGTAGCAGCCACGTAAAACTTGCAACAACAAAGTAGAGGACGTCTAACTTGTTTTTGCGGGGCATGTTGTGATGTGATGTGGTCAAGGCGTGATGCTATATTTTATTGTATGAGATGATCATGTTTTGTAACCGAGTTATCGAGAATCGGCGGAGCCATATGGTTGTCGCTTTATTGTATGAAATGCAAGCGCCATGTAATTGCTTTACTTTATCACTAAGCGGTAGCAATAGTCATAGAAGCAATAGTTGGCGAGGCGACAACGATGCTACGATGGAGATCAAGGTGTCGCGCGGTGGCGATGGTGATCATGGCGGTGCTTGGCGATGGAGATCACAAGCACAAAATGATGATGACCATATCATATCACTTATATTGATTGCATGTGATGTTTATCCTTTATGCATCTTATCTTGCTTTGATTGACGGTAGCATTATAAGATGATCTCTCACTAAAATAATCAAGAGGTGTTCTCCACGAGTATGCACCGTTGCCAAAGTTCGTAGTACCCGGACACCACGTGATGATCGGGTGTGATAAGTTCTCGTCCATCTACAACGGTGCAAAACAGTTGCACGCATGAATACTCGGGTTAAACTTGACGAGCCTTGCATATAACAGATATGGCCTTGGAACACGGAGACCGAAAGGTCGAACGTGAATCATATAGTAGATATGATCAACATAGTGATGTTCACCATTGAAACTACTCCATCTCACGTGATGATCGGACATGGTTTAGTTGATTTGGATCACGTAATCACTTAGATAACTAGAGATGTACGTCTAAGTGGGAGTTTTTAATATGATTAATTAAACTTAAATTTATCATGAGCTTAGTACCGATAGTATTTTGCTTGTCTATGTTTCTTTGTAGATAGATGGCTCGTCTTTGTTGTTCCGTTGAATTTTAATGCGTTCCTTGAGAAAGCAAAGTTGAAAGATGATGGTAGCAATTACACGGATTGGGTCCGTAATTTGAGGATTATCCTCATTGCTGCACGAAAAATTATGTCCTGGAAGCACCCATTTGGGTGACAGACTGCTGCAGGAGCCGAGCGAAGTTGTGAACGTCGGCAAAGCAAAGTCGATGACTACTCAATAGTTCAAGTGTGCCATGCTTTACGGCTTAGAACGGGTCTTCAACGACGTTTTGAACGTCATGGAGCATATGAGATGTTCCAGAGTTGAAGTTAATATTTCAAGCAAATGCCCGGATTGAGAGATATGAAGTCTCCAATAAGTTCTATAGCTGCAAGATGGAGGAGAATAGTTCGTCGGTGAACATATACTCAAAATGTCCGGGTATAATAATCACTTGATTCAACTGGGAGTTACTCTTCGGATGATAGTGTCATTGATGAATTCTCCAATCACGCCACCAAGCTACAAGAGCTTCGTGATGAACTATAATATGCAAGGAATGACTAAGACAATTCCGAGCTCTTCGCAATGCTAAAAGCATGGAGGTAGAAATCAAGAAAGAGCATCAAGTGTTGATGGTCAACAAGACCACTAGTTTCAAGAAAAGGGCAAAGGGAAGAAGAAGGAAACTTCAAAAGAACAGCAAGAAAGTTGTTGATCAAGAGAAGAAACCCAAGTCTGGACCTAAACTGAAGCCGAGTGTTTCTACCGCAAGCGATCGACATCGAAGCGGAACTGCCCCAAGTATTTGGCGGATAAGAAGGATGGCAAGGTGAACAAAGGTATATGTGATATACATGTTATTGATGTGTACCTTACTAGAGCTCGTAGTAGCACTGGTATTTGATCTGGTTCATTGCTAATATTTGCAACTCAAGCAGGGACTACGGAATAGACGAGCACCGCAAAGGACGAGGTGACGATGCGCATGGGAAATGGTTCCAAAGTCAATGTGATCGCGGTCGCACGCTACCTCTACATCTACCTTCGGATTAGTTTTAGACCTAAATAATTGTTATTTGGTGCGGCGTTGAGCATGAACATTATATCTGGATCTTGTTTGATGCGAGACGGTTATTCATTTAAATCGAGAGAATAATGGTTGTTCTATTTATATGAGTAATATCTTTTATGGTCATGCACCCTTGAAGAATGGTCTATTCTTGTTGAATCTCGACAGTAGTGATACACATATTCATAATGTTGAAACCAAAAGATGCAGAGTTGATAATGATAATGCAACTTATTTGTGGTAATCGCCGTTTAGGTCATATCGTGTAAAACGCATGAAGAAACTCCATCTTGATGGGCTTCGGAATCACTTGATTATGAATCACTTGGTACTTTGAACCGTGCCTCATGGGCAAGATGACCAAAACGCCGTTCTCGGAACTATGGAGCGAGCAACTGATTTATTGGAAATCATACATCGATGTTTGTGGTCCAATGAATGTTGAGGCCTTGGCGGGTATCGTTATTTTCTCACCTTCACAGATGATTTGAGTAGATATGGGTATATCTACTTAATGAAACACAAATCTGAAACATTTGAAAAGTTCAAAGAATTCCAGAGTGAAGTGGAAAATCATCGTAACAAGAAAATAAAGTTTCTACGATCTGATCGTGGAGGAGAATATTTGAGTTACGAGTTTGGTTTACATTTGAAACAATGTGGAATAGTTTCAGCAACTCACGCCACCGGAACACCACAGAGAAATGGTGTGTCCGAACGTCAGAATCGTACTTTACTTGATATGGTGCGATCTATGATGTCTCTTCTTGATTTACCGCTATCGTTTTGGGGATATGCTTTAGAGACGGCCGCATTCACGTTAAATAGGGCACCATCTAAATCCGTTGAGACGACACCGTATGAACTGTGGTTTGGCAAGAAACCAAAGTTGTCGTTTCTTAAAGTTTGGGGCTGCGATGCTTATGTGAAGAAACTTCAATCGATAAGCTCGAACCCAAATCGGAAAAATGTGTCTTCATAGGATACCCAAAGGAGATCATGGGTACACCTTCTATCACAGATCTGAAGGCAAGATTTTCGTTGCTAAATTCGGATCCTTTCTAGAGAAGGAGTTTCTCTCGAAAGAAGTGAGTGGGAGGAAAGTAGAACTTGATGAGATAATCAGATCTCGCTCCCTTATTGGAAAGTAGTTCATCACAAGAAATGGTTCTGTGACAACTACACCAATTAGTGAGGAAACTAATGATGATGATCATGAAGCTTCAGATCAAGTTACTCTTGAACTTCAGAGGTCAACCAGAGTAAAATACGCACTGAGTGGTACGGTAATCCTATTCGGAAGTCATGTTACTTGACCATGGCGAACCTACAAACTATGAAGAAGCGATGGTGAGCCCAGATTACGCAAAATGGTGGAAGCCATGAAATCTGAGATGGGATCCATGTATGAGAACAAAGTATGGACTTTGGTTGACTTGCCGATGATCGGCAAGCCATTGAGAATAAATGGATCTTTAAGAAGAAGACTGACGCCGATGGTAATATAACTTTCTACAAAGCTCGACTTGTTGCGAAAGGTTTTCGACAAGTTCAAGGGGTTGACTACGATGAGACTTTCTCACCGTAGCGATGCTTAAGTCTGTCCGAATCATGTTAGCAATTGCCGCATTTTATGATTATGAAATTTGGCAAATGGATGTAAAACTGCATTCTTGAATGGATTTCTAGAAGAAGAGTTGTATATGATGCAACGAGAAGGTTTTGTCGATCCAAAAGGTACTAACAAGGTGTGCAAGCTCCAATGATCAATTTATGGTCCAGTGCAAGCCTCTCGGAGTTGGAATAAACGCTTTGATAGTGTGATCAAAGCATATGGGTTTATCTGAGACTTTTGGAGAAGCTTTGTATTTACAAGAAAGTGAGTGGGAGCTCAGAGCATTTCTAATATTATATGTGGACGACATATTATTGATTGGAAATGATATAGAATTTCTGGATAGCATAAAAGGATACTTGAATAAAAGTTTTTCAATGAAAGACCTCGGTGAAGCTGCTTACATATTGGGCATCAAGATCTATAGAGATAGATCAAGACGCTTAATTGGACTTTCACAAAGCACATACCTTGATAAAGTTTTGAAGAAGTTCAAAATGGATCAGCAAAGAAAGGTTTTTACCAGATTACAAGGTGTAAGATTGAGTCGACTCAATGCCCGACCACAAGCAGAAGATAGAGAAAATGAAAGATGTTTCCTATGCTTCAGCCATAGGCTCTATCATGTATGCAATCTTGTGTACCGGACCGACGTATGCTTAGCTGTAAGCTTGGCAGAAGGTACCAAAGTAATCCAGAGTGGATCATCGGACAACGGTCAAGAACATCCTGAAATACCGAAAAGGACTAAGGATATGTTTCTCGATATGGAGGTGACAAAGAGCTAGTCGTAAATGGTTACGTCGATGCAAGCTTTGACACCGATATCGCAAACCGGATACGTATTTTTATTAAACGGTGGAGCTGTCGGTTGGTGCAGTTCTAAACAAAGCGTCGTGGCGGGATCTACATGTGAAGCGGAGTACATAGCTGCTTCGAAGCAGCAAATGAAGGAGTGCGGATGAAAGAGTTCATTTCCGATCTAGGTGTTATACCTAGTGCATCGGAACCGATGAAGATCTTCGTGACAATATGGTGCAATTGCCTTGGCAAAGGAATCCAGATTTCACAAGAGGACCAAGCATATCAAGAGACGCTTCAATTCCATTCGGGACCAAGTCCAAGTGGGAGACATAGAGATTTGCAAAATACATACGGATCTGAATGTTGCGGACCGCTGACTAAGCCTCTTCCACGAGCAAAACATGATCAGCACCAAGACTCCATGGGTGTTAGAATCATTCTTGTGTAATCTAGATTATTGACTCTAGTGCAAGTGGGAGATCAAGGAAATATGCCCTAGAGGCAATAATAAAGTTATTATTTATTTCCTTATATCATGATAAATGTTTATTATTCATGCTAGAATTGTATTAACCGGAAACATAATACATGTGTGAATACATAGACAAACAGATAGTCACTAGTATGCCTCTACAAGACTAGCTCATTAATCGAAGATGGTTATGTTTCCTAACCATAGACATGTGTTGTCATTTGATTAATGGGATCACATCATTAGGAGAATGATGTGATTGACATGACCCATTTCGTTAGCTTAGCACTTGATCGCTTAGTATGTTGCTTATGCTTTCTTCATGACCTATACATGTTCCTCGTAACTATGAGATTATGCAACTCCGTTTACGGAGGAACACTTTGGTACTACCAAACGTCACAACGAATCGAGTGATTATAAAGGAGTACTACTGGTGTCTCCAAAGGTACTTGTTGGGTTGGCATATTTCGAGATTAGGTTTTGTCACTCCGATTGTCGGAGAGGTATCTCTGGCCTTCTCGGTAATACACATCACTTAAGCCTTGCAAGCATTACAACTAATGAGTTAGTTGTGAGATGATGTATTACGGAACGAGTAAAGAGACTTACGATAACGAGATTGAACTAGGTATTGGATACCAACGATCGAATCTCGGGTAAGTAACATACCGATGACAAAGGAACAACGATGTCGTTATGCGGTTTGACCGATAAAGATCTTCGTAGAATATGTAGGAACCAATATGAGCATCCAGGTTCCGCTATTGGTTATTGACCGAGAATGGTTCTAGGTCATGTCTACATAGTTCTCGAACCCGTAGGGTCCGCACGCTTAACGCTTCGATGACAGTTCATTATGAGTTTATAAGTATTGATGTACCAAGGTTGTTCGAGTCCCGGATATGATCACGGACATGACGAGGAGTCTCGAAATGGTCGAGACATAAAGATTGATATATTGGAAGCCTATGGTTGGACTTGGAAGGGTTCGAATGAAAACAGAAGTTCTGGAACACCGGGTTACTGGAACCCCGGGGTATATGGGCCTTAATGGGCCACAAGGGAGAAGAGGAAGGGCCGGCCGGGGCAGGCGCGCGCCCTCCCCTCTAGTCCGAATAGGACAGGAGAGGGGCGGCGCCTTCCCTCTTCCCTCCCCAATCCTACTCCAACTAGGAGAGGGGGAGTCCTACTCCGGTGGGAGTAGATTCTCCTCGGCAGCGCCTCCCTAGGGCCGGCCGCACCTGTAACACCCCGGATACAACTTTCCATATTCGTAACTCCGACTCTTGCCCTTTCCGGAGATGTGATTTATTATTTCCTTCGTGGTTGGGTTTTTATGTTGTTTTGCATTTTGTTTTTGTTATGCATCTCATCTCATGGCATCATCGCATTTCATCCGCATGTTTTTCAAAACTTGCATCCGTTCGGTTCCGCCGGTTCTCTCCGTTGTCCGTTCGAAGTCCGGATACACGCACGCGCCGCTGCACCTCCGAAATATTATTTTATTAGTGGCATAAAAATGTTCTCGGAATGGGCTGCAACTTGTCGTGCGGTCTTATTATAGTGTAGACAGGCCGCCGGTCAAGTTTCGTCGCATTCGGAGTTCGTTTGACTGCCCAACCGTTATATTTATAACCGCGATATAGTCGGCCTAGCGTCGAGCGTTTTGGAAGTCGCAACTGGTCGCTCTGTTCCTCTCTCTTCTCAGCTCGAGGCATTCTACACAGTCCACTGCAGCCATCTAACCCCTCCTCGCGTCCGGAACCGCCGATCGAGATCGGAGGGCTCCAAAACCCCTGACCAAACCCTAGCCCTCTTTCCTATTTAAACCCCCTCTCCTTCCAAATCTGGTCGCCCCTACCCCCTCCTCCTCTTTTTCCGCGCCCCAACCCGCAGCCACCACCTCCTCCAACCTCGGGGCAGCGCACGCTTTCCCTCAAATCCGGCGCCACCACCTCCCGGCGCCACTTGGCAGTTCCCCAATGGCGGCCGCGCCAGCAGCCTCTCACCCAGTCGGAAGGCGCCACGTCGCCCCGCCTCCCTCCTCCTCCCTTGAGGGCCGCCGGAGCCCATCGAGGCCCGCCCGGCCGATCTGGGCCAGCAGCAGCCCGACCGCACCGCGTCTCCGATCCGGATCGGGGCGCCCGCTCCCGACTCCCTCAAGACGCCTCCGCCGCCCCGCCCGCCGGCAGCCTCGCCGGAGTGGTGCGGCCGTCCCCGCCGGCGACCCCCAGGCCAGCTCCGCCTTGCTCCCTCTCTCCCCCGTCGTCTCTCTCTCTCTCACGTTTTCTCTCTCCCCGCAGGTCGCCGCTGCCATGGCCGGCGTCCCGGAGCTCCTCGTCGCCCCGACCTTCGCCGCGCCGCCCGGCCCGTCATCGCCGGATCTGGCGCCCCGTGCGGATCCTTTGTTCCGCCCTTCGGTCTTGCCCCTTCGCGGGCGCTGTCCCGCCTCGCCGATGCAGCGCCGCCGCAGCTGGATCGGGAGGAGCCCGATCCAGCTCGGCGCCCGGCGCCCGTTGACCGCCGACCCTTCGTGGGCCCTGCAGCAAGGCCAGGCCCAACTCCTCGAGCCATCGCCCCCTGCTCGGCCTCCTCCCCACCGAGCCGGGCCTTGGCCTGGGTGAGCAGCCCCGCCTCTCTCTGTGCACTTGTGGGCTGACTAGAATTGACCCGTTGCTTTTTTTTTCCGTCTGCGATTTTATCATTATCCGTGGAAATTTACATTTCTGAAAAGTCCCTAGAGTTCATGCATTTAATAACTCATCAACCGTGCATCGGATTAAAATGGTTTAAACATGTAAATTGCTTAGAATTTCGTGTAGATTAATTATATGCCACTTCCATCTATGTTAAAAATGTTTAAATTGATGTTTGCATTAATTTGCTAATATGCCATGTTAAAATGCTTTAATTCATAACTAAATAACCGTAACTTCGGAATTAAATGTTCTTTATATGTAAATGGGGTGGAAAATGCCTAGATTAACATGGTCCACTTTATGTTGCTGTTTAACAACTCTAAAATTGAGTTTAGGGCAGAACAGTACCGAATCTAAAATATTGCTCATGAGGATTTTCCGGAATTGTTGTTTCTTATTTCCGGCCTCATTTAAACTTGCCTAAATAGTTAGTTTAATTATGCTCCACCTCTTGCCATGTTTAACAACATTTAATATTGTTGAGTACCTATCCGAGAGAGAACTAAATAAGTGTTGTGGTGTTCCGTCAATATGCAACTCGTTGCATATTGAGCTCCACTTAACTTGTAGTGTTGTTTGTGCATATTGCCATGCCATGCCTCATTAAGCCGGACATGCATCATATTTGTTTGTGCATCATGCCATGTTTATGATTATGTGTTTACTATGTTGTTTGCTTCTTTCTGGTTTGCTTCTCTCGTTAGCTTCGGGTTCGTTCGGAGTTGTGAGGATTCGCTCGACCACGCCTCGCTTGTCCTCTTCATGGACTTGATCTTCTTCCTTGCGGGATTTCGGGCAAGATGACCATACCCTCGAAATCACTTCTATCTTTGCTTGCTAGATGCTCGCTCTTTTGCTATGCCTATGCTACGATGCCTACCACTTGCTATATCATGCCACCCACATTGCCATGTCAAACCTCTAACCATCATTTCCTAGCAAACCGTTGTTTGGCTATGTTACCGCTTTGCTCAGCCCTCTTATAGCGTTGTTAGTTGCGGTGAAGATGAAGTTTGTTCCTTGTTGAACATGGAGATGTTGTTCCTTGTTGGAACATGTTTACTTGTTGGGATATCACAATATATCTTATTTAATTAATGCATCTATATACTTGGTAAAGGGTGGAAGGCTCGGCCTTATGCCAGTGTTTTGTTCCACTCTTGCCGCTCTAGTTTCCGTCATATCGGTGTTATGTTCCCGGATTTTTGCGTCCCTAACGCGGTCGGGTGATTTATGGGACCCCTTGATGTTCGCTTTGAATAAGACTTTTCAAAGAAGGCCCAACATTGGTTTTACATTTGCCTCACCTAGCCTTTTTTCCTTGGGAGTCGCGCATCCCGAGGGTCATCTTTATTTACCCCCGGACCGGTGCTTCTCTAAGTGTTGGCCCGAACCGAGTAGATCTGCGGGGCCCCTCGTGGCAACTCGAGGTTTGGTTTTACTCGTAGGATGTCTCATCCGTGTTGCCTCGAGAACGAGATATGTGCAGCTCCTATCGGGATTGTCGGCGCATCGGGCGGTCTTTCTGGTCTTGTTTTATTGCTGTGAAATGTCTTGTCGCCGGATTCCGAGACTGATCGGGCTTCCGGGAGAAGGTCTATTCTTCGTTGATCGCGAGAGCTTATCATGGGCTTGTTGGGACACCCTGCAGGTTTGAACTTTCAAAGCCGTGCCGCGGTTATGTGGCAGATGGGAATTTGTTAATGTCGGTTGTAGAAAACCGAAGTTGATCTTAATTAAAATACACCAACAAGTGTGTAATCGTGATGGTCTCTTTCGGCGGAGTCCGGAAGTGAACACGTGTTGGAGTTATGTTTGACGTAGGTTGTTCTAGGATCACTTCTTGATCATAGTTGTTCGACCGTGCTTTGCTCCTCTTCTCGCTCTCTTTGCGTATGTTAGCCACCATATATGCTAGTCGCTGCTGCAGCTCCACCTCACTACTCTGTCCTACCTTTAAGCTTAAATAGTCTTGATCTCATGGTGTGAGATTGCTGAGTCCCGTGACTCACAGATACTTCCAAAACCAGTTTGCGTGTGCCGATGAAACCGTGCGGTGATGCACCCGAGCTCAAGGAGGAGCTCGATGAAGATCTTGTTCTTTGTGTTGTTTCGTTTCAGTTGATCAAGAGTGGAGCCCAGTTGGGACGATCGGGATCTGTGTAGCATTTGGGGTAGTCTTCTTTTATTTTGGTTCCGTAGTCGGACCTTGATTGTATCTGTATGATGTAATGTTTTACTCATGTATTGTGTGAAGTGGCGATTGTAAGCCAACTATGCATCTCTTTTCCTTATGTATTACATGGGTTGTGTGAAGATTACCTCACTTGCGACATTGCTTTCAATGCGGTTATGCCTCTAAGTCGTGCTTCGACACGTGGGAGATATAGCCGCATCGAGGGCGCTACAAGTTGGTAATCGAGCCTTCCCGACTTAGGAGCCCCTACTTGATTGTTTGTTTGGCGTTGTTGAGTCTAGAATGGAAAATGTTTTGAGTCTTAGGATTATATATATCGGAGAGTAGGATTCTTTTTACTCCCCGGTCCCTTCGTCGCTCTGGTGAGGTATCCCGACGAGAGTTTTGACTCTTCTCTCCTCAAATTTCACTAAATTTTTTAGGATCACGTGGGTATCTTGGAATCGTTCGATGGTTTGTGACAAGAACATTGTTCTTGGTGCCTCGACATTTAGGGGTTGTGGCGGTGTCCGGGGAGTTGAGCTCCGAGGTGTTGTCGTCACAATTTTATCGTTGCGATTCTCGAATACCGAGTTTTGCCGACATCGAAATCTCTTTTGTGCGCTTGTTGGTGAGATAACCCCGATAGCCCAAAGATTGTGGCGAGAAAAGGGAGTATTGCCATGACTTGTATAACGGATGTTTTTGAAGGTCGAGGTACACGATTTCGAGGATTTCTTGGTTATGTGTTGACGGATGGATACAATTTGGATCTAGGTATTGTTAGTTTGGGTGATATATTTTGTGTCCCTGTATCCCCAACACCAGATTGCATAACCGTAAAGTTTGGGAGTTTATAGGTGGGAATTCTAGTAGCTTACATGATATCTTTCCGATGATGTATGATTTGAGATTGGGGTTCAACGTCTAGTGGTCCGCCCATTCACGGTCGATTCTGATGGTCGCGAGACGCCTTAAAGAATCCTTGGCTATGCTGATTCGGGACGCCTTGTTTGTCATTCGTGACGTCCGCTATCGTCGTGTCCGTGTGGGCCCCACCACGAACACTTTGGGCGTAAATTCTATCATGTGTTTGTTCCGCTTATTCTGCAAGCCAAATCCTTTGTTTTTGTTTTGTTTTGTGTTATTCAAGTTGCTTCAATGCCAAGTGTTGATTCCATATTTTTCCTAAATGGTGTTCTCATATTTCTATGTGAATACTAATCCTTCTTGATCATCGAGGTCGTCATGTTAATTCTTTTCTCAACCGGCGTGCTTCTCTTCAAGTGGATCCGATCATTCCAACATTCGCAAGATCAATTCTAAGCTTTTTCTCAACGGTGTTCGTTTCATCCGACCCAAGTTGTTTTGATTTCCCGCCCTCCCACCCTTTTTCTTCAAGGACTCAGATTTCTTAATCAAGTATCCATTTTATTGAGTGAAGTTTCTTCATTCTTTTCCTTTAATGTTTTATCCGGTGATTTCTCATGAAGACGCTAAGGAAGCTTTAACCTTATCATTGTTCCATTCTAATTTTCTTCTCCGTGGACTCAAGTCAAGTTTTCGGTGTTGATCGATTCTTTTCATCATTTCAAATGCTTTCTCATGTCGGTGCATCTCTTAATCATCCACTTCTCGCTATTCAATTGTTCCGGAGTGTTGAAGATATCTCAGAAGATTCTAGTTTCCATTCTCAATTCACTCAAGTTCTTTTGAGGATGCTATCTCATTCAAGCCATTTAACTCTACCGGTGCAATATCTATTTCAAACAATTGTTCAACGGTGGTTCTTTTGAGTGGGCCCTAACCCACGTGTCTTTTCCGTGATCTTACGACTCTTTTATTTTCCGGAGCTATTCCCAAATTCTTTGCAAAGTTTGACGAAGAATGAATTATCATCAGTCTTGGTTTTCTCCAAGATCTTCCAAATTATTTTCATTGTTGGTTCAACCTTCCTAATTTTCATTCCGGAGTGCTTCAATAATTCATGGTGATGTTCTCGTCGTCATTCTCGAATTTTGAAGACCGAAGAAGAGTTTCTCTTAAATCTCGCTTCTTTCTCTTCAAGATTCATGGTTCTAGCTTCGTGCCATCCTCATAATTGTTTTGATTGTGAGAATTCTTTTAACCCACCCGGAGCATTTCAGGAGTCTTTTCAGTTTGATTCTTCTGAGCCCATCATCTCAGAATTATTCATTCAAGCGCTCAACTCTGGTTTTCCAAATCTCACGGTGCATCGTCAAATATCCTCTAATCAGTTCATGATCTCTTCGCTCTAATGTATCTAAATTTTGTCAAGCATCTTTATTCGTTTTACAATTCTTCCCGTGAATAGTGCCTTTGCTACGCTCATTCTCAATTATTATGGTGGTTTGTTCAAGAGTTCTCTTCCTTCGTTATCATATAGACTCATTCGTTCTTTTCAATCCTACCGTGGTTCGTTGAAGACCTTCCCAAGTTTGCGCCATATCTATCTTAATCTTTTCTACGGGAATAAGTAGTATGCCAAATCCGTTGCTTGTCATCAATCTAAATTGGTGAAGGATACGCATAACATAATTCTTGTTCTTGTTTCATCCAAGTGATTGATTCATTCTTCCGGAGTTCGTAATGGTATCAATTTCTCAGTTCTAAGTTGTTCATCTTTTCTTTCCGGAGTTTGTTCATCATATCACAATTTCGGTACGAGATGCTTCATCTTTTCTTTCCGGAGTTCCAACTTTTCTCGGTTATATCATTTCAAAGCTTCATCTTATCACTGCAAGGCTTCACCTTGTGTTGTCAACTTCTCTTTCTTTTATCATCCTTTTGTTTACCGGAGTTCTTCATGGAGGCTCTACATGATGGTTCGTCAAGGATTCTTTTAATTATTAATTGGTCTTCAAGATTTCTCTCGGAATTATGATCCGTCAAGCTATACTCTAAAATAAACATGGTGCTCAACACATGTTTTGTTTTGAGGAGTTCAAGCATTCTTCTTCTTGCATTCCGAAGTGCAATTCTTTCTACCTTATCTCTTGAGATGGTGTTATGTCACTCTTGGCAATTTCCCTTCGTGTTTCATGATTCACATGTTGTCAAGAATGAGGTATTTTAAATCCATCAATCTCTTCATTGGACTTATCTTGGGCTATATTTCACCTAAAGCTTTCCCTAAGGATTGTTGCTATTTATGGTGCTTATAAAGGACCCAAGTTCTTCATTTGTCCTCCGGTGAAATAAGTTTTCGTCTCCTTGTTGATATCAATCCAATCGTTTGTTTCCGTTGGTGGCGTAAGCTCACCTCATAATGTGGAGATGTTTCCATAAGTCCACTAAAGGTTATTCTTTTCGTTGTTGATAATCCAACAACTCCGTTCTATCCTTTTTTTAGGGTGCTTTCCAAACCCATTTGTGGTAGAAGTTGTCATTTTCTTCTCCATTCCTTTATTCCAATGACCTATCTTCAATTTTTCTTCCGGAGGCATTGTGATGTTGCACTCTTCGACCCATCATCTTCTTTTGTCAAGATCATGTTCTTTTCTTGCTTATCCATTTAACCGAGTATCATGTTTTCATTCGAGTTCTCTCATCTTATCAAGTTTTGCCTGCTTCCTCAACCGGAGAGCTGTCTGAAATCTTTCTTACCCCTTGTGTTTTTTTTTCAATAGTTCCGGAGGCAGTATGTTGTTGATTTCATCAAGTATCATCCCATCTTCTCAAGTTCATGTTATATTCCTTCCATGTTCAATCGGAGTGCTGCCCGAATTCTTCCTCTCTCATCTTGTTTTAAACGGAGTGGTTTCAATTCCTTCTTGTCCTTTGTGCTCGTCATTTATGTCTTGGCAACCTTCAAGTTCAAGTAATACTCCTTGTTCCTCTTTTCGACCGGATTGTTTTCAACCTTGTTCATCTTCGTTGTGTTCTTTCTTTCATTTTGCTCAACCTCTCAAGGTTCTTTGGTTTCACTCGTTTGTCAAAGAAGCAACTTAGTTTTACCTCTCATCTTCCTCGTCCTTTTCCCTCGGTGCCATCCTAGATCTGGGACGAGATCCTCTCGTAGTGGTGGAGTGTTGTAACACCGGATACAACTTTCCATATTCGTAACTCCGACTCTTGCCCTTTAGGAGATGTGATTTATTATTTCCTTCGTGGTTGGGTTTTGTCTGTTGTTTTGCATTTTGTTTTTGTTATGCATCTCATCTCATGGCATCATCTGCATTTCATCCGCATGTTTTTCAAAACTTGCATCCGTTCGGGTTCCGCCGGTTCTCTCCGTTGTCCGTTCCGAGTCCGGATACACTCGCACGCGCCCGCGGCACCTCCGAAATATTATTTTAATAGTGGCATAAAAATGTTCTCGGAATGGGCTGCAACTTGTCGTGCGATCTTATTATAGTGTAGACAGGCCGCCGGTCAAGTTTCGTCGCATTCGGAGTTCGTTTGACTGCCCAACCGTTATATTTATAACCGCGATATAGTCGGCCTAGCGTCAGACGTTTTCGATATCCGGAAGCTGCAACCGGGTCGCTCTGTTCCTCTCTCTTCTCAGCTCGAGGCATTCTACACAGTCCACCTGCAGCCATCTAACCCCCCCTCGCGTCCGGAACCGCCCGATCGAGATCGGAGGGCTCCAAAAACCCCCCAGACCAAACCCTAGCCCTCTTTCCTATTTAAACCCCCCTCTCCTTCCAAATCTGGTCGTCCTACCCCCCTCCTCCCTCTTTCCGCCCAACCAACCCAGCCACCACCTCCTCCCACCTCGGGGCAGCCGCGCTTTCCCCTCCAACCGCGCCACCACCTCCCGGCGCCACTTGGCAGTTCCCCAATGGCCGGCCGCCGCCCAGCAGCCTCTCTCACCTAGTCGGAAGGCGCCACGTCGCCTCGCCTCCCTCCTCCTCCCTTGAGGCCGGCCGGAGCCCATCGCAGAGCCCGCCCGGGCCGATCTGGGCCCCAGCAGAGCCAGCCGCGCCAGATCTCCGATCCGGATCGGAGCGCCTGGCCCCGACTCCCGCCGCCGCCCGCGCCCCTCCTGCCGGCGGCCTCGCCGGAGTGGTGCGGCCGTCCCCGCCGGGCGACCCCAGGCCAGCTCCGCCTTGCTCCCTCTCTCCCGTCTCTCTCTCTCTCTCTCACGTTTCTCTCTCTCTCCCCGAGGTCGCCGCTGCCATGGCGGCGCCCCGAGCTCCTCGTCGCCCGACCTTCGCGGCTTGCCGCCTGCCCCGTCATCGCCGGATCTGGCGCCCGTGCCGGATCGCCTGCCCGCTTCGCCGGGCTTGTCCCGCCTCGCCGATGAAGCGCCGCCGCAGCGGATCGGGAGGAGCCCGATCCAGCTCGACGCCCGGCGCCCGCTGACCGCTTCGACCCTCGTGGGCCCTGCAGCAAGGCCAGCCCAACTCCCTCTGTGCGGCGCCCCGCCTGCGGCCTCCTCCCCACCGAGCCGGGCCTTGGCCCAGGGTGAGCAGCCCCGCCCCTCTCCTGTGCACTTGTGGGCTGACTAGAATTCGGCCCGTTGCTATTTTTTCCGTCCTGCGATTTTATCATTATCCAGGGAATTTCTGTTTTACAGAAAAGTCCCTAGAGTTCATGCATTTAATAACTCATCAACCGTGCATCGGATTAAAATGGTTTAAACATGTAAATTGCTTAGAATTTCGTGTAGATTAATTATATGCCACTTTCATCTATGTTAAAATGTTTAAATTGATGTTTGCATTAATTTGCTAATATGCCATGTTAAAATGCTTTAATTCATAACTAAATAACCGTAACTCGGAATTAAATGTTCTTTATATGTAAATGGGGTGGAAAAATGCCTAGATTAACATGGTCCACTTTATGTTGCTGTTTAACAACTCTAAAATTGTGTTTAGGGCAGAACAGTACCGAATCTAAAATATTGCTCATGAGGATTTTCCGAATTGTTGTTTCTTATTTCGGCCTCATTTAAACTTGCCTAAATAGTTAGTTTAATTATGCTCCACCTCTTGCCATGTTTAACAACATTTAATATTGTTGAGTACCTATCCGAGAGAGAACTAAATAAGTGTTGTGGTGTTAGTCAATATGCAACTCGCTGCATATTGAGCTCCACTTAACTTGTAGTGTTGTTTGTGCATATTGCCATGCCATGCCTCATTAAACCGGACATGCATCATATTTGTTTGTGCATCATGCCATGTTTATGATTATGTGTTTACTATGTTGTTTGCTTCTTTCGGTTTGCTTCTCTCGTTAGCCGGGTTCGTTCGGAGTTGTGAGGATTCGCTCGACCACGCCCGCTTGTCCTCTTCATGGACTTGATCTTCTTCCTTGCGGGATTTCGGGCAAGATGACCATACCCTCGAAATCACTTCTATCTTTGCTTGCTAGATGCTCGCTCTTTTGCTATGCCTATGCTACGATGCCTACCACTTGCTATATCATGCCACCCACATTGCCATGTCAAACCTCTAACCATCATTTCCTAGCAAACCGTTGTTTGGCTATGTTACCGCTTTGCTCAGCCCTCTTATAGCGTTGTTAGTTGCGGTGAAGATGAAGTTTGTTCCTTGTTGAACATGGAGATGTTGTTCCTTGTTGGAACATGTTTACTTGTTGGGATATCACAATATATCTTATTTAATTAATGCATCTATATACTTGGTAAAGGGTGGAAGGCTCGGCCTTATGCAGTGTTTTGTTCCACTCTTGCCGCCCTAGTTTCCGTCATATCGGTGTTATGTTCCCGGATTTTTGCGTCCCTAACGCGGTCGGGTGATTTATGGGACCCCTTGACAGTTCGCTTTGAATAAGACTTTTCCAAGAAGGCCCAACATTGGTTTTACATTTGCCTCACCTAGCCTTTTTTCCCTTGGGAGTCGCGCATCCCGAGGGTCATCTTTATTTACCCCCGGACCGGTGCTTCTCTAAGTGTTGGCCCAACCGAGTAGATCATGCGGGGCCCCTCGTGGCAACTCGAGGTTTGGTTTTACTCGAGGATGTCTCATCCGGTGTTGCCTCGAGAACGAGATATGTGCAGCTCCTATCGGGATTGTCAGATCGGGCGGTCTTCTGGTCTTGTTTTATTGCTGTGAAATGTCTTGTCGCCGGATTCCGAGACTGATCGGGCTTCCGGGAGAAGGTCTATTCTTCGTTGATCGCGAGAGCTTATCATGGGCTTGTTGGGACACCCTGCAGGGTTTGAACTTTCAAAGCCGTGCCATGTTATGTGGCAGATGGGAATTTGTTAATGTCCGGTTGTAGAAAACCCGAAGTTGATCTTAATTAAAATACACCAACGCGTGTGTAACGTGATGGTCTCTTCTCGGCGGAGTCCGGAAGTGAACACGTGTTGGAGTTATGTTTGCCGAGGTTGTTCTAGGATCACTTCTTGATCATAGTTGTTCGACCGTGCTTTGCTCCTCTTCTCGCTCTCTTTTATGTATGTTAGCCACCATATATGCTAGTCGCTTGCTGCAGCTCCACCTCACTACTCCTGTCCTACCTTTAAGCTTAAATAGTCTTGATCTCATGGTGTGAGATTGCTGAGTCCCGTGACTCACAGATACTTCAAAACCAGTTTGCGGTGCCGATGAAACCGTGCGGTGATGCACCCGAGCTCAAGGAGGAGCTCGATGAAGATCTTGTTCTTCGTGTTGTTTCGTTTCAGCTTGATCAAGAGTGGAGCCAGTTGGGACGATCGGGATCTGTGTAGCATTTGGGGTAGTCTTCTTTTATTTTGGTTCCGTAGTCGGACCTTGATTGTATCTGTATGATGTAATGTTTTACTCATGTATTGTGTGAAGTGGCGATTGTAAGCCAACTATGTATCTCTTTTCCTTATGTATTACATGGGTTGTGTGAAGATTACCTCACTTGCGACATTGCTTTCAATGCGGTTATGCCTCTAAGTCGTGCTTCGACACGTGGGAGATATAGCCGCATCGAGGGCGCATACAGACCCCTTTGCTCCTTTATATATGCAAGGGGGGCACCCCAGACACACAAGTTGATCTACGGATCGTTCCTTAGCCGTGTGCGGTGCCCCCTCCACCATATTCCACTTCGGTCATATCGTCAGAGCTTAGGCGAAGCCCTCGCCGGAGAAGTCATATCGTCGCGGAGCTTAGCGAAGCCCTGCGTCGGTGGAGCATCAACATCGCCACCACGCCCGTCTTGACGGAACTCATCCCCGACACTTTGCCTTTGGATCGAGTCCGGGATCGCCATCGAGCTGAACGATGTGCGTAACTCGGAGGTGCCGTGACGCTCGGTGCTTGGATCGGTCGGATCGTGAAGACGACGACTACATGAACCGCGTTGTTATAACGCTTCCGCTTTCGGTCTACGAGGGTACGTGGACGGACACTCTCCCCTCTCGTTGCTATGCCATCACCATGGTCTTGCGTGTTCGTAGGAAATTTTTTGAAATTACTACGTTCCCCAACACCGCGCACCGTAGCGACCACACCGCACTCACCCGGACGCGCCGCCGCCCGCACTCGTCGCCGGTGATGCTCCGGTGACCATTTGGTCCCGGGCATGCGCCCAACGCGCTCCCCGCATCGCATAGAGCCTCCGTGGCACCTCGCCGCGCTCGTTTGCGCACCGCAGCCCCATCCCCACTTGCACCCGAGCTCCGGCCGCCGCCTTGGAGTTCGCCGTCGTCGGCTCCGGCCACCATAGGTCCTGCCGCCACCACCACTCGACGCGCGCCAGCGAGAGCTCTCCAACGAGCCCAAGAACGGCCTCGTCCGTGCCCTGTGGGCGTTTTCCGAGCCGCGCCGCCGTCTCGGGTCTCGCCAAGGCCGAGTCGCGGTGGGTTTGACCCTCACGACTGGTTTGACTACTTTAACCCGGTAGGTCCCACCTGGGTAAATGACATGTGGGGCGGCACTAGCTGGATTAGTTAGATGCTAGTTAGTGCTAATCAAGACTTGTTAGGTGCTAATTCCTCGCTAAACTAAACCTCGAGCATCGACATGTGGGCCCACCTCGCGACACTTTTAATTAGGATTAAATTAGCCCTAACGGTCTTTGATAATTAGCACGAACATCGATCCGTGGGTCCCAGTCAGGTTTGACTGGGCCGACATCGTTGACCTCTTTGCCGACACACAAGGACCTTAACGCCGACGTAGATTAATAATTTTCTGGATTTAAAATAATACAGAAAATTCCAGAATATATCCAAAACTTCTAAAATTCATATAAAATCAACCGTAGCTCCAAATCAAATAATTTATATATGAAAAATGATCAGAAAAATATGAAGAATCTGTTTATGCCATGATCATGCATGTTTGAACAAGTTAACCTCACTGAATAGGACAAATGATGATTAGGGCAATTTGTGAAATAACATTTGGAGTTGGAATTTGATCTTGTTTGAGTTCCACTTCAATTAACTTGGCTAGATATTGCATTAGGTGAATTCAGTACCTTAACATGACATGTCATTCATTTGTTTGTGCATTGCATTGATTGTGTTTCTTCTTGTTTGTCGGTGGTTGTTCCCTCTCGATAGACGTGGTTCCGACGATGAGTTCGATGACATTATTGAAGAACTATATTATCTTCAGAAGTGCCAGGCAAGCAAAACCCCCTTGTTCATTCCGATATAATCCCACTCTCTCGCTCCTGCTCTATTTTACTGCATTAGGACAACAACGACTCATGTGTTACTTGCTGCATGTAGCTGAACCCCTTATCCTCTGCATGACTGTCATTCCACAAGAATTAGATGAAACCCACTAGCATGAGTAGGAGTTGTTTGAGCCTGTTGTGCCTACTCATTCATGCTTGTTTGTCATGCCTGCATTGCTTAGAGTTGAGTCAGTCGATTCATCGGGAATGAATTGGAATGGTTGTGTGAACATGTCTCACGTGTGTGAGCTAAGTGTGTGAACACGATTTGGTAAAGGTAGCGGTGAGAGGCCATGTAGGAGTACATGGTGGGTTGTCTCATTGCAGCCGTCCTCAGAACGAGTTATGTGTTTGTGATCCATGAAACAGTTATTACCACGCATTGGGCCCAAACCAATGGACCCTCTCGGCTTCTTAACCACCCTTGTTCTCTGTCCGGGAGTTGCAACTAGTTTCGGTGTTTGTAGGATATGTGTTGGAGGCCGTGCGAAGCGCTGACCCTAGGGGTGGGCTCGATGCGGTAGATACACCGTGGCCGGCAAAACCGAATGCCCGTTTGGTATCTCGGGAACCCTGCACACATCGTTCAGGGCCGTTAGTGGAAACCTCGGCCGGACTCCCTGCGGATGGAACCCTAATAGGCGATAAACCTGGACTAGGGACTTGAGTGTTTAGGTAGGCCGTGGCCGACACCCACGTTGGGCTTCCGCTTGAAGGTTGCCGAGTACATGTCGTGTAAACGACGGTAAGTGGTGAGAGCGTGTGTGAAGAAGTACACCCCTGCAGGGTTAATATGATCTATTCGAATAGCCGTGTCCGCGGAGAAGGACTTTTGGGTTGCCTATATCAGTTCATAGACAAGTGAAAGTGGATACTCTAAAATGCGCAAGATAAGCGTGAGTGCTATGGATGGCGTTCTCGTAGGGAGACGGGAGCGGGTCCATAGTGGTGTATTGATATGGTGAATATGTGGACTCGTGTGCCACCTCAAAGAGTTACTTGCAATCGTAGTTCAGATAGCCACCGAGTCAAAGCTGGCTTGCTGCGGTCAAACTCCACCACCCCTTTGTTGATAATGATGCATATGTAGATAGTTCGATGTAAGTCTTCTGAGTACATTTGTACTCACGTTTGCTTATTTTATGTTTTGCGAGAGACGTCGGTCTCGCTAGTAGTTCAGCGTGGCCTTGACGTTTAGCTTGTTACCTCAGCTACGATCTTGTGCCCTCGGCAGATCTCAGTAGATAGTCAGGCTTCTCAGCCTTTTTCATTTATAGTTATGCGTACTCGGACATGTTTAGCTTCCGCTTGTGCTTTGACTTGTATGCTCGAGTGTTGGGTCATGAGACCCATGTTTGTAATATCTCGCTCCTCGAGCCTAATGAATAAATATTTGAGTCGTAGAGTTATGTTGTGATGCCATGTTGTATCTACACATATTGAGCATATTGTGTGTATGTTTGAAATGCTTGGTATGTGTGGGGTCCGACAATCTAGTTGTTTATCCTTGGCAGCCTCTCATATGGGGAAATGTAGTCTAGTGCTTCCGAGCGATAGTAGTCCGCTACAGCCCAGTTCACCGAGTCCTGCTAGCCCAAAGACTGCTTTGGACACTTGGTGGCCGGCATGTGTTTCACCGTTCCTATGTACATCCTTCGGGAAATGTCGCGGTGATACTCGGAGTCCTGCCTAGCTGCTACTGCCCGGGATAGAGTCCTGTTAGCCCGGTGCTACAGCCCGAGTTCATACGTTGTGACCGACATGCTCGATGTGATTCATGTATGCCTGTCCCCATGGGTTAGTGCCGCTTTGGGTTCACGACTAGCCATGTCGGCCGGGTTCTTTGTCATATGGATGCTAGCGACACTATCATATCGTGAGCCAAAAGCGCTAAACGGTCCGGGCCATGGTAAGGCGACACCCGTGGGAATACCGTGCGTGAGGCCGCAAAGTGATATGAGGTGTTACCGGCTAGGTCGATGTGACTTGGAATCGGGTCCGACAGCGTTGGTATCGAGCCTGTTGCTCAGAGGATTATCAAGCCAAACTGGTCGAAGTTGTGTCTAGAAATGCTTTAGTTATGTAAGGGAATTGATTGGGGAAGGAGCGTAAGGCTCTTTTTACTCCTTATACCTCATGGCCTTCGATGCGAGTCAACCTCTTCTCTTCTCTGGGGTTAAGAACTAGGCTTCTCATCTATCTATCGAGGATGACGTGTTACTAATCCATAGACCTTTAAGATTGTTGGTTTTAAGTCCCGATTCAGTTCCTACTATTTCTATATGTTAATTTGTTGATCTCGGAACCTTGATATGATGTTGTTAAGTGGCTATGCCACCATTTTGCATGATGTCTCAAATCATTTTGAGCATTTACAGCCGTTATGCTGTCCGAGTCATCCTGTGTCTCCAAATAGTCGATGCATTTGCAAATTCTTTCTTTCCATTCGGATGTCCTTTTGGTCGAGTAAGCACACTAATTAGTTTGTTGAGGTACTCCGCTGCCTCGGCATAGATGTTGGAGCTATTATTATGGCCCTAGGTGTTTAGGAAGTCACCTAGTAATTTAGCAATGCTTTTGTATCCCGGTGTGATGATTCGGCCATCATTCTTGAAAGCATTCCGTGATGTTATTAGTTAGTAGGCATTCTATTCCCGGGTTCTTGAACCGAGATTCACCCTACTTCATGTTGATAGTGTTTGCTAGTTCCTTTAGGATACTAGTAACTGCGATAGTCCTCGAGGTCCATGGTATTTCCTTCTTCCAAATGCCATGAACCGCTTATGGCGAAGTTCCTCATTGAACTAAAGGATCACAATCGAGTACTCTTGAGGAGTACTCCATTCTATATTGTGACTCTGCTAGTTCTACCTTCTCTGCATGGATTATCCGGAAGAAATGTTGAGCTTTGCTCGACATACTAATCTATGCATCCACAACTCAGAAAATTATACGTTCCTTTGAGTTGTTCTCTTAGTTGTCTTCTGACCTTCATCTATCAATTGATAGCCAGGAGTAATTGTGCATTCGTGTTCATCGATGCCTATTATTCTTGTGGTCCGTCGAGCCATTCTATTCTGGAATGACTAGGAGAAACAAACTCCAGTACCTCATCCATTTCTAGGATTGGGTCAAAGCAGTTGCGTTTTGCAGATCAAAATGCTAATTCAGCTTTTGTTCTGTTCTACCTTGGAGTATTACCCACTTTATGTCAGGAACGTCATGATAATTGCACCTTCTCTTATGAATTCTTGACGCAGTGATACTTCTCACCATCATCATTCATTCCTCGGTCCTCGTGTTGTTGTAACCGGAATGCCGACAAGTGAATTGTGATGTGTGAAATCAATACCCCGAGCAACTCGTTGCTTGGTAGCTAGTGGACGATATCCTCATTCTTAGCGTGTTGGTTATTAAATCATCATCCTAAGATTGATCGTGCTACCTAGTCCTTAGTTTTGGTGCACTCTTCGTTCTATGAGTTAGGATCTTGTCAAGTCCTCACTCATTTGATCATATCGTCTTGCCCTCAAAAGCAAGATTGTTCTCGAGCTTAGTAACATACCGGTGGTTCGTGACTTTCCAAATATCTTCTTGGAAGTGTTACGGGTTGTTTCACGATGTTATGTTGAGCTTGTGATCAAGTTGGGTTTCCTCTAAACCACCCATTCTCCAAGACTCGTGTTGGATATCCACGAACTAGTTGGTTAAGCTAGACAACAACTTGGAGAGTTGGAAGATAAAAGCTTGCCTAACTTAGTTCATTCAAAGGATATTCTTGTGTAGTGTGTGTTGAAGAAAGATGATATCTTCATCGATTGGTCCTGTGATAAGTTGTTGGACCTATTGTCTTATCAATCCTTTGATTTGAGTGTGGGCTATCGTCAAATCAAATCAGTACCAACGATGCTCGTAATGTTGTCTTACTCGTGGTTGACCCTCGAGCATACACCATTACATCTTTTGGTCCGACCAATACTATCACCGCGTTCACATGATGGCGGAAGTCGATGATATGGAAATTCCGATGAGTTGTTGTTGAGCCCATCGGCAACATTTTGTCTCCCCATGATTCATGTTGAACATCAACCTAGTTTGGAAACTTTGTAAGCATTTCTTAGTGTTTCGTTCATGAAGCATATGTTTGGATGAAAGTAGTGACTTCCTCTAATTCATGTGCATCGATGTAAGTTGCCGCCATGAATTCGAGAAAGATTGTTTTGTTTCCTTTGGAATCATCCCAAATTAGTCATGCACACGTGCGAAGTATTCGTAGTCCGAGACTTGCAACCTTCATCCTATATGTATTCCTAGCACACCAAAGCCACCGGCTGATTTGTTCAGTACAAGAAGTTTCTTTATAAGAGCTAATCATATGACTTATGCAAGGACTTGATAACCTCGATGATGGTTCCCCACGAACTTCGGTAATGTTTTATTATAAGACTACTACGTGGTCATGCTTGTCTTGGACAGCGTGTTCATGGGTTTGTAGCAGAACCAGCTCATGTTTTGGAGCTTGCTATCGTAGTTCATTTCGAGAATCTCGCAATGTCATCTAAATCGATTTGTGTCGCAAACCTTCATTTTCTTTACGGACTCGATGAGTCGGAATATCCTAACACCAACCAGATCTGAATCTCGAGGAGATATGATGGTTGGAACCTTCCCAATATTTGCATTTTGTTCCCGGCTTGCATCCCATCGTGCCAATTTTCCATGGGCTGCCCTTCTCAGTAATTGATGTCTAGGATCATCCTCAAAAGTGGACTTACCATGGGTCCCATCCATTTCCGATGATAAGCAAATCATCCATTGCGTTGTCTTCAACAAGGTAGTCCACATTATCCATTCTAGTCCGAGTATGTCATTCTTTCGAACTCCCTCAAATGATCGATTGTGATTGCCTTAGGCTGGAATGAAGAGTTTCAATGATCTCTGAATCAAAAGTAATTCTTTTTGCCACTTAAGGGAATAGCTCTTTGCGTCACCTCCCCTAAGGTGCCCCGTTTTGGAATCATGGCAACTTCCCTTGCTATTTTGAAACACTCGTAAAATTGTTTCCTCCGTCCTTACTGATGCATGTCTTACCTCTCCGCTCCAGAAATGTTTTTTTGTCTCATTCCATGAGTTGATCTTGGATCATTAAAATGATCCTAAATTGTTTGAACCTCAAGAAGATCGATTCTTCTAAATTCCCCTTTTCTTCTCGTTGTCGTGTTGGATGAAGTTCTCGAAAGCAAAGACGTCAAGATCAATATGAAGCAATGAATCAACATCTTCGAGAAGGGCAAATGGATCATGAAGATTGTGATAGTTTTGTGACTCCCCTTTTCCTCTTACCTCACGTCTTGAATCTCGGGACGAGATTCTTGTTTAGTGGGGGTGAGTTGTCACAGCCCTAGAATTTGTTTGTCATTAGTTGCATTAAGGCATTCATGTCATCATGTTCAAATTTCTCAGAAAGTTGAAATGGGGATTGCCTAAACCCTAGCATTAAAGGAATTCACTAGGTTCACCTAAAATATTTTTCAGTGAATTCAAATGGCTTTAGAAAATGTTCATCATTTCTGGAAAAATGCTATAATCCATAACCAGAGGTGCTGCACATTTTTCATGACATATTTGGTCACTGGATTAATTCATAAAGTATTTGCATTTGGGCATTTAATGCTAATAAAGAGTTTAAATGTTAAAATAATCATAAACTAAAATGTTTGCTGTTTGTTATATTCCAAGCAGTGGCATTGATTAGTTTCATGATTTTGGGTTTGACCTAGTATTTTAATAAAGCCAAACAGTTGCGAGATAAATAGAAAGAGAAATAAAAATAGGAAAAGATTAGAGGCTCACTGTGCAACCTTACCTGCCCAGCCCAACTGCCCAGCTCTGTTTTCGCCCAGCCCACCACTTTGGCTCCTGTCGCCTTCCTCCTCGCCCGGTGGGCGGCGTGCCAGCCCTGACGTGGCCACACGCCGCCACCTCCTCCCCGCTTGGCTGCCTCCTTCTCCCCCGACGCGTCTCCCGCGATGCCACGCACCCCCACAGACCGCTCTCTCTCTCCCCGTGCCTCTCCCTCCTCCGTCCCTCTACACAACGGCCGAAGCCGCGTCGCTGCCCCTCGCTGCCCGCGCCACCGCCACCCCTCTCCTCTCCGACGCGCTCCCGAGCTCGCAGATGCCTCCCTCGTCCTCTCCATCAGCTCACGCGACGGAGAAGCCCAAGCGCCGCCGACGCTTTTCCCTCCTCGCCGGAGATCTCCATCGCGCCCGACCGCTCCGGCCTCTCCCGAGCCCGCTGAGTCTCTCCTCGCATTCTTTGTGAGCTTCGCCTATCTTCCCCCTCTCCGTTCGCTCTGCCGCAAGACCAGAGCGACCACACCGCACTTCACCGGGCCGCGCCGCCCGCACTCGTCGCCGGTGATGCTCCGGTGACCATTTGGTCCCGGGCATGCGCCCAACGCGCTCCCCGCATCGCATAGAGCCTCCATGGCACCTCGCCGCGCTCGTTTGTGCACCGCAGCCCCATCCCCACTTGCACCCGAGCTCCGGCCGCCGCCTTGGAGTTCGCCGTCGTCGGCTCCGGCCACCATAGGTCCTGCCGCCACCACCACTCGACGCGCGCCAGCGAGAGCTCTCCAACGAGCCCAAGAACGGCCTCGTCAGGTGCCACTGTAGGCGTGAGCGAAAGCGCCGCCGTCTCGGGTCTCAAGGCCGAGTCGCGGTGGGTTTGACCCCGCCGACACTGGTTTGACTACTTTGACCCGGTGAGGGTCCCACCCGGTAAATGACATGTGGGGCGGCACTAGCTGGATTAGTTAGATGCTAGTTAGTGCTAATCAAGACTTTATTAGGTGCTAATTCCTCGCTAAACTAAACTCGAGCTCTTGACATGTGGGCCCACCCTGTGACACTTTTAATTAGGATTAAATTAGCCCTAACGGTCTTTGATAATTAGCACGATCATCGACCGATGGGTCCCGGCGTCGAGTTTGACCTGGCCGACACTGATTGACCCTGCGGCGTCACGGTGGATTTAACGGCCGACGTAGATTAATAATTTTCTGGATTTAAAATAATACGAAAATTCGTAATATATCCAAAACTTCTAAAATTCATATAAAATCAACCGTAGCTCCAAATCAAATAATTTATATATGAAAATGATTAGAAAAATATGAAGAATCTGTTTATGCCATGATCATGCATGTTTGAACAAGTTAACCTCACTGAATAGGACAAATGATGATTAGGGCAATTTGTGAAATAACATTTGGAGTTGGAATTTGATCTTGTTTGAGTTCCACTTCAATTAACTTGGCTAGATATTGCATTAGGTGAACTCAGTACCTTAACATGACATGTCATTCATTTGTTTGTGCATTGCATTGATTGTGTTTCTTCTTGTTTGTCGGTGGTTGTTCCTCTCGATAGAGCGTGGTTCCGACGATGAGTTCGATGACATTATTGAAGAACTATATTATCTTGAAGTGCTGTGCAAGCAAAACCCCTTGTTCATTCGATATAATCCCACTCTCTCGCTCCTGCTCTATTTTCTGCATTAGGACAACAACGACTCATGTGTTACTTGCTGCGGTAGCTGAACCCCTTTATCCTCTGCATGACCTGTCATTCCACAAGAATTAGATGAAACCCACTAGCATGAGTAGGAGTTGTTTGAGCCTGTTGTGCCTACTCATTCATGCTTGTTTGTCATGCCTGCAATTGCTTAGAGTTGAGTCAGTCTGATTCATCGGGAATGAATTGGAATGGTTGTGTGAACATGTCCCTCGTGTGTGAGCTAAGTGTGTGAACACGATTTGGTAAAGGTAGCGGTGAGAGGCCATGTAGGAGTACATGGTGGGTTGTCTCATTGCAGCCGTCCTCGAGAACTGAGTTACGTGTTTGTGATCCATGAAAGCAGTTACTACCATGCATTGGGCGAAACCAATGGACCCTCTCGGCTTCTTAACCACCCTTGTTCTCTGTCCGGGAGTTGCAACTAGTTTACGGTGTTTGTAGGATATGTGTTGGAGGCCGTGCGTGGCGCTGACCCTAGGGGTGGGCTATGATGCGGTAGATACTGGCGTGGCCGGTGTACCGAATGCCCGTTTGTATCTCGGGAACCCTACACATCGTTCGGGGCCGTTAGTGGAAACCTCGGCGGACTCCTGCGGATGGAACCCGAATAGGCGATAAACTGGACTAGGGACTTGAGTGTTTAGGTAGGCGTGGCCGACACCCACGTTGGGCTTCGCTTGAAGGTTGCCGAGTACATGTCGTGTAAACAGCGGTAAGTGGTGAGAGCGTGTGAAGAAGTACACCCTGCGGGGTTAATATGATCTATTGAATAGCCGTGTCCACAGAGAAGGAATTCTAGGTTGCCTATATTAGTTCATAGACAAGTGAAAGTGGATACTCTAAAATGTGCAAGATAAGCGTGAGTGCTATGGATGGCGTTCTCGTAGGGAGGCGGGGCGGGTCCATAGTGGTGTATTGATATGGTGAATATGTGGACTCGTAGCGCCACCTCAAAGAGTTACTTGCAATCGTAGTTCGGGATAGCCACCGAGTCAAAGCTGGCTTGCTGCGGTCAAACTCCACCACCCCTTTGTTGATAATGATGCATATGTAGATAGTTACGATGTAAGTCTTGCTGAGTACATTTGTACTCACGTTTGCTTATTTTATGTTTTTGAGAGACGTCGGTCTCGCTAGTAGTTCAGCGTGGCCTTGACGTTTAGCTTGTTACCTCAGCTACGATCTTGTGCCCTCGGCAGATCAGTAGATAGTCAGGCTTCGCAGCCTTTTTCATTTATAGTTATGCATACTCGGACATGTTTAGCTTCCGCTTGTGCTTTGACTTGTATGCTCGAGTGTTGGGTCATGAGACCCATGTTTGTAATATCTCGCTCCTCGGAGCCTAATGAATAAATATTTGAGTCGTAGAGTTATGTTGTGATGCCATGTTGTATCTACACATATTGAGCATATTGTGTGTATGTTTGAAATGCTTGGTATGTGTGGGTCCGACAATCTAGTTGTTTATCCTTGGCAGCCTCTCATATGGGGAAATGTAGTCTAGCGCTTCACGGCGATAGTAGTCCGCTTCTGCCCGGTTCACGGAGTCCTGCTAGCCCACCACTCTGCTTTGGACACTTGACTGGCGGCATGTGTTTCACTTCGTTCCTATGTCGTCCCTTCGGGAAATGTCACGGTGATACTTTGAGTCCTGCTTAGCCTGCTACAGGCCGGGATACCGGAGTCCTGTTAGCCCAGTGCTACAGCCCGAGTTCATACGTTGATGACCGACATGCTCGATGTGATTCATGTATGCATGTACCCATGGGTTAGTGCCGCTTTGGGT